>LPNX010724873.1:19237-38281 GCA_001517045.1 Pseudotsuga menziesii
TTGCAGTCAATGTTGCATATACAATATGGATAAGTCACACAGAGGTACATCTACTTGAATATTTGTAATTGTACATTTCATTTGTATTGTCTATGGACATGCAGAATATACAACTATTTTATCATCTAGTGAATGTAGCCACACTGTGGTACATCAGTGCATGCGACCAAGGTTGATGTTGAACCTACTACTCCTATTTCTACAGAAGAAACCCAATATCATTCCCAGGAACAATTTTTTTTAGTGAGATGTTCATTTTTTATATAATTCATTAGTACTTTTTCACTCGTGTACATGTTGATAATTTTTGAGATAATTGACATATTTTTTTTATTCGTAGAGAAGCATTGCAGAGAGACTCTCCCGAAGGAGGAGGACACCAGATGAATATATACCCTAGATGGATGCAGTGAATGTTTTTTTTATGTACAATTGAGTCGTATTTTAATTTTTCAAACTTTGTTATTGCTGGACAATACTAGTTTAGTTACCTGGCCAAGAAATACTGTCATTGATTTGCAATTTCCAGAGATGCGTAGTGTTCGTGGACAAAGGAAACAAGCATCAAGGTCAGAAAAAAACAAGACAAAGTTATATTTTGATGTGTTAGTCCAAGACAAATATGCATTTTTCAGTACAAGAGGAAATTAGAGTATAGGGGCACGGTTCAGGATAGATGTAATTTTGTTTGCATGTACATCAAAGATGTTTTTGATACATGTACATTGACAGGCCATATAGGGGCCTTCCATTTCTGTATTATAACTTTCATGATATAAAAAATAGTTTATATCAAGGCTCTTGAGATCTTCATGGTTTAGTCTTTTAAGTGTGATTATACAAATGTGTCCAAGAATGTTTCTATGTGTAATGTTCCCAATTTTTTATAGATTTTACGATTGCATGGAGATATCAGTTATAAATTTGAGAACAATGCACAATTAAAATATTACGTCATGAAAAAAATGTATATTTAAATTGTTCTCTACCACGATCCAATTGCATATAAATGTTGAATTGTATTCACAAATATAGAACATACCTAACACACATAAGCACCCACCACGGCTAAGCAACTGATCCAACTAAGTGGAATACAAAACAACCTTACCCACATAACAACCTAACAAACTTTTAAAGGATGCACGAAGTTGACACACCTAAGTGATGGACCTTTGTGGTATACATAAATGAAATTGGTGTTTGGCATGATGTCTTTCATCTAACGAATATATGGGATACACATCAAACCTAAAAGTATCTAAGTATAAGGTTGATTCAAAATAATGGTTATGATTATATCCTACAAGTTATAAGTTATCATTTTGTTAATGTACATGGAATTTGACGAATAACCTCGATGAACAAATTTGGAAGAGATGAAAATTATGTATGATTTTATTATAGTTTAAATTGATTGGATAAGTACTATTCGTAATCTTGTTTTATAAATTTATGTTTATGGAATATTATTTGAAACATTCATAATGTGATGATATATATTTTGTAATAATGGTTTAATAGGTTGGCCACTTTTTTCTAAACATAATCATGTTCCATTACATGGTTACTAATCTAATGGCTTTGTCCCCTCTTGCATTTCATCATACAAATGCTCACATCTCTTGGATGACCAAGCTAAATTAATATGGAAACAACCTTTTTTCTGATTTCAATTCTCACGAATGATATGAGATCCTAAGATCAATTCACCTCCACATAGAGATTGACAACTCCTTTCACCTTGATGAAAACAAAAACAAAGAATATTTCTTGCTTCACAATGATGGGAAATAAGTCAAGTTCAACACCTTACAACATGTAACGAAATTCTCAACATCTACACATGGAATAATAGTTTGCAACAAGTTTCTTTTCAAGAGGAGAATATCTACACTCATCTTCAAACATATATGAATTAATACTTCTTTCCAATTCTATGTCACACCCTATTGTGGGTATCCTTTCTTATATGTGATGAAAATCAAACACAAACCATCAACATATATGTTTAAGTCAACCTCCCACAAGCTTTCGGAGACACCTATTGAATCTCTACCTGGGGCATAAAATGGAAACCGTGCATCAAAATAAGGTTCTGGTGGGTCATGTGAGCATGTTTATGCAAGTTCCATGTGGGAATTCTAGCCACATGTTCATGATCGAGCAATTTGCAAAGCTGGCCCCTAAGTACAAATGTTTCATAGATCCGAGCCATGTCCATCATTCTATGGCACACTGAATCCAACCTCCTATAATCTTTCACACACACTTGTTGAATCCCTACCCGGGGCATAGAATAGAAACCGTGCATCATAATGGTATTTCGGTGGTTGATGCAGTATTTTTAGGTAGGTTCCATGTGGGAACAATAGCCACACGTTCACAGTCAAGGAATTTGCAAAGTTGACCCATGTGCACAAAAATTTTGCATTCCCTTACAAAGAAAAACGCTAGTTTCCAAAATTGACCTAAAAAAATATCCATTTTCTATGGACCCAGACTAGAGGGACACCCCTAGCACTATATCGATGTCATAAATCTAATGGCAATGATATTTCCTCTATACGAGCCATGATCATCGTTATATGGCAGTGAAGCCCACCTCCTACAGGCTTTTGCTAACACCTGTTGAATCCCTACTTGGGGCATAGAATCGAAACCGTGCATCAATATGAGGTTCTAGTGGGTCATGAAAGCATGCTTAAGCATGTTCCATGTGGGAATGATAGACAAGCATTCACGATTAAGTAATTTGAAAATCCGGCCCGTATGTGTAAAAATTTCACATTCCCTTACTCAGCAAAACCCTAGTTTCCAAAATTGACCTGAAAAAAGATCCCTTATACATGGACCTAGAGTACAGGACCACACCTAGAAATATACCGATGTCGTGAATGTAATTAAGTCGATGGTCCATCTATCTAAGCGATGTTCATCATTCTATGGCATGTTGAATCCCACCTCCTGCACGCTTTCAAGGACACCTGTTGAATCCCTACTCGGGGAATAGAATGGAAACTGTGCATCAAAACAGGGTTCAAGTGGCTCATGTAAGAATTTTTAGGGATTTTATATGTGGTATTTCTAGCCACATGTTCACGGTTGAAGAATTTGCAAAGATGACCCCAATGTGCAAAAATTTCACATTCCCTTAATAAGCAAAACCCTAGTTTCCAAAATTGAGCTAAAAATGATCCCTTGTCCATGGAACCAAACTAGAGGGCCACCCCTATCACTATATTGATGTCCAGTATCGAAAAAAGTCAGAAGTTTCTCGATCCGAGCAACCTCCATCATTTTATGTTGCGTTGAATACCACCTCCTATGGGTTTTCACGGACACTTATTGATTCACTACCCGAGACATAGAATGACATGAGTGCATCGAAATAGGGTTCAGGTCGGTCATGCAAGTGTGTTTAGGGAGGTTCACTATGGGAAATCTAGCCACACATTCACAATCAATAAATTTTGAAATTTGACCCCTATGTGTAAAACTTTTCACATTCCCTTATTGAGGAAAACCCTAGTTTCCAAAATTGACCTAAAAAGTCATCCCTTATCGATGGACCCAGAGTAGAGGGCCACCCCTCAAACTCTATCGATATCCTGAATCCAATGGAGTTGATGATTCGTTGATCCAAGACACTACCATCATTCTATGGCACGTTGAATCCCACCTCCTACAGGCCTTCACAGACACCTGTTGAATCCCTACCTCGGGCATAGAATGGAACCATGCATCAAAATGGGGTTCTGGTGGGTCATGCAAGTGTGTTTAGGGAGGTTCCAAGTGGGAACGCTAGACAGATGTTAACGGTCAAGGAATTTGAAAATTTGAATCATATGTGCAAACATTCCACATTCTCTTACTAAGAAAAACCCTATTTTCCAAAATTGACCTAAAAGATGATCCCTTGTCCATGGTTGCACAGTAGAGGGACACAACTAGCACTATACCGATGTCTTGAATCCAACGGAGTCCACATTTCTTCGATCTGATCCACAACCATAATTCTATGGCATGCTGAAGCCCATCTCTTATAGTCTTTCACGGACACCTATTGAATCCCTACCCGAGGCATATAATTCCTACCTTTAAGATCCAAACTAGCGTTTCTATGGTTTATGTTGCAAACTAGAGTTACTAGGATTGGCTATAGGGTTTGTAATATAGGATTGGCCATGGTTATCAAGCTAGGATTACCACTCCTTAACTACACAGCTCCTGTGGAGAAACAAATTATTGGATTCAAGGAAATGTCCTTATAGGACCAACTTCGAGATTCATGGAAAATACAATAGACATATCCCAGATAGAGTGCTAGATAATGGTCTTGGGCTATATGGAACGAGTCATGTAAGTATGAATATAATACAAAAAATCCATGATGAATCTTGTCCAATTTATCAAGTTGTATAAGTCTATTCAATTTATCAATCTATCAGGCAGTCAATCTACCAAGCTGTAAATAATCAATGAGACCACTATGTATACGCTCCCTACATAAAATAAAGTGCAGACCTAGGAGTCATCTAACTAAACACAAATAGTCATCAAAAGTTTCAAAATTATCAACATAATAGTCGAACCTGGTTGTACAAGATCTGAAATGTGGTCATAGTCATGTGAAATAATCGCCTGAACCTCTTACAACTGGGATAATTATACAGTTATTTGTTGACCAATGGGGAGTCATACATGATCCCAGCTGTCAACCCAATCTTTGGATTCAGATTTTTCCCATTCACCACTATTACATGGATAACAAAAATAAGAGAGTTTCCTTGTCAACATTTCAACTATTGCATTGTCTAATGTTCTAACTAAATGGAACGCAGGAGTTCCTTGGATGATATTGCACTCATATTGGTGTGATCGGTGTACATCGACCAAATCCCAAATATAATTTTAACTATGTACACGCTTTATATACTATTGTGTCTTTTCATAGAATTCTTCCATGAAGTTTCAAACGAGTACCTGGTAGATCAACAATAAATATTTACAAATCAATAAGTTGTTACATATATGAAGTAGAAATACATGAAGAAAACAATACTATTTAGGAACTCGTTACTAAACTGAGAGGTGACCAATTGTATTTTTTCTTTCATTCCCTCGACCAAGATCATACATGACATATTTGAATGATTGCAAGTTCACTTCATGTCTCCAAGTTCATTCTCATTGGTCACATGTATGCATTTGTCCAAAAATGTCATTCCACCTGTTATCACTCTAGGAAAATCCTCTAGGTTGTAGCTCAAGGATGCCTGGTAGCTTAAATTGTTTTTTGGGTTTTTTCTGAATTGGATCAAGCTGGATAACCTATATAACCTCTCACTCTCAAGACATGCATGAAGCTCACTCAATCACAAGGCTTTTAGTTACAACTTGTTCAATAGTTTGACAAAAAGGTGCAGGGATGGAGAACTCACCGGGCTGGTGGACTTACACACATAACACATGCATATAAATGGCTAAATATTGCTGAGTATGGTGTTTATAAATCAAATATCACTAAATAACCAATAGGATGATAGCTATTGGCCCTTTAATAAATCTGAAAAATTACCTAAATGCACATTTAGGCAATAAACACAGTAAAGAAATAGATGGCTGAACAAATCACAACAAAAGAGCTTATACTTAGAATAAACCAGATGAGATGCTTGATAATGGAATAGGCTCATAAATCCCCAGAGTCAAACCCTCTATTAATGAAATAATCATGGGCTTTATAGCCTTTTTACAAAATTTACAGATCCTGAAAATCAGATCTCTTTACACAAAAAATAACTGAAAGTGATAGTTTTTCCTCATTAGGGATTCAAACCCTTGCTAACTATTTGTTTATCTACTATGAAGATCTAGTTCACTGAATGAACTTTTAATGGCTGAAGTGATAGCTGATAACTACCACTACTGGTTTGCTGTGAAATTACTGCCAACAGCCAGTGTCTCTGCGTTTACTGAAGTGATTTTCCTCATTTAATCCACTGGATTTTTATTTATTTTGTCCCTACAGATTTGGCACTCCAAGCCTCTATTTTTCCACCATTTACCGCCATGATCACTGATCGGAGGATTTTTCCTCTGTTCTATCAGCACCCCAAGTCTCTTTGTTGTCACAGTGTCGGCACTCCTTAGATCACCAACGTTGCGACAAATTCTTCTTTTATCCACTATGCGCTCCTAATCTCAGAGAATCAGCGTTCTTTATAACTAACACATTGGTGATGAGGAGTCGTAGTAAGTAAGGCATCAGAACCTTTATCTTAATGTTTCCACAGATTCGGAGGTAAAATGAACTAAATTTAACCCTGTCGAAAGTTGATTGACGATGTGTGAATCGGAGCTTTAGTCTCTTGTGTAGTCGACACTGCGAAGGAGTTTAGTCTTAAATTCACCGATCTATAGCTCTTATCTCTCCCAGTCGCTGGTGATTTCTCCTTGTTGCGCTATCAGAATGCTTTTCTGTCAACTGATCAGAAGCCTTGTCTAGTTGTCTTCCATAGTTTCGGCTCCTTAGTAGACTATTTCGCTGACAGCTAGTGTCTCCAAGTTTCAATGCCGAATTTTTCATCTGCTCACGGACCCCGTAGTTGATCTTTATTCTGCGGTTGCAGCTCCTCAGATGACTAATTCATCGATGGTTTGTCTTTATACCCTCCGATCGTCGATGAGTCTATATTGTTTTGGAACCCGCAGTAAGTTTCTCTTTCATCATTGTGGCTCCGCAATGAACTATTTGGTCGACAGTTTAGTATTTTCAATTTCCAACTTCTGTTACTTGACTTTGGTGGAATTTTACTTTTTCATATCACCAACATTTTGGCACGTTTCAGCTTTACCCCACTGCTGCTTAACCCTTAGTTCTTCTTATCAGATTTCATCACTGTCGAAGGTCACTGGAAGTTTGAATCGGAACTCTTAGTCACTATATTCTCCATCATTGTGGTGCCTTTGAGAACTAACTCACCGATTTGTTAAAGTTTTTCAGTCCCGAACAGATTTCGTTTGCGATCAGAACTCTTAGTCTATATTTCCTCCGCCGTGGCGGTGCCATAGTGAACAAAGACTCCACAATGTTGGTGATCATAACTCCAAATCTTCTCACCATCGAAACTTTTAACAGCTATATTCTCCGCAGTGGCGGAACCTTTAGCCACTATCCTGTCCACAATGGCGGAAAAATAGAGGACTACACCTCCGATCACTGTCTAAAAATGTTTCGATGACAGTAAAAAGTTTAGCAATATGCCTAACTAGTGAAGGGGTCTTCCACTCACCATTTATATTCCATCTTTCGATGGCTAATGAGATGTTCTGATCCTCGCCCAAGCCACTGAAACCACAATTTTGTGAAATTTGCATCAAAAAATAGAGGTCTTCAAACTATTAGTGATCTTCATATCCTTCATTGCATCATTTAAATTCTTCATACTATCAAAAATAAATTTATTTTATTTGGGAGATAACATCTAGCTCCTACTCAGGGATGGGAACCTCCCTGTGACGTCCCAAGAACCCCAGACTAAAATTCCTTTCCCTAAAAGCAACTAAGTAACTTAACACTATTATCTATTGTTCCATTAGGCATGGAGTCTTATTCCGAAAGCGAAAACAACCTACAATCTACTAATTTACAATTATAAGGCCTCAAATCCTCAAATAAAATAGATTTTTAGGAACCGCCCATATACTGGGCTATTGAATACCTCTTCACCTTCAAGATTCTCCAGTTTGAAGGTGTTATTCTTATATACGTAGTCTATAACAAAAGGGCCAATCCATAAAGAGTCAAATTTTCCATGTTTCCCCTTGTCCTGCCTGACAGCATCCCACTTGAGGACCTGGTCCCTGACCTAGAATTTGTCTACCTTTTCTCTTTTGTCAAACATACCCTTTATCCTCTATTGATGAGCCTATGATTTTCTTGCAACTTGCTCCCTGATCTGTTGTAACTCCACCAAATCCATCATCCTTCTCATCATATCATTTGGTTCATCTTCCTCTTCCTGAAAGAACTTTGCCACTGGGAGGGTGAGTTGGATAGGAAAGATGGCCTCAGTGCCATAAACTAGTTTGAATGGAGAAATCCCTATGGATATCTTATCTGTCACCCTATCAGCCCATAAGGAAAACTTAAGCTTTGAATCCCAGCTTTTCTTATTTGTCTCTAGCAATTTCCTAATGATACAGACTAAGCTTTTGTTGGATGACTCAGGTAGGCCATTGCCTTGTGGGTAATAGGATGTGGAGTGCACCAGTTGAATACCCATTGATTCGCACAATTTAACCAATGCCCCAGCTTTAAAGGCTTGTACATTATCAGTTACTAACCTTACTGGGCAACCAAACCTGCTGAAGATGTTCTCATATAAGAATCTCATGATGACATGTTGAGTGGCATTTCTGGTCGGTATTGCTTCTATCCATTTGGTAAAGTATTCAATGGCTACTAAGATCCATTTATGTTGTCCACTAGAAGATGGATTTATTTCACCTATGAAATCCATACCCCATTGTTGGAAAGGCCAATTCACTATAACAGGCCTAAGGGGAAAGGATTTGAGCTGCTGCTTCCCTTCAAATCTTTGACATTGGTCACAGGCCCTTACAAAAGTGCATACATCAGCAAAAAGAACTGGCCAATAGTACCCTGCTTTTAATATCTTGTGGGTTGTGGTTTTCTAGTAGTGGTGGCCTCCACATGTACTAGAATGAAAGTGATGCATGACCTATTATGCTTCCTCTTTATCTAGACACCTTAACAAAATACCAGACTGATCCCTCTAGTACAACAGTTTGTCAAGTAAGGTTAGTAACAGATTTCAATTTAAGAGCTTGTGCTTGGTTAGGAGTAAGGTTAAGAGAAACTTCTATTTTTAGCAAAAATTGAATGATACCTAAGTACCACTCACATGAATATATGTTCTCAGATACTGCTAGACTGTTATTTTAGTCTTGATTTTCCTCCGTTTCAGCTGCCACCATAGTCTGCACCATTGCTAACTTGACGTATGTGAAATTCATTCCCAGTAGTTCACAGTTTTCTTTGGCCATGAGTTTGGCCAGACCTAATTCTTTTACCAACTTGGTGGGTTTCACCTCTACATCGAACTCAATGAGTTTAGAAATCCACTTAGCTCTCTTCCCATCAATGTCAGGATGAGTCACAACATCCTTCATAGCATCTGAAGGGACATACGCCATGACCTTTGCATGGAGAATGTAGATTCTGAAGTTCTTCAAATATTTTATGAGGGCATAAGCCTACTTCTCAATGGGTCATACATCAGCTCAGCATCTCTCAGGGTTCTGCTGAAGAAAGCAATTGGATGATCAAGACCTTCATCATTCTTTTGTAATAGCACAGCTACCACTGTGTCATAAGATGCAAAAGAGAAAATGTAAAATCCCTTGGTGTAGTCGGGACTAATCAGGGTTGGGGCCTCCATGATGGATTTCTTAATGTCCTCAAAATAATTTCTTGCCTGATCCCTCCACTTGATTTCTGCATCCTTTTTTAGCATGTTTGTTATATGCTTTACCAGCTCGGAGAAATTTGGATTGAATCTCCTGACAAATTTTATTTTGCCTAAAAAGGACTAAATTTCTCTTTTTTACCTTGGTATTTACAGCTGCTGAATTTCCTCCACTCTTACTGGATCGATCTTTACACCTTCAGCTGAGACTATGTGGCCTAGGAGCTTTCCTTCATTGAGTACAAACTGGGACTTCTTGGGGTTCAGTGATATTCCATACCTTCTGCACTTCAGAAATACCTTTCTCAAATGCTGCAAGTGGTCATGATGGTTGTGAGAGTAAACTATTAAGTCATCCAAATATATCAGCACATATTTATCTTTTAGCCCTCCAAAACCTAGGTCCATATCTCTCTGAAAAGTAGCCCCAGCATTCATTATCCAAAACGACATTTTGGCATACATGAAGGTGCCCCAGAGGGTGGTAAAGGAAGTCTTCTCTTGGTCATCTGGGTGCACAACCACTTGGTTGTATCTAGAGAATCCATCAAGGAAGGACATGGCCATGGCCTCCGAGACTCTCTGCAGCAGATGTTCCATATTAGGCACTGGATAGTTGTCTTTTTTGGAACATTTTTTCAGGTTTCTAAAATCTAGACACAACCTGATTTCTTCATTTTTCTTTCTTACCACTACTAGACTTGCAATCCACTAGGAATACCTGATTGGGATTATGATCTTGGCTTTGAGGAGTTTGTGGATCTCTTTCTCAATCACTGGTAATAGAAGAGGGTTGATTGGTATCAGCTTCTATTTGAAAGGAATGGTGTCCTTCTCCAAAGGAATCCTATTCTGGATGATGTTGGTGTCATATGTTTTCAGGTCACTATACTCCCATGCAAAGACATCAGCAAACTCTTTTATCAAGCTGCAATATTCAGACTTCTGTTCAGCAGTCAACCCAGTGGATAGATTTATTAGTTTTTGATGGCTCTGGCTACCTATGTTGTGCTCTTGGACAACAGGATCTGGCTCCCTTTTGGAAAGCTTGAATGGGATGTCATTGTGATCAAACAGTTCTTTTAGTGGCACTAGACCTCGAGGCATGTAGTTGTTGTGCAACTAGACAATATTGTGCTCAGTCACTTTATATTTTAAATTGAGCTACTTGGATTCCTCCAGGTTAAGGTTTTCCTGGTCTATGTGTATGTCAGAAAATTCATCCACTAACTGAAGGAATTTACTAAGCTCCCCATCATTCTCAAACACCCTCCAAAATTTTACATTGTCTGGTAGAGAGGGTCTGTACTTGACCTGAACATCATAGCTGAGCCTAGGGGGTAAAGGAGGAACAAACAAACTTGTAGAGACAGCCAGGGAATCAGCGAGGTGATTCAAATCTCTAGGAATATATGACAGTTCAAAAAATATAAATGAGTCTTTGAGTTTCCATACCTCATCCCTGTAGGCCTTCAATATGATATTTTTCATCTGAAAAGTGTTGTTGACCTACTGTGTGATGAGGTTTGTGTCCCCAAAAATCTTCACGCACATGGTCCCCATCTCCTTGGTCGCTTTAATTCCTAGCGGCAAGGATTCATATTCTTCTACGTTGTTCGTGGTTTTGAAATCGAGCTTACATGATAGGTGAATGTTCTCCTTAGAGGGGGAGATAAACATGACCCCTGCGCCTGCTAAGTTTTGAGCACTTTCCCCATCGAAATACATGGTCCAGATCGCTGTTGTGACTTATTCAAGCTGTGGATGGGTGGGATCAGTGAGCTGAACTGATGTCTACTAATTATCATCTATTTGCAAGATGCAAGATCCAAAATCAGTGTCCACAGTGTATATGGGGTGATTTACTGAGCAACTCTCCTTGTTTATAATGTACGTTAGCTGATTTTCCCTATACAGTCTCTTCATTTCTCCTTCGAACATGGGAATGGTGGCGTATGTGAGATCCATCTGAAGGGTGCTGCCCAATCTTTTTCTCCATGACTGAGATAGCAAAAGGCCGAATTTTGGAGGAATATTAGCCACTACGATGTCCTTTATTATGCTTTTCGAAGGCATCTGAGTTAAGTTTACAGCAAGGTCTTTGATGAGGCCCAAGCACTTGAACTTCCTAGAGTCAAAGGAGAATAAATCATGGTAGGGATTGGTAATGCTAAGACCAATCTCATCCATCACAGCCTTTGGCATTAAGTTATGAGAGGCTCCTAAATCCAGCAAATAGTTATGGAGGATTTTATACTCGATGTTCAAGGATATATAGAATGGTGGGCAAGACTCCTTTAGGTATTCAATCATGGGGCCCAGGGTTACAACAGGCTTGTCATCTTGTAGGTTCAGAAATTTAGTGTCAATGTGCACCTTGGGTTGAAAGGAATTCAGAATGGATGTTTTCAATGCATCATTCTTCATCAACTCAATTAGAGGGAAAGGGATTTTAAATTTTTGAATTTCAGACTCAAGGTTGAAATCATAATGCATCTTATATAGAAACCTTACCTCATGAGATGTAGGTTTGAGTTGGAATTGACTAGGTGTGGCTGAAGGTGCTAGTTTAAGCAATGTTTTGGATGAAACAACCACATTCTTTGGTAAAACAACAGCTTTTCTAGTAGGTGCAGAAATCTGCTTGACAAGTGTCGCATTGTTCTTGAGGAGAGCAACCAACCTACACCTCATTTGGTAACCTTCCTAACTATCATCCTGATAGACAGCCTCTTCAGTGATGTGCTCATCAATTAGGGCTTCTTCATATTCTTCTTGGGTCAAAAAAGAATAGTCCACCTCATCCTCCATGCAGTGGATATTGTCTTCAGCTTCTCCTTCATCTTCAATGAATTCTGGCTCTTCTTCTAATACAGTGTTTTGGAATGGAGCTCTTATCCTCTGGTCTTCCCCTTGATTTCTCTCCCTTATGAGAATCTGAATAGGGGGGTTTTCTCTTCTATAAGTAACAAAATTTGGGTTTTGAGGAGCAAAGTAACTTGGCCCCTTACCCCTCACTGGCATATGTCCTTGGTCCTTCAATTTTGACATTTCAATAGTCAGGTTATCTAAGAGTTTGGTCATTTTTTCAATCTTGTTCTCTGATGCCAAAGCTCCACTATAGTCTACTGGCTGCTTTCTCTTGTCTACCTTCCCTTTGACCTTCTGGGATGCCAGAATGTTTGACTCTACCTCTAGGGAAACATCTTGCATAAGTGATAAGGAGGAAAACCTCCTTTCTCTAAGAAGTAGGTAGAAGTCAGAGTCAAAAGAATTCGCATAAGTTATCATAACTGAGGTACCAGTGGGCTTAATCTCAGTAGGGATCTTTCTGTACATGTTGCTAAATCTTTTGGTAAAGTTGGAGACAGACTCACCATTTTATCTTCTCAGGTTGCTGAACTCTGTGATGTAGTAGAGGTGGTCTCTCCTCTCTCCCCAATGCTTTAGGAAAACGTCATCTAGGGCCTTTATGCCTGCCACTGACCCAGCAAGCAGTTCCTTAAACCACTTTCTAGCCTGGCCATCTAGAATTTGCACAAAGACTCTGGTCCATACGTCTTGTTATTCTATATTTATATTTTCAGCATAGCTATAAAAAGCCTCTAGATGTTCTTCAGCAGTGAAATCCCCTTCCCCTGTAAACTTAGGCATATACTTGAGGTAATCCTCGGTAGGCATGGCTTGCGGAGGATTTGAAAAAATTAGGGGCGCATACCTAGCTACCAGGATCCTTTGCATCTTGGTCAATTGAGGGGTAGCCATATTGGAAATGGGTATGGATAGGGAAGTGGAAGGTGGCACTGATGAAAATATTTGTTGAGAAGGCGATGGTATACTTATCCCAGTGGAGTCACCAGGGATTGGATCTTCATAAGCAGCAGTGCTTGAAGATGCCCAAACCCTAGATTTTTTTGATGTATCTAAAAGTTTCTAGGAATTAAAAGTTTCAGCAGAAGAAATATCAGCAAAAAGATTTCTTGAAATACCTAATGTATCATTTTGTGTAGCACTACTCGTATGTCTTAGTAAAGCCCTAGCATTCCTCAAGATTTCTTCTGAATATGAAATAGGTGTTGCTGGTGGCCCCTTTGGGTTTGCTCTGGTACTTGGTCTTCTTGAAGCCACCTTATATCAATGGAGTTTCTATATAGATGATTACATTCGTACTAATTTCCAAGCCTTGTCTATCATCAAAGCATGGATCTATGTCATATCCCATGGAAGCTGAGCTTCAATCTCCTCTGCCCGGCAACGACACCACTTTGTTATCACTCCAAGAAACTCGTCTAGGTTGTAGCTCGAGGATTCCTGGTAACCTAAACTATTTTTTGGGTTTTTTATGAATTGGATCAAGCCGAATAACCTATATAACCTCTCACTCTCAAGACATGCATGAAGCTCACTCAATCACAAGGATTTTAGTTACAACTTGTTCAGTAGTTTGACAAAACAGTGCAGGGATGGAGAACTCACCAGGATGGCAGACTTACACACATAACACATGCATATAAATGGCTAAATCCTGTTGAGGATGGTGTTTTTAAATCAAATATCACTAAATAACCAATAGGATGACAGCTATTGACCCTTTAATAAATCTGAAAATTACCTAAATGCACATTCATGCAATAAATACAGTAAAGAAAGAGATGGCTGAAAAAATCACAACAAAAGATATTATACTTAGAATAAACCAAATGAGACGCTCAATAATGGAATAGGCTCATAAATCCCCAGATTCAAACGCTCTATTAATGAAAAAATCATGGGCTTTATAGCCTTTTACAAAATTTACAGATCCTGAAAATCAGATCTGTTTACACAAAAAATAATTGAAAGTGATAGTTTTTCCTCATTAGGGCTTCAAACCCTTGCTAACTATTTGTTTATCTACTATGAATATCTAGTTCACTAAGCAAAATTTTAATGACTGAAGTGATAGCTGATAACCACCACTGCTGTTTTGCTGTGAAATTACCACCAAGAGCTAGTGTCTCTATGTTTACTGAAGTGATTTTCCTCATTTAATCTGCTGGATTTTTCTTTATTTTGTCGCCATAGATTCGGCACTCCAAGCATCTATTTTTCCACAGTTTACCACCGTGGTCGCTGATCAGAGGATTTTTCCTCTGTTCTATCGGCACCCCAAGTCTCTTTGTTATCGTAGTGTCGGCGCTCCTTAGATCACCAACGTTGTGACGGATTCTTCTTTTATCCACTATACGCTCCTAATCTCAGAGCATCAGCATTCTTTATAACTAACACATCGGCGATTAGGATTTGTAGTAAATAAGGCATCGAAACCTTTATCTTAACATTGCCACAGTTTCAAAGGTAAAACGAACTAAATTTAACCTTGCTAGAAGTTGATTGACGATGTGTGAATCAGAGCTTTATCCTCCTGTGCAGCTGACATTGCGAAGGAGTTTAGTCTTAAATTCACCAATCTGTATCTCTTAGCTTTCCTGGTCGCCAGTGATTTCTCCTTGTTTCGCTATCGGAATGATTTTCTGTCAACTGATCGGAAGCCTTGTCTGTTTGTCTTTCGAAGTTTCGGCTCCTTAGTAGACTATTTCGCCAATGGCTAGTGTCTTCAAGTTTCGACGCCGAAGTTTTCATCTGCTCATGGACCCCATAGTTCATCTTTCTTCCGCATTTGCGGCTCCTCAGATGAATAATTCACTGACAGTTAGTCTTTAGAGCCTCTAATCGCCGATGAGTCTATATTGTTTTGAAACCCACAGTAAGTTTCTCTTTCACTATTGCGGCTCCACAATGAACTATTTGGTTGACAGTTTAGTCTTTTCAATTTTCAACTTTTGTTACTTGACTTTGGTGGAATTTTACTTTTTCATATCATGGACATTTCAACACCTTTCAGCTTTACGCCATCGTTGCTTAACCCTTAGTTCTTCTGATTAGATTTCATCGCTGTTGGAGGTCATTGGAAGTCTGAATCGAAACACTTAGTCACTATATTCTTTGTCGTTGCGGCACCTTTGAGAACTAACTCACCAATTTGTTAAAGTTTTTGAGTCTTGAACTGATTTCGTCTGCGATCGGAACTCTTAGTCTATATTTCCTCCACCATGGCGGTGCCATAGTGAACAAAGAATTCACAATGTCGGCGATCAGAACTCCAAATATTCTCACCATCGAAACTTTTAACAGCTATATTCTCTGCAGTGGCAAAACCTTTAGCCACTATCCTCTCCGCGGTGGTAGAAAAATAGAGGACTACACCTCTGATCACTGTCTAAAAATGTTTTGATGGCAGTAAAAAGTTTACCAATATTCCTAACTGCCAAAGGGGTCTTCCACTCACCATTTATCTTCCATCTTTCGGTGGCTAATGAGATGTTCTGATCCTCGCCTAATCCACCAAAACCACAACTTTGTGAAATTTGCATTAAAAATTGGGGTCTTCAAAACTGTTAGTGATATTCATATTCTTCATTGCATCATTTAAATTCTTCATACTATAAAAAATATTTTTTTTTTATTATGGAGATAACACCACCACACCTTGGTCATGTCCCATATACACAAGGCCTTTGATAAAATGTGCAACCTTCTATCCTTATACACAAAATGCTATGAATAAAGTCTCTAGATGATGTTGGTGGGAATGTAGTTGAGCATTCTTGCACAAGAGTGTTATGAAATACATGTAATATATGTATATATGTGTCATAATAATAACCATACTCAATGTAATATTGACAACAACATGCGTTACACGTTGTTTTTATTTTAACATACCTTATTTTTCATTTCTCGAAGGATATTTGGCCCAAGTTAAGTTCATTATGTTCATTCATAAATCTCTCATATAATTCTATTTGTGTCATGTAAAGAAAATGTTTAATGTGGGGCTCACGATCCTTTGAACCCCTTCTCAATTTTAGTACATATTTTTGGTTGGATGAAGGTCTAATATTGTCATGGAAAAACACCTGCAGTAGTCCCTTTAACACATGAATGAGCTTCATATCGGAGCGTGGCAACCTGCCAATGAAGGACCAGACATCTGTTTGACTAGAGTAGAGTTGTTGTCCTCTAGAACAATACCTATGGAGTGCTTTGATATCCTATCGTACAAGTTTGGATGTAGGCTTAAGAAGTCAAAGGTCCCTGGTGCTTTTGTTCACTATTGATTGTGACAAAACACGATGACCTACATTGCAATCCTTTGAACAATATTTCTTTCCAATAGTACTAAATGCATCTCCTGAAATTCTTGCAACATGATAACTTGGTTCAAAACTGTTTATCATGTTTATCCTTAGGTTTCTCCTAACAACAGCCATAGACCTAGATTTTAAAAATAATATAAATAATATACATTTATCTCCATCACATTTAGAAGAAAAATAGTTGACAAGTATATGTTAAGATTGACATGCAATACTGCTTTTAGACAATGCATATCCAAGCGTACCAATGAGACTTTCATTGATCTGTATATGTTTTGGAGTTCTTTGGCGTGAATTTGCTAATGTAGGTAGGGAGATTGTAACTACACCCTATACCATATCACCTGGTTGGTTTGGAATTTGAACATGAGATTCATCTCCTTTTGTCTCTTGCTGTCGGTCGAATGGTGGCAATTTGAAATCCTCCTGGGTGTATGAACAACATTGTCTTCTTCGATCATAAGGTCAGCACTCAACGTCTCTCTAACTTCATCACTTGTATACCCATTTTCAAATAAATATGCAAAGGTTTCAGGTGGCCTTGATGTGCACCTACATTTTACTCCTTGATCAGTGTCATGCGGTGCTCATTCTTCAATTGATATGGAGACAGTAGTTGCCTTGAGCGAATTCTTTTTTCTTTCTTGATGTGGATTTGTAGGAAGAACTGTGGCATCTTCAACAACTGGAATTGGTTGAGTGTCCATAGATATTCTTTGATTAGTCATTTCATTTCTTTTTTTTTTCTCTAATTTCTTCAAGGATTCCAATGGGTATCCTCTTCCTTGCTGATTTTCTTGCTCGATTGCATGAGTTTCCCATCACCACAATGATCAATGGTATATGGTGCTCCTCAATGGCATATTAACCAAGCTTGGTTTCTTTCTTGAACAATCAAGTGTCTAGATACTCCACCATAATGACCAATGAAATATTTTCTTTGATTCTCCACAAATGCAAGAAAAAAAATGTTGCTCTTCAATGGGAGAGTATCCAATCTTGGTTTCTTTCTTGCTCAATTGTGTTTGGATACTCAAATAAAAGGGAAGATTGGGAGGAAGGTCTCATTTACTAGCTCTTAAAATGAAATAAAAAAAACGTGGAGATGGTCAATGGTACTCTTCAATGGGAGACTGCCCAAGCTTGGCTTCTTTCTTTCTCAATTGTGTCTAGATACTCGAGTTAGGGGGAATATTAGGAAGAATGTTTCCTTTTTCTGCTCCTCAATTGCAAGAAAAACAATGGTAGAGATGCTCTATGGTGATCCTCAGTGGGAGATTCCCCAAGATTGGTTTATTTCTTTCTCAATTGTGTCTAGATACTCAAATTAGGAGGGTGATTGGGAAGAATGTTTCCTTTTCTAGCTCCTCAATTGCAAGAAAAACAATGGTAGAGATGCTCTATGGTGATCCTCAATGGGATATTCTCCAAGCATGGTTTCTTTCTTCCTCAGTTGTGTCTACATACTCCACCAAAATGACCAAGTGAATGTTTCCTTTTCTAGCTCCTCAGTTGGAAGAAAAACAATGGTAGACATGCTCTATGGTGCTCCTCAATGTGGTCTTCCCCAAGCTTGGTTTCTTTCTTGCTCAATTAATTATGTCTTTCTTTCTCCTTAATATATATGATGCTTGAAGCAATACTTAGACACTTGTGATGGAGATGCTTGATGTCAAAAAAAAAATTGTGTGGTAATATGGTGAATAAGAGAATGAATGCACTATTTGCTACCTCAAATTGTGCACGGACTGTGAAACCTACGTGAAATATGATAGAGTGTTTCTCGGACAGGGACTAGTTTTGTTTATACTAAAAGAAAACATGCACTCGTTACTATTAACAAAAATGATATTGTGTTTTAACCACATAAAACAAGTGTGCATTTTTCTTGAATAGCATTTAGGATAATTCAAGAAGGTAGTTCCATGACTAAGGGATCATTCAATATTTAGGGGGAATTAACAAGAACTCCGTAAGTCTTAGTAGCTTAAAACCACCCCTCTTTAATCTAACTATATTGTTTTAAAACTCAAGGGATGTGTGTGTGTGTGTGAGAGAGAGAGATAGGTTAGGGGGTGTAAGTGGTAAGGGGAAACATATGGATTTGTGTGTGTGTGTGTGTGTGTGTGAGAGAGAGAGAGAGAGAGAGAGAGATAGGCTAGGGGGTGTTAGTGGTAAGGGGAGACATAGGGATGTGGGTGTGAGAGAGAGAGAGATAGGTTAGGGGGTGTTATTGGTAAGGGGATACATAGGGATGTGTGTGTCTGTGTGAGAGAGAGACAACAATAGAGTGGAGGGGGGGTGGGGTCCTTAGTGGTATGGGGTGACCTGTGGATGGGTGTGTATGT
>LPNX010724873.1:40706-93894 GCA_001517045.1 Pseudotsuga menziesii
TATTATTTGGAGAGTGGGAAAAAGTGGAGGAAGGGGGGTGTTAGTGGAAAGGGGAGATAAAGGGATGTGTGTCTTTCTATGTGTGTGTGTGAGAGAGAGAGAGGGTTGGAGAATATATAGGGGGTGTGGGTTAGGTGTAGTTGGATCAGTTCGAGGGTGACAAGGAGTGGGGGAGGGGGATCTTAGTGGTAGGTAGAAACAAAGGGATTTGTGTGTGTGTGCATCAAAGAGAGAGAGAGAGGGTTGGGGAATAGATAGAGGGGTGTGGTGTAGTTGGATGAGTTGGGCAGTGAGAGAGAGTGGATGAGGGGGCGTGTTAGTGTAGCATATATGTACCATGTCATCCTCACAAAAGTAACACATCTCACCCAATTGAGTTGTAAAAAGTACCTCTTAACGCAATCACTATGATGAAAAATCATAGAATTGAACTATGCTTCATAAATCAATGGAGACAAATATTTCAACATATGATTCAATGGTAGGAATACAAATCTGGAACTAGAATATGTAACAAAGTGAAAAAACATAAATCTTGTGATTAAGTGTAGGATGTGTTAACACTCTCTATGTTGAACAATTGGGGAAGGATATGATCAAGAATGATAAAGGCATATATTGAAAATTGATAAAGGGTTAGTATTTATGAGTCTTTATCAAAAATGCCCAGTTTGGTTAATTCACTGCACAATTGGAGGGTGTAGATTTGTGATCATGAAAATCTACGGTTGCAAATTGATCCACTCGGAAAAGTTGCACTAGAAATAAGTTTTGATGGAGAAGAGGAATTGGTTAACCTGATAGCAAGATTGATGGCCAAGAGATAAAGAAAATAAAATCTATGGCCATAAGATAGTCCGCGATGTGAAGATTCATGATTGAAACAAAGAGAAAGGCTAGCGGATTGTGTAGAACATGTTTGATCCAATGGTTCAGACAAGAGATGAAGTCTTATCAATGGTCATAGTCTACTATGGAGAGAAAACTTGTGAGATAATTAAAATGGATGAGTGGTAGCAGAATTTAAAATGCTTTCCACATGGCTCCTTTTAGTTAGTTCTGCTGAGGAAAGTGTAAAAGAAAAACAACTTGCTGGAGGTCCCAGAATGATTCATTGTATAAAAAATGAGTTGACCTAGGTAATGTCATTTTGTTTGCACATTGCTGGTGAAAAGAAGAAGGGATAGTGTGCCATATGTTTTCAAAAGTCAACTTCTACGTATCGAACATTTACCAGGTAAGCCTTAAAACATCGATACTTTGTTGAAGACTTATTACCATTGTTTTATTATGGAGAAAGAGCATAGTTCAGGGATGTTGTGTAGAGTTCTCGATAAGAGAGAAGAAGTGGTTGTTGAGAGGGAGAGGAATGTGTTTGACCCTATTCTATTAGTATGTAGTGTATCAGTCTCAAAAGAACGTTTGTGGAAATATAATTCACAGGGGAATGATATCCTAAATGTCTGCGGTTCCTTCTTATATTACTTTTCTATCGAACAAACCCTATATTTCCTTGAATTTGTCGAGCGGTGTGCAAATAGTTATTCATCTTCTGAAAGATTTATTATGAGTCATACAACATCAAAAATACTTTGTAGAATTGACGCAAAAAATGTTCCCTGGATATCGATTCTACCTCATAGTTTTCCTGTAAACCCTGAATCCTTCAATGATCATGTCTTGATTGAATTGTATAAAAATTGCAAAACTGAAGTCAGATATCAGTATGTATCCAGTATTCTGCAAGCTAGTCAGTCGTTAGAGGGTTTATTTTGTGCATACAATGTCAATATTTTTAAGGGTGAAGTCCAATTGGTCATGTCAATTGTTAGTCAGGTTTTGGGTTTGGATGATGATACGCATGTCAACGAAGTCATCTTATGTTTTTTTGTTAAGTATAGGTTCAACTGACCAGGAATCCCATTCAGTCTGTTGTTTCAATATTGATGAGTATTTAGCCGAAGTAATCCATACCGAATTGGTTGAATTTCCTAAAGTCAAGTTCTTCAGGTAGCAGTCATATTTTTTGAACATGATTTTGTGTTCTAATGTGTCAGAGTTGTAGTTCTTATCTACCGTGTTCTCTCCATACCTTCCGAAACACATTAACATGTTTGAGTTCATGAATAAAATTATGGATGAAATATGCAGAATGATTTTCAATGATGTCTTACTAAGGGCATTGGAAAACATGAAAATTATGTTAGAGTATTCTTCAGAAGACAAAACAGGAGATTAGTTTTTGCATAAAGAATTTACTGTTCTTAGAGTGTATCAGTTCACTGGATAACCGTACAGGTTACTCGCTTTCTTGACGCCAAGAATATTCGCATTAGAGTTCATGAGACAAAGGTTATATGTAGAAGAGGAACATTTTGGAGCATTTAAAAATTATTCTAATGTTAAATTTCCTCTCAAAGTCGGTCCTTTCATTTTTAAGAATAAAAGCACTATGTTAGTGATTGAGAAATTATTAGAAGTTATGGATTTTCAAAAAGAGGAAAAAGTGAACTATGACCCAGACCATATTATTTCTCAGAGAAAGAAACTGAACAAAAACAAGCCATTTGATCATCAAATTGTTGAAGGATTAGACAAAATGGAAAATCTATCTAATTTTGAAGAAAATACATAACCTAATGAAGATAAGAGGGATAGATTGGTTGTATCACTTCAAGCATCTATTGATTCTAGTGTTATGAAAAAAAGTACTCTTTCTGAAGCAGATGGCATGGATGTAGATGAAGAGATTTCTAATAAAAAGATCAAAACGAATTGTCAGGATGAGTTAACTATTTCAGAAGAAATATTTTTAGAAGATTTAAAATGGTCTTGTTTCAGAAAAAGTCTGTGCAAATGCATCGGTATTCTTTTGGAGATGAAAGTAAAACAGAGTCCAGTTCTTGTTATAAATCTAGGATAGAGTTAATGTCGAGGTATGTTGAAAAATAAATACAGTTACTAGAGGAAACTAAGAATCTACTTCCTCGAGTTAGGAAATTAATCAATTAAAAAAATTCATTGATTTCTACTCGAGATATAGAGAGGAATACCCTAAAATTTGTTGTGGTAAGTGATAAGAAAGTTTCTGAAATGGAGGTGAAGTTGGACAAAATCAGTGTTCCTGATAAAATACAGCTCCACAAACAAACTGGAGATGTTATTTATACTGATTTGTTACGTGTAATTGTGAAAATTACTAAATTATAGTCTCTTGTAGATAAGATGGAAATTTAATTGAAACATGAGAAGGTTGAAAATAAGGCCAATTGGATTCAAACTAAAAAGTAAGAGGGAGATATTATAAACTTAGGGACTGAGCCAAATAATATGCAAGGAAAGAAAAAGATTCTGGAAGACAAGGACAATACCATTCAGGTGTTGAAAAATAAGTTTAAGGTCCCTAACACTGAACATGTTCAATATTCATAATTGTTTGCATTACACGAAGAAAAAGAGAAGGTCTATCAGGAAATGATGGATTATAAAGGAAAATCATTGAAGTTGCAGGAGGAGAAAGACAAGTGGGAAACAAAAAAGGCTGAGTTGATAGCTCAGATTGCAAAGTTGAAAAAAGGTCAAAATGATGAAAAATAGGTTATGGAAGAAATGATGAATCAACCTTTCATTGATACTGATTTAACCCCTGTTAATGTTGAAAGACCATTAAATGAATTTTCTGCAGATGCTTTATTATTTCCTATGTCTCAGGTGAGTTTGAAAGAAGAGGAAATTAAAGAATTGAAATATGAGAATGAAAAGATCAAGTTAGAACTAGCTAAGAGCATCGAAGAGAAGAATAAAGTGTGCAATGATAAAAGCCAATTACAGAAAAAATTCAATGAATTAAAAGAAAGAAATACAGGAAGATCTCCTTTATAGGGAGATAAACATTTGATTTGGGATACTTCGTCTGTGAAAATCACTAAGTTCAAGCATTATTTAAATTTTATTGATGATGAAAGTGCAGTGGTAAATTTGGCTACTCAAAGATTGAAATTGGCAAATGAAACTATGGAAAAGAAGCCTCTGAATACTAATCATAATGATGTGAATTTCTTGAATTCTCTAACATATCAAAATTTGTAGGACATTGGGATCAAATACAGGGTAGCAATTGTGTTATGGGTGAAGAATTTTATCATTAAACATCAACTTATGAAAGTCGTACAAGATAAAGTGAATCAAATGTCTTCTCAAATCAAGGATTTCAGGACATATTTTAAAGATTTATTTGATGATGGTATCCCTTCTTTTTGGGATGATGAAGGACGATTGTTTTCCTAGGAACAATATCACAACTTATTGGTACAAAATCACTTGGAGCATTCCAAATTTGAAGATTTAGTCGAAGGGTTGAGAGGAAAGGTTATTGTGGAAAAGTTGACATAAGACTTTGAAATATTAGACAGGTTTTTAATTATTAAAAAAGGATTACTAGTTGTGTCTCGTGAATGCTATTTGGGTTTGGATGTGTCAATAAGAGAGATGACAAAGTACAACACTCCAAATGCGGAACCGTCGAAGATCATGGAGAAATTTGGGAAAACCAAATACATTCTACATTCATGAAGACAGATTTTGTAGTTTTGGGAAGTTGTTTTTTCGTGATGCCTTGCAGTTATGGAGTTTGCTATTATCAAGCCATTTGTTATTTCAATCAAAGCATGTAATTATTATTCCTAGTTATTAGGGATATGGTTACAAGAACTTATGAGTAACATATTAAGTTGGTTATTAATGTTCTTGGAAGAAACTATTTTTTGTATATATTTGAAATTTATTGATGTATCGGGGGTTGGAACCCGTAAGGTTGGACTGATGTTTTTGTGAGAACCTATTTTTTAATAAAATTACAAAGTCGAATGTTAGTTGATCTTCAAATATTCATGTGTTTTTTATGTTACAGTCTGTGCCTTCTTTCCTTATGAATGTTTTCTAAGTGTTTACCTTCCATTCTATTTTCTTTCATATCTAAACGCAGTGTTTAATTGTTTCATAAATCATACATGTTATGCTCTGGCTATTGTTTCTGATATTCACAAACATTTCCTCTAAAATTGATATGGAATTCATCTTGTGATTCTCTATATTGATGGACTGTTCATGTTTGTTTCTTATTGCCTAAAAATCAATGAATGACTGTGACTGAATAATTATCTTGCCTTTATGGAGATTCTGTGTAGGTAGCTTTGTATTATCTTTATCTGTTTTGACTCCATTACCCAATGGTTATATGTGTTGTTTTAACCATCTGCATAATTTAAAATTGTTGACTCCAAATATCTGGTCTTGTTAAATTTATATTTCAGAGATCCCTCTTTGGAAAGAAAAGCCAGTTTCTTTCTAAAAATGGTTTTTGTTGTTACCTTGAGATTGTCTTTCACAGTCTTAGGTATATCTTGAGTGATAACAGGATGGAAAATGATTAGACGATACACAAAAAAATGGAAAATAATAAATATTTCTAACACATCCAAAAACACCAATTTTTTTAGTTTTGATAGAATGGAGAGTCCAAAGACTTCAAATTTGTTTAGGGGAAAGACCTAAAATTTCTAGGTAATGAAATACATCACAAGAGAAAGAAATTTGGATTTTGATGCATCATATCAAAAATTAATTCTTACATCCATGTGATAATGCACAACATAAAATTATAGTTAAAAAAAACTAATTGAGACATATATTAAGAGTTCCAACTTTGAATCTCATAGAAAGTGTTTTAAATTTTCTAAGTTTTTAAATTATTTTGAGTGAAAGAAAGAAATTGTCATTTTGAGAAGGTAATTAAACAATTTCTCATACGAGGATTAGGAAACCATTCCAACCATAATATGAGATGAAATATTCCAAATTGAATGACATTATTTCATTACTGTATCTAACAAACTAAAACCAAAGTAAATTGAAAAATAAAAACAACTTAGAAAGAGGGTTCCCTCCACTTTCAATCTCTCAAAAGAAACTTGTGGGATCTTATTGTTAGCTCAACAACTGACAAACAATATTTAAGCCGTAAGAAAACCCACTCTTATACATCATGTCCCTCGACTAAAGCCTTTAATAAGTCACCACCCATGTGCATAAAACCTCAACTTATAACAAACCTTCTATTCCAAACACTATGTAACTAAAGTATACATCTATTCTATCAATACGTCGATATCTAGTGAGCAATTAGGAAATGGGATAATGGATGCCTCTCATAAGGTACAAAATATAAACAATGAGACTTATATTATTGAATTGGTTTATGAGAACACTGACTACAATCTTTCTAAAAAGGTCTAGGAGTTCCAATGTTCAATTTCCATACTTGAAGAATGATCAAAATAAATAATACCATATCCTTAATTAAAAACATACCATTCCTTTCGAGAATGAGAGAATAAATTCTATAAATAACTTGGGGTAGCTTTACCACACATATATAAATAACCCTCCAACTCCAAATGGGATGGTGAAATAAGTCCTAACTAACCATTGTATCCTTCCACTACCAAGGAAACAAACCATCAGTTTCCATCTACAAAGATGAGGGAATGAGACACTTGAAATAGATGACAAGATGATATGATAGTGCACACTTCCATGAGATACTTGTTGATGGCCTCACTTGTATAGACACACTTTTCATTTCCTTTGGTGTCATAATGAGTGATGATGAAACTAACTTCTGGTTAATAGGTTTCGATAGCATCCAAACTTAGATCTGTTTAGGTTGATGTTATATTAAACCCTAAGGAAATTGTACAATATTTGGGGATTCACATTGGAGTTGGGTGGGTTATCGCGAGTGTGAGGCTAGCTTACATATGTCATCCAATCTAATCCAATATACATTCATGATAATTTACTAGTGTTAAGTTTAATTTACCTAAAAAAGAGAAGATAGTAAATTTTTAATAGTAATTATTAAAAAAATTGAAATTTAAAAAATTGTGCAATTTTAAATAATTAATAAAGGTTAATATTTTGACCATATCCATTCTACATATTTGCATCTCTAATTTGAAAAAAAAATTAAAATAAATAATAAAAAACATCTCAAAATCTAAATATATGTTCATATTTTAAGTATATCTATTCCATATTTATACATCTTTAATTTGAAATTCTCAAATTAAAATAACGAATAAAAAACATCTCAAAATCTAAATATATGTTAATATTTTAAGTATATCCATTCCATATTTATACATCTTTAATTTGAAAAAAAAAACTCAAAAGAAATAATAAAAGCATTTCCAAATATAGCAGTTAAAAAATTCTATACAATAAATTATAAATTTACAATATTTTAATGGTAACATTAAATAGAAGTGAATAATACATATATCTAAAAAAAAGTATTTTTTTTAAATACTAAAACATGCTAATTCTAGAAAACAATAATTTTTAAACAATTTGACAACCTTTGTAACAATAATATAGTTTTCCAATTATGTTGAGATGCTCTGGTAATAGTGCAAACAGTGATGAAAAAATGATATACATCCTAGTGAGCGATGATCGGGAAGGAAGCTCTACTAGGGTTTATTGCTAATCCAAACCGTGTACTGCTTTCTGATCTTTGTACCCTGTACTTTCTGAAGAGTCTCATCTGCTAACCATTCGCTTGGCTCTGATCAGCATTTGTCATCTACGTCGGGGGGGGGGAGCCAAACCCCTCCTAGTCTCTCTCGGCAATAAACCATTTTGAGAATCTCATGGGACCCAACAACTCATTAAGAATTGGTTCAGAATACATTCCCATTTGGAAGGATGTCAAAAATCCTGCTGACAATATCATTGTTGTCTCTAATACGGATAAAAACAAACATCCTGCAAAAACAAACAAATCATGCATCCCATGCACAACTGAGCACCCCTGTTTAACATTACCGATGGAAAGGATAAACGCTAGAGCTCAAAAAATGAAATACCATGCTCTTATCCGTAAATTTATGGGATTCTGACCAACTGAACATGCCCTTTGAGGTTGGATTGCAGCTCAATGGAAACCTAGAAGATAAAGCTCGGGTGGAAGAAGGAAGGCCTTACTTCTTCAACTCGGCAGGACTGTACCTCAGGAACTGGGTTAAACACTTTTGCCCAAAAAAAGAGGACTTCTCTTGGGCCCCTATCTAGATTCACATGTTTTCTCTTCCACAAGAATATTGGGATGAATCCACCCTTCAAGAGATTGGAAATACACTTGGTTCCTTTGTTTGGATGGCAAATCAAACAAGAATGAATAAATTTACCTCTTATGCTAGAATTTGTGTCTTCATGCACATTGATCAGGCTCTTCTAGATGCGATTTGTCTCTCCTATGAATATAGTGACTGGATCCAGCCGCTTGACTATGAACACATCTCGTTTAGATGTCGAAATTCCACAAACATTGGCATCTGTTTCGAGTCTATCCTATGAATAATGTTCAAGAGAAATTCAACTCTCCTATCACTAATGAGCAATGGTTTCAATACATGGCTAGAAGAACGTGCAATCATAAAAGGTCGATGCAAGAAAAGCTTCCAAAGCAGCCTCCTTCCACCAACAATAGTTGTCAAGTTCTGAAGGAAGTAAATATGGATCAAGAAAAGATCATTGAGGATAAAAATATGAATCAAGAAGTCCCTGTCTAGTTGCATGTGTCCAAAACAGTGGATAATTCTACCTTACAACCCTCTGAGCAATCCCCAGGTAAGTCCTTAGAAAAACCTAATGATAGCCAAGACAGAGTTCAGTTAGATATTCATATGCTAGATAAAAATCCTGAATCCCTAGAGGAACAGGACATGAAAGATGCCATTCTTGAAGGGCTTGATCTAATTGGTCTAGAAGATGCCTGCACCATAAAAGATTTTAAATATATTCCTCCCAAGTAGATCCAACTTTTGCACAAATCTCTAGTTAAATAAAAAGCACAACTTGGAGTGGCTACCTATGGACAAAAACAGAAACAAAAAGCGCATAAAGATCCAAAAAAAAAGGATGCAAATCACCTCTTCAAAGAATCAATCATTTAGGCACTGTGCTAGTTGACTCGGGCCAATATGCTCAGTTAACAGAATTCTTCACTACCCCCCCTTCTATTAATCAATGAAGCTCCTCTGATGGAATATTAGAGGTCTCAATGGTCACTCTAAACAAAGAATGCTTAAAATGAAGCTTCAAAAAGATCCTCCTACTATCCTTTTTCTTCAAGAAACCAAATGCCCCAGTGACACCGCTGCCTCAATTTTGGCTCGGATTTAGAAGAACTGTCTCACTATGGCAATTGGTGCTCAAGGTGCCTTGGGAGGTCTGTCAATCAGCTAGAAACCTCTGCTCATCACTCTTGATTATGCCCTTGCCTCTCGGCATTCGCTTTCTGCCTCCTTCCACATTCTTGGTTCTAGTATCAGGGGTTTTTTAATGAATGTGTATGGCCCTCAGGTGGTGGATTATAAAAAGAACCTCTTAAATCATATTGATTGGTTCTGTAGCCTGCATAATGAATCTCTATTAATCATTGTTGGAGACATTAAAATGATATCCAACCTGGAAGAGAAAAAAGGTGGTATTAAAATCCTCTCTATCAAAGATGAGGCCTTCAAAACTATGATCAACTCTTATGAAATGGTAGATGTATAGACCTCCTCTGGATTCTTCACTTGGAACAAACAAAGAGGTGGATTTCACCAAATTGCTAAACGTTTGGATTGCTTCCTCATCTCGGAACCCATCCTTACCCTTGGAGGGATTCTGGATGCAATAGTTCTCCCCATGGCTGGATCAGATCAATGGTCCATTGCCCTCTCTTGGCATAGTCAGGTCCACTCCCTCCACAAACCTTTCATATTTGAAAACTTCAGGCTTACCCATCCCACTTTTATGGATTCAGTCAACTCTTGGTGGAACGAGATGTCTGTCTCTATTTGGTCAAAAATGGTTATTATGCACCAAAATCTTAAAATGCTCTGTGGTCATCTCAGAACTTGGAATAAGACTATTTTTGGTGATATTTTCAAAGAAAAAGTCATTAGTCAAGAAATATTAGACTCTATCAAGTGCCAGGCAATGGAGCATGCTTTTACTCCAGACTCAAAACTTCAGGAGAGGGAAATCCTCCACCAACTCAACAAAAGATGTGATCAAGAAGCTATTTTCTGGAATCAGAAAGCTAGGGTTAAATGGCTAAAATATGGCAAGTGTAACATAAGTTTCTTCCACAAATACACAATCCAACATGGAATGAGAGACAAAATAGCAAGCTTTGCACAAATTCAGGAGATACCTTGGAGGAACATCAAGAAATATCTAATGAAATAACTCGGCATTTTAGTCAGCTCCTCATGGACCGAATCATGAGCGGCAAGAAGCTATCCACAAGGTAACCCAGTGCATCCCCTCTCTCATTAATAATGAACACAACCACTCTCTCATGAAACCTATTACCATGCAAGAAGTTGAGGCAGCAGTGGAGAAAATGGTGGATGGAACATCTAAAAGTCGAGATGGTTTCACTATTAACTTCTTTCATCACTGTTGGAATCTGCTCAAGGATGAAGTTCTGGAATTGGTTGGGGAATCTAGAAAAAAGAAATGGATTCTTCCATCTCTTAATGCCACTCATCTAGATCTCATTCCTAAACAAATTGGATCTTCTCACCCTGGTAAGTTCCACCCTATCTCCCTTTGCAATGTAATTTGCAAAATCATCTCTAAAGTGGTGGCTAATAGGCTAAAACCCCTCTTGCCTCTCCTCATTTCGCCAGAACAATGAGGCTATGTGGAAGGAAGATAGATTTTGGATGGCATAATTCTCGCCCATGATGTTGTCCACTCTCTTAAAACCTCTAAAATCCCAAGCATGATTCTCAAACTGGACATGTCTAAAGCCTTTGAAAAACTTAGCTAGGCTTTCATTGAAAAAATGCTGTTGGCTTTTGGCTTCTGTTAGGATTGGGTTCATTGTATCCTTTCTCTTATCTCTTCAACTTTATTTTCCATCTTGGTCAATAGCTCCCCTTCCTCCACTTTCTCCCCCTTGCGTGGCATATGTGAGGGAGACACCCTTTCCCCCTTCCTTTTTATTCTTATGGCTGAGTGTCTTGGCTGTATGTTCCAACCAGCCCTAGCTCAGCACTCCCTCAGAGGTCTCTCCCTTTACAATGCCCCGCCTCTGGCTTACCAACAATTCATGGATAACAATCTCCCTTTTGAACACTCCTCTATTCATGAAGCACTGAAAATTCACTCCATCTTGCACAAATTTGAAGAAGCTTCAGTAACCTCCCTTAATTTGGAAAAATCTCAAATCTTCTTTTTTAACACGAGTATGGCAACCCAGAGAAACATTTCTCATATCCTTTGCTTCTCGGTCTCCTCTTTTCCCACTAAATATTTGGGAGCCCCTCTGTTTGATGTTGCACTTAAACATTCATCTTGGAGGGAACTCCTAAACAAACGTGAACTCCACCTCACTTACTGGACCTTCAGAGCCCTTAATCTCCCAAGTCGGGCTGTCCTACTAAAATCCACATTGTAGTCTATACCTCTTTATCTTTTCTCACTTTTGGTAGCCATGAAATGGTTTTTAAAAGCTATTAAATCTCTTCAAAGGTCTTTCCTGTGGGGTTGCACCAACAACAATAGAAGATGGGCGATGGTAAGTTGGGACACTATGTGTAAAAAGAAGTCTCAAGGAGGGCTAGGCATTAGGGATCCAGAGATAAACAACCAAGCTCTTTCAAAAAAAATCTGGTGGAATTGGATCTCAAAGAACAACACCCCTTGGACCACACTCTGGAACAACAAGTATGGTCTGGATTATCCCCCTCAATCTCTAGTCAGATTTGATGAAGAACTACCTAGCTCACACATATGGAAAGCTGCTAACAAGCAAAGGGCCATAATTCAAAAGCATACTTTCTGGGAAATTAATGCAGGGAACAAGGCTCTTTTCTCGGAAGATTCGTGGCAACAACTTCCTATCCTTAAAAGTCTTGTTCTTGATCCTGAGTCCAAGAACTATATTAGTTGCAATATCCACATAATGGTCAATTAATTCTGGACCTCTTCGTTAAATGGATTCCGTATTTGGAAAGATCCTTCTCTCTAGAACTTTGCTCCAGATAAAAACCTTTCAGACAAAATATGGTCGAAACTTTGTACTAGAAGGATCAAGCAAAGATAGGGAATTTAGGAAACTTCTAGGTGAAAGAAGCCTATAGCTTCATTTCAGCTATGCCTAATAGTTAGGCCTCTCCGACATGGACTCATCTTTGGACCTCTCAACAATGGCCCAAAATCTCCCACTTTCTCTAGCTTCTCCTGCATTGGAGAATTCTCAATTGGGAGAACCTGACTCGAAAAGGATTCCAAGGTCCTTCTAGATGTAGCCTATGTAAAATTCATCATGAATCCATAGATCACCTAATGGATGTTTGCTCTTTCACCAGCTTGTTATGGTACTATGTTGCAGAAGTCTTCAGACATAACAATAGAGTGAAAGGCAATATCACTGAGTCGCTGAAAAATTGGATGGATACCCCCTTTGAAAGTAACATCCTGAACCAACTTTGGATGCTTACCCTTGGTTTTTTTCTTTGCCACGCTTGGAAAGAGCACAAAAATAGAATCTTCAAGGATTCCATCTCTTCACCTCAAGTTTTGTGGAAAGCTATAAAAAAAAATATTCAAGAAACCATTCACTCCAAAGGCTAGACAATTTGTGACCTCCCCACATCTCAAAATGAGAATTGTATTCTGAAAGCTCTTAACTTTGATTCCTCTGTAGTCCCACCATCCTTCAGCAAACCCACCATGCAACTTGACAGTCCAACTCACTGGGATCCTCTGCTTGAGAAAGTGTTCAAGATCAACTTTGATGGTGCCTCCAAGGGAAATATGGGTAGGGCTGGCTTCGGTGGATCTATAAGAAATAACCATGGAAATATCATCCATTTATTCTTTGCAATTTGGGATTCAACTCCAATAATGCCGATGAACTTGATGGCATGATTGTTGGGCTAACAATAGTAAAAAACAAAGGAATATTGCTAGTCATTGTTGAAGGAGACTCTGTCATATAATCCTTTCTATGGTAGCTAAGCTTCTCTACGGCTCGTAGGTCACCAAAATTACAATGAGCTGGTGTTTGGCGCACGTAATCAATTGTTTGGCTTCCCTTCTACAAAACATGCATGCAATCACCTTTCACCACGTGCGTAGAAAATCAAACTCATTAGCAGACTTCTTCGCTAAATTAGGAGTTAAGTCTCCTCACTTATTGGTGGAAGGCACGTTACATGATTCTCTATATGATCAAATCTGGACAAAGAGTATTCAATTCGCCAACTCTGATCTATCTCGCCTGGATGCGGGTGATAACTCCGTCGACATCTATCCTGCTTTTCGGCCACCACAAAAGGCACGTGTCACTCCTGTGATAACCCAACATGACAATGCTCTTCTTTAGCAAACACAGGGTTCTCTGGAGGTAGGAGAAATTTCCTCTGTCACTTTAGCTCATGCGAACTGGGCTGGTGAAGGCCCTTCCTCCTAGGTGCATTCATGGCTCTGCTGCGATGGTTAATGTTTATAGTTATGTGGAATGACGGGCATCTAATTCGGCACAATGTCGAGTTTTATGTCATGGCTAGTAGCAGTGTTGGGTTTGCAGTTCAGCGGGAAGTTTGCAAAGTCTTTGTTTCAGTGCGGTCCAGGTTCAGTGCTGGTAAGAGTGCTCCTCTATGTATTGGTTTCAGGCTCAGATTGGCAGCCATGTCTCACCAGAGGGGAACTCCCAGATGCACTAGTTCAGGATGGGGAAAACCCCACAGGGGCTGCAGTGCTCAGGTCCCTACATACTATTAACCTCATATCTCTCCGTGCGTCCGTGTTTTGGTGGAAGCCTAGGAGAATAAGGTCCTCAAGCACAATCTCTTGACAAGTGAGGAAGGTGGTAGAATTAACCACTATTGGATGCTGAAGAACATGCTCTGCAACCTGGAGGAGGACATGCTCAATAATTGGTCTGAGGCTCAGATAGCAGTTCACTCCATGAAAGCAAAAATTGCATAGATTGACACCCAACTTACAGTCATGGACAACTCCTTTTCATGGAAAGGAATGACCAACATCTCGAGTTTGAACGCGCATAAAACAAGGGGGGGTGCTTAGGGTGGTGGTGCTAGTGGCAGTGAATCTAGTGGTTGGGCTCTCACTAGTCTAGGTGGCAGCCATAGCGCAACGGGCTGCTCTAGTAAGATGCCTCATGTCAAACCTTTTCCAATTCCATCTACTCCGGACCCTCTGGTGGCTGGGCTCTCACTAGTCTAGGTGGCAGCGGTAGCACAACAGGCTACTCTAGTAAAATGCCTCATGTCAAACCTTTTTCGGTTCCAACTACCGTGGACCCTCTCCTCAAGCGTTTGAAGGATTCATTGGCCCAGTAGTCACTTTCTCTTTCTTCGACATTGAATGCCGCCACTAATTCGCCCACTCTGTCATAGGAATAACGATGGGTCTATTCCATCACTGAAGATATCCTTTCGGTTTAAATGATTGTTTCCACCAGGTTTTTTGGTCTAGTCTCTAGAAGTTTTTTGGTTAAAGTTTAAATATTTCTCTTAATACTGTATGTTTTTACTGCTGTTTGGCTTCGCTCTTATATAGGAGCCTGTTTTGTCTATTATGGAGCTCTGTAACTAAGTCTCTCAGTTTCTCATTCATGAACATCTTTATCGTGAACACGGTTAGAAGGCTTGTATTTTTTGAGAGGCTCTGGACGAGGTTCTACCTCTTTCAACCTCAGGTAGCCAAGATATCTGTATATAATTTTTTTACCTGTGTAATATAATATAGTTGTGAAGCTTACAAAAAAAACAATAATATAGTCTTCATATTTAAATTTATTAATCATTTTGGATTGTCTTTGCCTCTATTGCATTACATTAATGTCATAATAGAAAAGACAAACTAAAAGGTACTTCAGCTTGATAATGGACAGTCTCATTTTTTTAGTAGAAATTTGTAGACATTGATCATTTAAGTTTCTACTATTAATTCTTTACCACATAAATTTTATTTGACTAAGTCTTGTAACAATAAATATTATTAATGTTATGACAACTATTATTTTTCCATGTAACTTAGATATTTGAAATTTATCAAAGATATCATAACAATATGTCAAATATTGTGAAATTGAAATCTATTAAAACGTGGTGTTTAATTAAAACAACACTGAACCTTCATCAAATATTTTAACTTATAACTAATTTGATTTTAATTTTATTTTTTACAATATCCATTTTAATTTAATCCCTTATATGCATAAGTACATTACTAGAATATATTACATTGACCCACCATTTTAAATGGTATAAGATGATATGCTATTTATTCTTCAATCTGAGATGAACGCTTAAACAAGGATCCATCTCAAGTAATCTGGATTTATCGAGCTTTCACATGACTCAAATCTCTTCAGACTCAAATTTTGAGAAAAAGTGCGTCTTTTAATCCTCTTGAACTTGATAGAAGAAGAATTAAGAGAGAAAAATATAATGTGCGTCTTTTAATCCTTCTTGAACTTGATAGAACATGAATTAAGAGAGAAAAATATAAATATGAACCATTTTTTTGAAATTTGTTCATCCAATAAGAAAGCAATCCATTATTAGGTTTTCCATTCCTTTTGATGTTGTCTTACCTCATTATATGTCTTGAAAACAATGAATAGTATTTTTTGTCAAAAACAAATTTAAAGAAATATTTAAAGAAATATTTAAATTTAAGAATGGGTTTTCCATCAATTTTCAGAGTTTTATTTGAAAGAAATCTGCTTTCCGTAACCTCAATCTTGAAAGCTTTATCGATAGATTGTGCATAGAAAATAATTTGAATTTACAGTAAATTTAATTTATTATATATGAATTACATAGATAATAATGTGGACATTTATTGTAAGTTTGTAACGATATATCATATAACATTATATTTGACATTTTTTTCATAATTTTTATATTCATAATATAACCATATATCTCCTTTTCTCATTTTATCTAGGTTTTGTGTCTTTTAAAAAACAAATAGAACGTAGAGCTATAGTTTAGGTTGGATATTATTTATTTGAATAAAAAACTGCTTCGATTTTATTGTCACAGTTTAAATATTGTCTTAAGATTTAACTGTGATCCTTAACTGCACAATATTGAAGCTTGTTTAAATATTCTGAATAAACACAGACATCAATATTAATGAATCCATACAAGGCTTATATTCATATAGGATCTCAGGTTATTAGAAAAAGGAAATTGGTGGAGATAGCTATGTGTGAGAAGTAACGTGCCACAAGATAATAGTACTATTAAGAGCAGAGAGAAGTAACATGTTGGAAATGCAAAGTTTGAAAATCCTCCCCAGCAGAGCGAAATTTGATATTGCATGATGATCATAATACATTTCCAGCGACCTTGTTATATAAAGGTAATTCAATTTTTTGTAATTCAATTTTTTGTTATATAAAGGTAATTCATTTTTTTGTTTTTGTGAATGTGTGAAATTAATTCTATTTTCACATTTTTTGTGAATGTAATTCTATTTTCGACTATGGTTTTGCTAACGGTTTATAACACATTTAAGGAAGCCAATTTTTAACATTACTTTAGTCGAGGCCTGAGGGTTTGGCAGAAGGTCACTACTCCCGTTCAGTTCAATAATACAGGGGTGGTTTTTAGTAGTTATAGCTTAATTTTGGTTTCAGTGGATGTTAACCATCATCATGAGCAGCAGCAATTAACAATCTTACAAAAAAGTAATAGTGATCCCAATAACAGTACTAGATATAAAGTTTTGTATGTAGTTCATTGATATTACTGTATTTTATTACCCTTCACCGGTTCTATATCAGATTTCTTGTGCATTTAATCCAGTTTATCCAGATATCTTATCAATTTTATAACTGTGAAAATCATATAACCTAACAGAAAAATAATAAACCCCTAATACAAAAATTATAAATCATGCACATATTATTTATCTTGTAAAACTATGGAATTAAATATGATCCAAAGATATCTATGTTTAGTTGACCAAATCCTGTTAAAGAAGTCAGGTGAACATTATTTTCTCACTTCTTAGGTTGAAGTCTTATTATAATGGAGCAGGCCCAGCCTTTTTATAGGCTTCATTATATGCAATACTATGACCACATACCAGGGGCTACCAAAACCATATGTCTAAAAAGTAACTACTTTGACCTAAAACAATATTAGTCCAATGACTCATTTACCAACAAAGGTTAACCTAACAATTTAAGGGAAAAAAACTAATTGCTTTGTCCTAAAACAAGATTTACTGCAGAAATTTCAATAACTTAACATCATTTAGCCAGCCAAAGTTAACTAACAATTTAAAGAACAAAAACCAAATGCTTTGACCTAAAACAAGATTTACGACCTAAATTTGAATAGCTTAACATCATTTAGTCAACAAAAATTAACTAACAATTTAAAGAACAAAAACTAACTATTTTGACCTAAAACAATATTACTCCAAGAAATTTCAATAACTTAACCTTAAAATTAAATTAAAAATTTATTACACATAAGAGACATTGAAAAATTATTAACTTTAAATTTAAAAATTATTAACCTTATAATTCCAATAACTTTAAAATAATCAAAATGATTTTGACTGATTCTGATTATAGTAACATATTTCGCATTACTCCATATTAAATTTCACTTGTATTTAATTTGTTTAATAAACTTAAATTTCATCCTTGAGAATTGTCCAACAACTTCACTTTTAAATTGAATTAAAAAATTATTAAATTTAAAAGATATTTTATAATTCCAATATAACTTTAAAATATTAAGTATAAAATTTTATTAGTATTTAATGATGTCTAGTTTAGTTAAGGTATTTAACCAATTCAACTATGGCTGTATTTAATGGAGCTGTTTAATCAAGAGACATTTTTATTTTTCAGGCTAATTTTTTGTGGGTGAATTTAATCTACAAAATATGTAAATTGTTGTTTGTTGAGGGATTTTAAGCTCAGAAACCAAATTAGGTGAGAGGAAAACACCTAATACCCCACACTCTGGTTTTTAAGTAGTGTTTTTGAAATTTTTGATAATTCGGTAAAGATTCATCGCAAAAAAGTGGTAAAAACTAGCTAGAAACAGAGGACAAAAAGTCNCACCCCACACTCTGGTTTTTAAGTAGTGTTTTTGAAATTTTTGATAATTCGGTAAAGATTCATCGCAAAAAAGTGGTAAAAACTAGCTAGAAACAGAGGACAAAAAGTCCCCTCTTTAGACAACTCCTTATTTAAAAGATTCCAGCTACTTCACATATAAATTTAATTAAAACTTTTTAATTTAAATGATATTTTATGATTCCCATAACATTAAGATATTAAATTTATTTATAATTTATTGATTTATTTTACTGGGCTTAATTTTTAATAATACCTATTTCTTTTTAAAAGGTTATTGGTTCAAGTTCCAAGGAGAGAGGGTATTTACACTTTTATTGTTTCCAAAAGATCCCTTATACCACAAACAAAAGGGTCTCATATAATAAATTGATGTGTGTTTAATTATGACCTTAAAGATATAGTATTATTACTATTATTTCGTGGTTACTTTTAACTAAATATTAACTTTTCAACTTAAACTCTTCTATATGCGATTTTATTTACATTCAATTAATTTAATCAAATCAAATTTTACCATCTGCATTTAAAGTATAACTACCCTACATTTAGAATGATTCCACTCATTTGAAAGATTGTAGTTTACATATAAACTTCAATTCAAGCCACCTCCAATAACTTTATTTAAGAGATTCCAGTAAGTTTACATATAAACTTGAATTTAAGTCACTTCCAATAACTTTATTTAATAGTTGATAAAGTCAATCTTGATTATTGCACCAAAAAGGTGCATTCTACAACTCAGTAGGGGAGAGATATGTAACTCCTTCCCTGCTAGAGTTGACACATATCTTTTATAAAAAAGTAATAAAAAACTATTAAAAATAGCTTTTCAAGTTAAATTAAATTTAAATTATTTAGAATTACATATATATCAAACAATATAAATTAGATAAACTAAAATCATAAAACAAAATATTACACATTTTCACTCTTAAAAAAGATTTACATCTTAAAAGATTTGATCACTTTAGGTGTTTCCTACCTTTTTTATTTGAATCTATGCTGCTATAAATTACTATCAGGGTAACTATATGTATACATATTGATCCCACAACTAAATCCACAATTCGTTAGCAGAGCAGCTTAAGAGTAGCTTATCAGCACTGTTGATAAGATTGTGGAAGACTTCTTAGATATCCAAAGAAGGAAATGGATCGTCTGACCCAAAAGGCTCCAGGTCCATGGGACAACATTCTTCAGGAGATTCTACCACCCGAGATTATGCAACGCAAAGCTTTAAAAAGAAAAATCAGGCTCTGTATCGACGCTAGAGAGCCTGCAAGATACATGGGTGTTAGTAATACCGAATCTGGCAACTGGTGCGTTGAAGCTAAATATCTGGGTGAAAGAGTATGGCTGGGGACGTTTGAACATCCCGAAATGGCAGCTCTGGCATATGATGCAATTGCAATAGCATTACCAAGAAAGCGGGCGCCTGATCTGAATTTTCCGGATTTAAAATATGAGTTACCACGACCTTTGTCTCTGGAAAAGGATGATTTAAAAGCTGCTGCCAAAGAAGCAGCTTCTCTCGCAATGCCGGAGAAATTAGACGAATTAATTCTGCCGTATGAAAGTGAGCCATTAGGTCCATGGGACAACATTGGCCCTCTGGTGCTGCAGGAGAACCAGCAGGGACAAGAAACTGCTAACGGCATTGTGGAGCTGACTCTTGACGACATTGTGGTCCGGAGGAACTAGATCTGTACTGGATGGAGCTGGAAGATATCAGGTGGAAGTTATGATCGGCAATGCATTGAATTTTTTTATTTTGTTTTCTTTCATTGGAGCTCACATTTTGATTTTTTTTAAGTGAAGCTCATTTTGTTTTTCAGATTTTAGGATGAGAAATTCTGATGTTTCAGATGTGAAGTTTTTATGGAATGGATTTTTTTAATGAGACCAAATCAAGGTGTCCAATGGAATTTAATCGTTATTATTAGTACTTCGCTTGATTTCGTTGTGTTGTAATTATTCGGGATTTTCTCATGTTATAATTTCATGGGGAATAATGTTTCATTGAATTTTTTTAATTTGATAACTTGTTCTTAATGTTATTGGGTTATAATCAAATAGTTATAATTTACGTAATGCTATATTTGTCATAAAATCATTAATACCAAGATATGTTATACTGCCCGCATGGGTGTAGATTGACTGGCAAGTGCCATGTAAATGAAAGAATGTTGTAAAGGAGGTTTTAAGTTTAAATATCACCCAGACTTGGGGCTGTGTGGATGCACTTGGGGTTTTATAGTGGCAGCAGACAAGAATGGACCCTGTGTCATGCGAGTACCAGAACTGCCGAGAATGGACGCTAGATCCTGTGTCACGCGAGCCGCCCAAAATGGACCCTGGACCCTATGTCACGTGAGTACCAGAACCACCCAGAATGGACCCTAGACCCTGTGTCACACGAGTACCAGAACCGCCTAGAATGGACCTTGTGTCACACTAGTACCAGAACCGCCTAGAATGGACCCTGTGTCATGCGAGTACCATAACCACCCAGTTACCCAGTTACACTAGATAGAGAAAATTATAATTTTCCATGTTGAAAAAAAAGTAATGTAACATTTACAGAACACATTATAATTATTTTATTTTATTTGATTAGTTTTATTATTTTATGGAATAAATTGGTTAGATCTAAAATATATCAAATGAACCTGGGCTTTTACCCAAGTTTTTACAGGTCACGACTTGATTCTATTTTTTTTTTTAAATACATTGCATGAAAATTTAATTAAGCTGGGCTCTACCCAAGCCTTGTAGCTCAGGACTTGAGCTTAAATTTAAATAAATTACCGAACCACTATCCGGTTTGGTATGGGCAATGCCCGGGCATAACATAATTTAAACATTCGTCTGCATTTTCTTAGTTTCACAATGCCTGGCCATAACATAATTTAAACATTAGCTTTAACATAGCTAACGTTTATTTTAAATTGCAGGCAGTTCAAACATAGCCAACGTTGCTTTTAAGATTTTAATTAAAATAGTTCAAACCATATTGAATAATTAAATTGCAGGCTTACAAATACTTAATAGGATATTCATACATGCAAATATGGTTTGCTGGTACGAGTAAGACGCTCCAGATATTCAATAGGTTTTAATTTTTTTGTTTTTGGGCATGTAAAATAACTTTTATACCATCAATCGTTCATGCACCATAGAGCAAGGAAGGAAGGAAGCTCACGATCTTGCATTTTCAAGGCCACTAGGGTGTGAAAAACCCTCGATTATGCACCATAAATCAAGGAAGGAAGGAAGCTCACGATCTTGCATTTTCAGGGCCACCAGGGTGTGAAAAACCCTTGATTGAATTTTTCTTAAATGCTTTTGTTCATTGTTTTTAAACCATGGGAACAAAAACCTCCCAAGAGTATATTCAACAGCCTGCAAGTCAGATATACCAATAATTTGTGATTTCGCAGGGGCTGAGACGTCTTGGTGGGGTCACCTACCCTTCAAGCTTTGTCACAACAAGCTAAATGAGCAACCCTACCCCCTGCAGATTTTGAACCTGTGACCTCCACGGAGATAACACATGTTATTAACCATTAGGCCCACTCAGATGCTCCTCCTTCATCAGTTGTTATCTCCTTTAGTGAGCTAGCTCTAGGCTCTTCCCCAAAGAGCCACAGATATACCAATAATTTGTGATTTAAAAGTGGCCGAGACATCTGGTGGGGTCACCTACCCTTCAAGCTTTGTCACAACAAGCCAAATGAGCAACCCTACCCCCTGCCGATTTTGAACCCGTGACCTCCACGGAGATAACACATGTTCTTAACCATTAGGCCCACTGAGATGCTCCTCCTTCCTCCCTCGTCAGTTCTTATCTCCCTTACTAAGCTAGCTCTAGGCTCTTCCCCAAAGAGCCACGTTTTTTGTGTCCTTTAAAAGATATTTTTTATTTTTTTCAAACTTTTGTTATGTAAAGATCCATTATTAAATAAAAAGATATTTTATTTTTAATTTTAGCTCACTTTATTTAGTTAGCTTAATTTATCCACAACTAACTTAAGATTGAACTTAACTTTTTCTAACTCTAACGAATGGTTATTTGTCATCAACTATTGGTTATCCATGCATCAACTACTACTTATTCTTTAGTTTTTTTCTCACTAAATAGTTTCTTTTAGTTTAACTTAACTTGGCTAAATTGGCTAATTAGTTAATTTAGCCAATCTTCAACAAATAAACATTAAGATAACTTATCTTAACTCTAGCTCACTTAACTAGTTAGCTTAGCCTAACCTATCTAGTCTTCACCAATTAACTTGATTTAGCCAAAATAACTTAAGCAAGTTTAATTTATCTTAACCTTAAAGCGCTTACTTAGCTAATTTAACTAATTGACTTAATTAGTGATTTCTTGGCATCATCTATCGAGACCAAGATATTAATGATATCTAGTCTAACTTATTTATTTTATTTATTATCTCTTAGTGATAATTAGCCTCATGTTAATCATTATGTCATTGGTATTTGTTAGATCCCTCTGGCGGCTTGCAGTTTATTCCGCATCTCCACCGAGGACTAGCCTTTAAACATAAACTACGTGTAACTTGTAAACTTAAGTGTTGTCCTAGTGAACTTCTTACTTCATTTTCATTGTTAATTTCCTGTAGCATCAAGATGACACTCATCATCAACTCATCTCTACCTATCCATTTAGCTTCTTCCCCTTATGGATTCCATGCCCCTATCATTTTAGTCGCGTCAAGTCTTCAGTCTCCTAAGTCTACAATATAGAATACAACTTAGAAATTCATACTTACACAGTTTTACCTATGGAACCACTACCTTGATCTCGTTTCCACATGAGTTGGCACACACTTTCAATTACAAGTATAGGATATAACAAGTGGGATATTGCATACAAACTATTAGAGCCATTATACCCCCTTAAATCCAATTTTTTGTTCATCGTTTCTTCTTCATTCCCCCATTATGAAATGTAATTTGACATTTTGAATGGATAAATTCCCATAGATATGGAATATTGTATAGCCTCAAAGGTATTTGTACATTGTCCAAGTGATTATGTACAAAACATCGGTTTCCTACCTCTATTTTCATAACCTTTACCAAGTTGTCCTTTAAGTCAATCTCAATTAGAATATGAGCCACTCAGTGAGAGGTGTACAATATAATATGCTTGTCATATTCTAAAAAATTCCTTATGTTATTCCCAATACCCTTAAATACTTCCACGGTGTGGAGGTCTAACATTAAACCAACAAGTTTTATGCACATAGGATGCATGGTTTTTTCTTTGCATTGGGATCAAAACTAGGCATCCATTTCTCCATGGTAAAATTAGGTTACATTAATCTAGATTTATGTTTGTAATGGAATCGTTCTTGCATAATATTTTTACATTTTTCATTTTCAAGAGATGTCATTATAGCATGTATATATCTCTAAGGATTTTATTTTTTATTTTTTATTGCATTGATGAGCATGGATGTGCACATATACATAGAAAGAGAAATATAGAGGCTCAAAGACATTTGTGCCTAAATTATTATTGTTGATGATAATATCATTTCCTTACATCTAATTTGGATACGATGATAGAGACCTTTAGTAGGTCAAATGGTGTGCTTGAGGACATTCCTACATATAGAGAGAAAAAGAAGAAAGAATATGCCGATGGACTTGCTACAACGAAGTCAAGAAATTGAAGATAAAAAAACAACACATCTTTTCCCTTTTTAGAGATCCATAGAAAAATCAAGTCCTAGACTTAGACAAAAAGGCTATTTCTATCTAGTGGTGTACATATCAACCATTCATAAATAATTGGATTGATAGATGGTACATGGTCTTTGGTGTACCCACAAATAGCAACCGAGAAATGTTGCTATATTTTCTTAGAAAGATGTATGTGGAATTCGTTATGGAGAAGCATGTCAACTATTTATATATGTTAGAGTACCACAGAATTAGGATGGGAATGCCTCAATAATGTCTCAATGTGAGGAACACTAATCCTGACCACCTAGTACCTGCACCTCGCAGTAGGGTACCCACGCAAGATGTGCCTCCTACACATCAACTCGTTCCACATACATAGGAGTCATTCCTATAATTCACACAAACATTTTTTTTCCATAGCACTTATCTTTGGGATGCATACTAGGAAAGGCCATTAGATCCACCATCTATTGGAGGGGCAGCGCCACTACCTCCCAGCGGGGTAGAGCCACCACGTTCCAATGGCGAAAGGAGAATCTAGTGGTGGGACTATACCTCCCTATCATCAGCCCAGTTGAGATCCCCACCCATGTCCCTATCGCCAATGGAGCCCATAAATCACAAGTAACATGAAACTGTATGGGTCCCCAAAATAGACTCACCAATGTGCTAGAGTTGGGTGAAAACTGGTGTCTTTAACCAAATAATGAAGGAACCAATACCCTGTACGAATCTCAATGGTTCGATGATGGAGTTGAAGTCGAGCACGTGAGACACAACCAGCCCCAAAGGAACTAAGGACTCCTTTCAAGTGGACCAAGGAATTCATGAATGAGGTGGATGAAACCAAGATATAGGTACCTCTAAGTCTATCCTCTAGAATAGATGTGTTAACGTTGACAGAGGGAGACCTACATCTACCAAGGAAATGAGGTTTCCTTGATAGAAGTGTGAGGGGGAAAACCTCACATATGGAACAATAAGGGAACAATAAGCCAAAGTAATCCATATCCAATTGGTTGAATTTCCTAAAGTCAGGTTCTTCATGTAGTAGTCATATTTGTTGAACACGATTTTGTGTTCTAATGTGTAAGAGTTGTAGTTCTTATCTACCATGTTCTCTCCATACCTTCCAAAACACATTAACATGTTTGAGTTCATGAATACAATTATGGCTGAAATATACAAAATGCTTTTCAATGATGTCTTACTAAGGGCATTCGAAGACATGAAAATTATGTTAGAGTCTTCTTCAGAAGACAAAACAAGAGATTGGTTTTTGCATCAAGAATTTATTGTTCTTAGAGTGTATCAGTTCACTCGAGAACCGTACAGGTTACTCGCTTTCTTGACGCCAAGAATATTCACACTAGAGTTCATGAGACAAAGGTTATATGTAGAAGAGGAACATTTCAGATCGTTTAAAAAGTATTCTAATGTTAAATTTCCTCTCAAAGTTGGTCCTTTAATTTTTAAGAATAAATAGCACTATGTTAGTGATTGAGAAATTATTATAAGTTATGGATTTTCAAAAAGAGGAAAAAGTGAACTATGACCTAGACCATATTATTTCTCAGAGAAAGAAACTGAACAAAAACAAGCCATTTGATCATCAAATTGTTGAAGGATTAGACAAAATGGAAAATCTGTCTAATTTTGAATAAAATACATAAGCTAATGAAGATAAGAGGGACAAATTGGTTGTATCACTTCAAGCATCTGTTAATCCCAGTGTTATGAACAAAAGGACTCTTTCTGAAGCAGATCGCATGGATGTAGATGAAGAGATTTGTAATAAAATATCAAAATGCATCCTCAGGATGAGTTAACTATTTCAGAAGAAATATTTTTAGAAGATTTAAAGAAGATGGTCTTGTTTCAGAAAAAGTCTATGCAAATGCATCGGTATTCTTTTGGAGATGAAAGTAAAACAGAGTCCAGTTCTTGTTATAGATCCAGGACAGAGTTAATGTTGAGGTATGCTAGAAAATAAATACAGTTAGTGGAGGAAACTAAGAATCTAATTCCTTGAGTTAGGAAATTAATCAATAAAAAAACTTCATTGATTTCTGCTCGAGATACAGAGAGGAATACCGTAAAATTTGTTGTGCTAAGCGATAAGAAAGTGTCTGAAATGGAGGTGAAGCTAGACAAAATCAGTGTACCTGATAAAATATAGCTCCACAAACAAACTAGAGATGTTATGTATACTCATTTGTTACATGAAATTGTGAAAATTACTAAATTATAGTCTCTTGTAGATAAGATGGAAATTTAATTGAAACATAAGAAGGTTGAAAATAAGGCCAGTTGGATTCAAATTAAAAAGTAAGATGGAGATATTATAAACTTAGGGATTGAGCCAAATAATATGCAAGCAATGAAAAATATTCTGGAAGATAAGGACAATACCATTCAAGTGTTGAAAAAGAAGCTTAAGGCCCCTAACGCTGAACATGTTCAATCTTCAGAATTGTTTGCATTACAGGAAGAAAAAGAGAAGGTCTATGAGGAAATGATGGATTATAAAGGAAAATCATTGAAGTTGCAGGAGGAGAAAAACAAGTAGGAAACAGAAAAGGCTGAGTTGATAGCTCAGATTGCAAAGTTGAAAAAAGATCAAAATGATGAAAAAGAGGTTATGGAAGAAATGATGAATCAACCTTTCGTTGATATTGATTTACCCCTTGTTAATGTTGAAAGACCATTAAATGAATTTTATGCAAATGCTTTATTATTTCCTATGTCTTAGGTGAGTTTGAAAGAAGCGGAAATTAAAGAATTTAAAGATGAGAATGAAAAGATCATGTCAGAATTGGCTAAGATCATCGAAGAGAAGAATAAAGCGTGGAATGATAAAAGCCAATTACAAAAAAAATTCAATGAATTAAAAGAATGAAATATAGGAAGATCTCCTTTATAGGGAGCTAAACATTTGATTTGGGATACTTCGTGTGTGGAAATCACTAAGTTCAGGGATTATTTAAATTTTATTGATGATGAAAGTGCACTGGTAAATTTGGCTACTCAAAGATTGAAATTGGCAAATGAAACTATGGAAAAGAAGCCTCTGAACACTGATCATAATGATGTGAATTTCTTGAATTCTCTAACATATCAAAATTTGTAGGACATTGGGATGAAAGACAAGGTAGCAATTGTGTTATGGGTGAAGAATTTTATCAATAAACATCAACTTATGAAAGTCGTACAAGATAAAGTGAATCAAATGTATTCTTAAATCAAGGATTTCAAGATAGCTTTTAAAGATTTATTTGATGATGGTCTCCCTTCTTTTTGGGATGATGAAGGACGATTGGTTTCCTAGGAACAATATCATAGCTTATTGGTACAAAATCACATGGATCATTCCAAATTTGAAGATTTAGTCAAAGGGTTGAGAGGAAAGGTTATTGTGGAAAATTTGGACACGTTTTTAATTATTAAAAAAGGATTACTAGTTGTGTCTCATGAATGTTATTTGGATTTGGATGTGTCAATAAGAGAGATGACAGAGTACGACACTCCAAATGTGGAACCATCAAAGATCATGGAGAAATTTGGGAAAACCAAATACATACTACATTCATGAAGATAGATGTTGTAGTTTCAGAAAGCTATTTGTTCGTGATGCCTTGCAGTTATGGAGTTTGCTATATAATCAAGCAATCTGTTATTTCAATCAAAGCATGTAATTATTATTCCTAGTTATTAGGGATATGGTCACAAGGACTTATGAGTAACAGATTAAGTTGGTTAATAATGTTCTTGGAAGAAACTATTTTTTGTATATATTTGAAATTTATTGATGTATCGGGGGTTGTAACCCGTAAGGTTGGATTGATGTTTTTGTGAGAACCTATTTTTGAATAAAATTACAGAGTCAAATGCTAGTTGATCTTCAAATATTCATGTGTTGTTTATGTTACAGTCGGTGCCTTCTTTCCTTGTGAATGTTTTCTAAGTGTTTACCTTCCATTCTGTTTTCTTTCATATCCAAACGCAATGTTTAATAGTTTCAGAAATCATACATGTTATGCTCTGGCTATTGTTTCAGATATTCACAAACATTTCCTCTAAAGTTGATATGGAATTCATCTTGTGATGCTCTATAGTGATGGACTGTTCATGTTTATTTCTTATCACCTGAAAATCAATGAATGACTATGAATGAATAATTATCTTGCCTTTATGGAGATTCTGTGTAGGCAGCTTTGTATTATCTTTATCTATTTTGAATCCATTGCCCAATGGTTATATGTGTTGCTTCAACCATCTGCATAATTTAAAATTGTTGACTCCAAATATCTAGCCTTGTTAAATTTATATTTGAGAGATCCCTCTCTGGAAAGAAAAGCCAGTTTCTTTCTAAAAGTGGTTTTTGTTGTTACCTTGAGATTGTCTTTCACAATCTTAGGTATATTTTGAATGATAACAGGATGGAAAATGATTAGACGATACATAAAAAATGGAAAATAATAAATATTTCTAACACATCCACAAACACCAAGTTTTTGAGTTTTGATAGAATGGAGAGTCCAAAGACTTCAATTTTGTTTAGGGGGGAGAACTAAAATTTCTAGGTAATGAAATACATCATGAGAGAAAGAAATTTGGATTTTGATGCATCATATCGAAAATTAATTCTTACATCCATATGATAATGCACAACATAAAATTATAGTTAAAAAAATCTAATTGAGACATATATTAGGAGTTCTAACTTTGAATCTCATAGCAAGTCTTTTAAATTTTCTAAGTTTTTAAAATTTTTTGAGTGAAAGAAAGAAATTGTCATTTTGAGAAGGTAATGAAACAATTTATCATATGAGGATTAGGAAACCATTCCAACCATAATCTGAGATGAAATATTCCAAATTGAATGACATTATTTCATTACTATATCTAACAAACTAAAACCAAAGTAAATTGAAAAATAAAAACAACTTAGAAAGAGGGTTCCCTTCACTTTCAATCTCTCAAAAGAAACTTGTGGGATGTTATTGTTAGCTCAACAACTGACAAACAATATATAATTCATAAGAAAAACCACTCTTATACATCATGTCCTTGGACTAAAGCCTTTAATAAGTCACCACCCATGTGCATAAAACCTCAACTTATAAGAAACCTTATATTCCAAACACTGTGTAACTAAAGTATCCATCTATCCTATGAATACTTCGATATCTAGTGAGCAATTAGGAAATGCGATAATGGATGCCTCTCATAAGGTACAAAATCTAAACAATGAGACTTATATTATTGAATTGGTTTATGAGAACACCGACTACAATCTCTCTAAAAAGGTCTAGGAGTTCCAATTTTCAATTTCCATACTTGAAGAATGATCAAAATAAATAATACCATATCCTTAATTAAAAATATACCATTCCTTTGGAGAATGAGAGAATAAATTCTATAAATAACTTTAGATAAATTTGACCTTCTTATTAAACATAAAAGACAAAACATGAGGTAGCTTTACCACACATATATAAATAACCCTCCAACTCCAAATGGGATGGTGAAATAAGTCCTAACTAGCCATTGTATCCTTCCACTACCAAGGAAACAAATAGTCAATTTCCATCTAGAAAGATGAGGGAATGAGACACTTGAAATAGATGAGGAGATGACAAGATACTGCACACTTCCATGAGATACTTGTTGATGGCCTCACTTGTATAGACACACTTTTCATTTCCTTTGGTGTCATAATGAGTGATCATGAAACTAACTTCTCATTAATAGGTTTTGATAGCTTCCAAACTTAGATCCATTTAGGTTGATGTTATATTAAACCCTAAGGAAACTGCACAATATTTGGGGATTCACATTGGAGTTGGGTGGGTTATTGTGAGTGTGAGGCTAGCTTACATATGTCATCCAATCTAATCCGATATACATTCATGATAATTTACTACTGTTAATTTTAATTTACCTAAAAAAGAGAAGATAGTAAATTTTTAATAGTAATTATTAAAAAATTTAAATTTAAAAAATTGTGCAATTTTAAATAATTAATAAAGGTCAATATTTTGAGCATATCCATTCTACATATTTGCATCTCTAATTTGAGAAAAAAATAAAAAAAATAATAAAAAACATCTCGAAATCTAAATATATGTTAATATTTTAAGTATATCTATTCCATATTTATACATCTTTAATTTGAAATTCTCAAATTAAAATAAAGAATAAAAAACATCTCAAAATCTAAATATATGTTAATATTTTAAGTATATCCATTCCATATTTATACATCTTTAATTTGAAAAAAAAAAATCAAAAGAAATAATAAAATCATTTCCAAATATAGCAGTCAAAAAGTTCTATACAATAAATTATAAATTTACAATATTTTAATGGTAACATTAAATTGAAGTGAATAATACATATATCTAAAAAAAGGTATTTTTTAAAAATACTACAACATGGTAATTCTGGAAAACAATAATATAGTTTTCCAATTATGTTGAGATGCTCTGGTAACAGTGCAAACAGTGATGAAAAATGATATACAGCGTAGTGAACAACGATCGAGAAGGAGGATCTGCTAGGGTTTGTCACTAATCCAAACCCTATACTGCTTTCTGATCTTTCTACCCTATACTTTTGAAGAGTCTCGTCTGCTAACCATTCGCTTGGCTTTGATCGGCATTTGGCGTCTGCATCGGGGGGGAGCCAGGCCCCTCCTAGTCTCTCTCAGCAATAAACCATTCTGAGAATCTCATGGGACCCAACAACTCATTAACAATTGGTTTGGAAGACATTCCCATTCGGATGGATGACAAAAATCCAGCTGACAAGATCATTGTTGTCTCTGATATGGATAAAGATGAATATCCTGCAAAAAATGAACAAATCATGCATCCCATGCACGGCTGAGCGCCCCTGTTTATCATTACCGGTGAAAAGGATAAACACCAGAGCTTAAAAAATGAAATACCATTCTCTTATCGGTAAATTTATGGGATTCTGGTCGACTGAACATGCCCTTCGAGGTTGGAAACCTAAAGCTCATTTTGATCTTCAATTAGGCTCTAAAGGATTCTTTACCATTATCTTTCATCACCTAGAAGATAAAGCTTGGGTGGAAGAAGGAAGGCCTTACTTCTTCAACTCGACAGGACTGAACCTTAGGAACTGGGTTGAACGCTTTTGCCCAGAAAAAGAGGACTTCTCTTGGGCCCCTGTTTGGATTGACATGTTTTCTCTTCCACAATAATATTGGGATGAATCCACCCTTCAAGAGATTGGAAATACCCTTGGTTCTTTGTTTCGACGGTGGATCAAACAAGAATGAATAAATTTACCTCGTATTCCAGAATTTGTGTCTTCATGCACATTGGTTAGGCTCTTCCAGAGGCGATTTGTCTCTCCTATGAATATAGTGACTGGATCCAGCCGCTTGACTATGAACACATCTCATTTAGATGCTGAAAATTCCATGAACATTGGAATCTGTTTTGAGACTGTCCTATGAATAAAGTTCAAGAGAAATTCAACTCTCCTATCAATAATGAGCAATGGTTTTAGTACACGGCTAGGAGAAAGTGCAATCATAAAAGGTCAATGCAAGAAAATCTTTCGGAGCAACCTCCTTCCACCAATAATAATTTTCAAGTTCTAGAGGAAGTAAATATGGATCAGGAAAAGATCATTGAGGATAAAAATATGAATCAAGAAGTCCATGTCTAGTTGCATGTGTCCAAAACAGTGGATAATTCTACCTTACAGCCCTCTGAGCAATCTCCAGGTAATTCCTCAAAAAACCCTAATGATACTCAAGACAGAGTTCAGTTAGATATTCATATGCCAGATCAAAATCTTGAATCCCTATAGGAATAGGACATGAAAGACGCCATTCTTGAAGGGCTTGGTCTAATTGGTCTAGAAGATGCGTGCACCAAAAAAGCTTTTAAATATATTCCTCCCAAGTAGATCCAAATTTTGCACAAAGATCTAGTTAAAGCAAAAACACAACTTGGAGTGGCTACCTCTGGACAAAAAGAGAAATAGAAAGTGCATAAAGATCCAAAAAAAAGGACACAAATCACCTCTTCAAAGAATCAATCATTTAGGCACTGCGCTGGTTGACTTGGGCCAATATGATCAGTTAACAAAATTCTTCACTACCCCCCTTCTATTAATCAATGATGCTCCTCTTATGGAATATTAGAGGTCTCAATGGTCGCTTTGAACAAAGAATGCTTAAAATGAAGCTTCAAAAAGATCCTCCTACTGTCCTTTTTCTTCAAGAAACCAAATGCCCCAGTGACACCGCTGCCTCAATTTTTGCTCGGGTCTAGAAGAATTGTCTCACTATGGCAACTGGAACTCAAGGTGTCTCGGGAGGCCTCTCAATCAGCTAGAACCCTCTGCTCATCACTCTTGATTATGCCCTTGCCTCCGGGCATTCACTTTCTACCTCCTTCCACATTCCCGGTTCTAGTATCAAGGGTTTTTTAATGAATGTGTATGGCTCTCATGTGGCAGATTCTAAAAAGAACCTCTTAAATCATATTGATTGGTTCCGCAGCCTGCATAATGAATCTCTGTTAATCATTGGTGGAGACTTTCACATGATATCCAACCTGGAAGAGAAAAAAAGTGGTATTAAAACCCTCTCTGCTGAAGATGAGGCCTTCAAAACTATGATCAACTCTTGTGAAATAGTAGATGTACAGACCTCCTCTAGATTCTTCACTTGGAATAGCCAAAGAGGTGGAGTCCACCAAATTGCTAAATGTCTGGATCGCTTCCTCATCTCGGAACCCATCCTTACCCTTGAAGGGATTATGGATGCAATAATTCTCCCCACGGCTGGATCAGATCAATGGTCCATTGCCCTCTCCTAGCATAGTGAGGGCCACTCCCTTCACAAACCTTTTAGATTTGAAAACTTCAGGCTTAGCCATCCCACTACTATGGATTCAGTCAACTCTTGGTGGAATGAGATGTCTGTCTCTAGTAGCTCAAAAATGCTTATTATGGACCAAAAGATTAAAATGCTCCGTGGTCATCTCAGAACTTGGAATAAGACTATTTTTGGTGATATTTTCAAAGAAAAAGTCATTATTCAAGAAATATTAGACTCTATCTAGCGCCAGGCGATGGAGCATGGTTTTACTCTAGACTCAAAACTTCAGGAGAGGGAAATCCTCCACCAACTCAACAAAAGATGTGATCAAGAAGCTATTTTCTGGAATAAAAAAGCCAAGGTTAAATGGCTAAAAGATGGCGAGCGTAACACAAGTTTCTTCCACAAATCCACAATCCAACACAGAATGAGAGACAAAATAGCAAGCTTCACATATATTCAGGAGATACCTTGGAGGAACATCAAGAAATATATAATGAAATAACACGACATTTTAGTTAGCTCCTCATGGAACCGAATCATGAGCGGTAAGAAGCTATCCACAGGGTAACCCAACGCATCCCCTCTCTCATTAATAACAAACACAACCACTCTCTCATGCAACCTATTACCATGCAAGAAGTTGAGGCAGCAGTGGAGAAAATGATGGATGGAACTTCTCGAGGTCCGGATGGTTTTACTATTAACTTCTTTCATCACTGTTGGAATCTGCTCAAGGATGAAGTTCTGGAATTGGTTGGGGAATCTAGAAAAAAAAATGGATTCTTCCAGCTCTTAATGTTACTCATCCAGATCTCATTCCTAAATAAATTGGAGCTTATCACCCTGGTAAGTTCCACCCTATCTCCGTTTGCAATGTAATTTACAAAATCATCTCTAAAGTGGTGGCTAATAGGCTGAAACCCCTCTTGCCTCTGCTCATTTCACTGGAACAATCAGGCTATGTGGAAGCAAGACAGATTCTGTATGGCATAATTCTCTCCCATGAGGTTGTCCACTCTCTTAAAACCTCTAAAATCCTGGGCATGATTCCCAAACTGGACATGTCTAAAGCCTTCAACAATCTTAGTTGGGATTTCATTGAAAAAATGTTGTTGGATTTTGGCTTCTGATAGGATTGGGTTCGTTGGATCCTTTCTCTTATCTCTTCACCTTTCTTTTCCATCTTGGTCAATGGATCCCCTTCCTTCACTTTCTCCCCCTCCCATGGCATATGTCAGGGAGATCCCCTTTCCCCCTTCCTTTTTAGTCTTATGGCTAAGGGTCTTGGCTGTATGTTCCAATTAGCCCTAGCTAAGCACTCCCTCAGAGGTCTCTCCCTTCACAATGCCCCGCCTCTGGCTTACCAGCAATTCATGGATGACAATATCCTCTTTGGACACTCCTCTATTCATGAAGCTTTGAAAATTCACTCCATCTTGCACACCTTTGAAGAAGCTTCAAGAACCTCCCTTAATTTGGAAAAATTTCAAATCTTCTTTTTTAACATGAGTATGGCAATCGAGAGAGACATTTCTCATATCCTTCGCTTCTCGGTCTCCTCTTTTCCCACTAAATATTTGGGAGCCCCTCTATTCGATGTTGCACTTAAACATTCGTCTTGGAGGGAACTCCTGAACAAACTTTAACTCCACCTCACTTACTGGACCTTCAGAGCCCTTAATCTCCCAAGTCGGGCTGTCCTACTAAAATCCACATTGCACTCTATAGCTCTTTATCTTTTCTTAGTTTTGGCAGCCATGAAATGGTTTTTAAAAGCTATTAAATCTTCAAAGGTCTTTCCTATGGGGTTGCACCAACAACAATAGAAGATGGGCACTGGTAAGTTGGGACACTCTATGTAAAAAGAAGTCTCAAGAAGGGCTAGCCATTAGGGATCCAGAGATAAACAACCAAGCTCTTTCGGAAAAAATATGGTGGAATTGGATCTCAAAGAACAACACCCCCTGGACCATGCTCTGGAACAACAAGTATGCTATGGATTATCCCTCTCAATATCTAGTCAAATTTGATGAAGAACAACCTATCTCACACATATGGAAAGCTGTGAACAAGCAAAGGGCCATAATTAAAAAGCATACTTTCTGGGAAATTAATGCAAGGAACAAGGCTCTTTTCTCACAAGATTCCTGGAAACAAATTCCTATCCTTAAAAGTATTGTACTTGGTCTTGAGTCCCATAACTATATCAGTTGCAATATCCACCTAACGGTCAATGAATTTTGGACGTCTTCGTTAGATGGATTCCGTAGTTGGAAAGATCCATCTCTCTTTTGCTCTGGATAAAAACCTTTCAGATAAAATATGGCCGGAACTTTGTACTAGAAGGATCAAGCAAAGACAAGGCTCAAAAATCATTCGTTGGGGTCACTGGCCTTCAGGAAACTTCTCGATGAAAGAATCCTATAGCATCATTTCAGCTAGGCCTAACAATCAAGCCTCTCCGATTTAGACTCATCTTTGGACCTCTCAACAATGGCCCAAAAAATCCCACTTTCTCTGGCTTCTCTTGCATTGGAGAATTCTCACTTGGGAGTACCTGACTTGAAAAGGATTCCAAGGTCCTTCTAGATGCAGCCTATGTAAAATTCATCAGGAATCCATAGACCACCTAATGGATGCTTTCCCTCTCACCAGCTTGTTATGGGACTATGTTACAGAAGTCTTCAGACGTACCAATAGAGTGAAAGGCAATATCACTGAGACACTAAGAAATTGGATGGATACCCCCTTTGAAAGTAACACCCTCAACCAACTCTAGATGCTTACCCTTGGTTTTGTTCTTTGGCACACTTGGAAAGAATGCAACAATAGAATCTTCAAGGATTCCATCTCCTCACCTCAAGTTTTGTGGAAAGCTATAAAAAAAGTAATTCAAGAAACCATTCACTCCAAAGGCTGGATGATTTCTGACCTCCCCACCTCTCAAAATGAGAATTGCATTCTGAAATCTCTTAAATTTGATTCCTTTGTAGTCCCACCATCCTTTAGCAAACCCACCATGTGACCTGATAGTCCAACTCACTGGGATCCTCTGCTTGAGAAAGTGTTCAAGCTCAACTTTGATGGTGCCTCCAAGGGCAATCTAGGTAGGGCTGGCTTCAGTGGATCTATAAGAAATAACCATGGAAATATCATCGATTTATTCTATGGCAATTCGGGATTCAACTCCAATAAAGCCGATGAACTTGATGGCATGATTATTGGGTTAACAATAGTAAAAAACAAAGGACAATTGCTAGTCATTGTGGAAGGAAACACTGCCATATAATCCTTTCTATGGTAGCTAAACTTCTCTACGGCTCGTAGGTCACCAAAGTTACAATGAGCCGGTGTTTGGTGCATGGAATTAGTTGTCTGGCTTCCCTTCTACAAAACATGCATGCAATCACCTTTCACCGCGTGCGCAGAAAAGCGATCTCATTAGCAGACTTCTTTGCTAATTCAGGAGTTAATTATCCTCACTCATTGGTGGAAGGCATGTTACATGATTCTCTATATGATCAAATCTGGACAAAGAGTATTCAATTCGCCAGCTCTAATCTATCTCGCCTCGATGCAGGTGATAACTCTGGCGACATCCATCCCACTTTTTGGCCACTAGAAAAGGCACGTGTCACTCCTGTGATAACTCAGCATGACAATGCTCTTCTTCAGCAAATACAGGGTTCTCTACACGTGGGATAAATTTCCTTGGTCACTTCATCTCATGCGAACAGGGATGGCAAAGGTCCGTCCTCCTAGGTGCATTCTTGGCTCTCCTGCGATGGTTAATGTTTGCAGTTACGTGGAATGACAGGCATCTAATTCAGCACCATGTCGAGTTTTATGTCATGGCTAGTACCAGTGTCCGATTTGCAATGTCCTTGTTTCACTGCACTCCAGGTTCAGTGCTAGTAAGAACGCTCCTCTACGTATTGGTTTCAGGCTCAGATTGGTAGCCATGTCTCGCGAGAGGGGAACTCCCAGATGCACTAGTTCACGATGGGGAAAACCCTAGAGGGGCTGCAGTGCTTAGGTCCTGGCAGACTATGAACCTCATATCTCTTCGCGCGTCTGCATTTTGGTGGAAGCCTAGAAGAATAATGTCCTTAATCACAATCTCTTGACGGGTGAGGAAGGTGGTATAATTAACCATTATTGGATGATGAAGAACATGCTATGAAACCTAGCCGAGGACATGCTCAGTAATTGGTCTAAGGCTCAGATAGCAATTCACTCCATGAAACCAAAAATTGCAGAGATTGACACCCAACTTACAGTCATGGACAACTCCTTTTAATGGAAAGGAAAGACCAACATCTCGAGTTTGAATGTGTGCAAAATGAGCGGGGGTGTTCAGGGTGGTGGTGCTAGTGGCAGCGAATCTGATGGTTGGGCTCTCACTAGTCTAGGTGGCAGCAGTAGCGCAATGGGCTGCTCTAGTAAAATGCCTCATGTCAAACATTTTTTGGTTCCAACTACTGTGGACCCTCTCCTCAAGCATTTGAAGGATTCATGAGCCGAGAAGTCGCTTTCTCTTTCTCTGGCACCGAATGCCGCCACCAATTCACCCATTCTGTCACATGAAGAACGATGGGCTTGTGCCATCACTGAAGATATCCCTTCGGTTTAAATGATTGTTTCGACCAGGTTATTTGCTCCAGTCTCTAGAATTTTTTTGGTTAAAGTTTAAATATTTCTCTTAATACTGTATGTTTTTACTTATGTTTGGCTTGGCTCTTATATAGGAGCCTGTTTTGTCTATTATGGAGCTTTCTAACTAAGTCTCTCAATTTCTGTGTCATGAACATCTTTATTGTGAACACAGTTAGAAGGCTTGTAGTTTTTGAGAGGCTCTCAAGGAGGTTTTGCCTCTTTCAACCTCAGGTAGCCAAGATATTTGTATGTAATTTTTTTGCCTATGTAATATAATATATCTGTGAAGCTTAAAAAAAAAACAATAATATAATCTTCATATTTAAATTTATTAATCATTTTGGATTGTCTTTGCCTCTATTGCATTACATTAATGTCATAATAGAAAAGACAAAGTAAAAGGTACTTCAGCTTGATAATGGATAGTCATTTTTTTTAGTAGAAATTTGTAGACATTGATGATTTAAGTTTCTACTATTGATTCTTTACCACATAAATTTTATTTGACTAAGTCTTGTAACAATAAATATTATTAATATTATAACAACTATTATTTTTCCATGTAACTTAGATATTTGAAATTTATCAAAGATATCATAACAATATGTCAAATATTGTGAAATTAAAATCTATTAAAACCTGGTGTTTAATTATTTTCTTAAAACAACACTGAACCTCCATCAAATATTTTTACTTATAACTAATTTGATTTTAATTTTATTTTTTACAATATCCATTTTAATTTAATCCCTTATATGCATAAGCACATTACTAAAATATATTACATTGACCCACCATTTTAAATGGTATAGGATGATATGCTATTTATTCTTTAATCTGAGATGGACGCTTAAACAAGGATCCATAAGTAATCTGGATTTATCGAGCTTTCACATGACTCAAATTTTGAGAAAAAGTGCGTCTTTTAATCCTTCTTGAAGTTGATAGAACAAGAATTTAGAACAAGAATTAAGAGAGAAAAATATAAATATGAACCATTTTTTTGAAATTTGTTCATCCAATAAGAAAGCAATCCATTATTAGGTTTTCCATTCCTTTTGATGTTGTCTTACCTCATTATATGTCTTGAAAACAATGAATAGTAATTTTTATCAAAAACAAATTTAAAGAAATATTTAACTTTTCACAAATATTTAAAGAAATATTTAAATTTAAGAATGGGTTTTCCATCAATTTTCAGAGTTTTATTTGAAAGAAATCTGCTTTCCGTAACCTCAATCTGGAAAGCTTTATCGATAGATTGTGCATAGAAAATAATTTGAATTTATATGAATTACATAGATAATAATGTGGACATTTGTTGTAAGTTTGTAACGATATATCATAATGACATTATTTTCATAATTTTTATATTCATAATATAACCATATATCTTATGTTTTTTTATCCATAGCTATAAGCGATTTTCTCATTTTATCTAGGTTTTGTGTTTTTTTAAAAACAAATAGGTTGTAGAGCTATAGTTTAGGTTGGATATTATTTATTTGAATAAAAAACTGCTTCGATTTTATTGTCATCCTTAATTGTCATCCAGTTTAAATATTGTCTTAAGATTTAACTGTGATCCTTAATTGCAGAATATTGAAGCTTGTTTAAATATTGTGAATAAACCCAGACATCAATATTCTTTTGGAAAATACAACATGAATATTAATGAATGCATACAAGGCTTATATTCATATAGGATCTCAGGTTATTAGAAAAATGATATTGGTGAAGATAGCTATGTGTGAGAAGTAACGTGTCACAAGATAATAGTACTATTAAGAGGAGAGAGGAAGTAACATGTTGGAAATGCAAAGTTTGAAAATCCTCCCAATTAGAGCGAAATTTGATATTGCATGATGATCATAATACATTTTCAGCGACCTTGTTATATAAGGGTAATTCAATTTAGAATTGCATATATATCAAGCAATAAATTAAATAAACTAAAATCATAAAACAAAATATTACACATTTTCACTCTAAAAAAAATATTTACATCTAGAAAGATTTGATCACTTTAGATGTTTCCTAATTTTTTTATTTGAATCTATGCTGGTACAAATTACTATCAAGGTAACTATATTATTGATCCCACAACTAAAGCTACATTTCTTTTGCAGAGCAGCTTAAGAGTAGCTTATCAACACTGTTGATAAGATTGTGGAAGACTTCTTAGATATCCAAAGAAAGAAATGGATCCTCTGACCCAAAAGGATCCAGGTCCATGGGAAAACATTCTTTAGGAGATTCAAAGTAATCAATGATTTTAATATTGAGGGTGAGGGTGGAGCGCGGAGCAGAACAGCTCCTCACCCACGGCTAGGGTTTTCCTAGTCGCCGCCTTGCTTCTCAGAGCTGTGTCCTGCTACTCTTTGCAGAGCCGTGTTTACAGGATCGGGCTCCTCATGCCTCAGCGTGGTTTCTATTGGGTTCAGTGTGGAGTCCTTTCAGGAAATGGACTCTCATGCCCAGCTCGCAGCCTTCAAGGCCCCTGTTCAAGCTGCCGCTCCTGAGGCAGCTTCTCATTCTTCAACCAAGTTTGTGAAAAAGATGGACGAGATCCCCTCTTTGGAGCTCTCTCCTTTGGATCCATGCGAAAAAGCCCTCATCCTCTCTGAGCAAGCCCTCATTGGTAAGTTCACAGGGTTATGGCCCAGCCCTAAGGCTGTGAAGATTTGGATCTCAGAACATTGGAACCCTCTTCTGCAAGGACAGGTCACTCTCTTTGGAGCTGGACGGGGGTTTTTTGTATTCCTGTTCTCAAATAAAGAAGAAAGAGACATTGTCTTCCCTTCGGGCCCTTTCTTCATGGGCTCTAGAGGTCTGTTCTTAGCCCCATGGTCTCTAGGGTTTAACCCAAAAGCAGATATTACTGCGGCTCCAGTTTGGGTAAGACTCCCTAACCTCCCTCTTCATCTTTGGGGGAAAAGCACACTGACTGACATTGGTAATAAGTTAGGTCACTATCTAGATACTGCAGAACCAAAAGGGGGTCAGTACAGATGTGCTTGTATCTATGTAGAGGTGAATCTAGAGAAAGGACTCCCGGAGGCCCTAAAGCTCACTTTAGGAGAATGGAGCTACATTCAAGAACTGGATTATGAGCAGATCCCTTTCAAATGCAACTTCTGTCATGTTTACGGTCACTTTTCTAAAAGCTGCCCTAAGCTTGTAGAACCGCAGAGACTAGAAAATCTCCCAGCTTCCAAAGACGCAGAGTTCCAGACGGTCTCTAATCGACGCCATCCTCCCCGGCGAAAGGAGCCTCAAGCGTCTCAGCACAAGGTTCCTCTTCAAGATCCCTCTCCTATTGTAGATACTTCATGGCCGAAAAACAGAAATAGCATTGAAGTTCTTCAGGAAGATGAAGCACAAGAACCTGAAGTTGCAGTTGTCCCGGAGCAAGGCATCCTTGGCCCCTCTGGCTACACGAAGGAAGCTGATCCAAAACCTGCTTCTCCAGGTTCTAGGAAAGACCTCAACGCTTTGGTTCACGCGGCCTCAGTCCAGGCAGGGTGGGCTTCCTTGGCCCCTTCGTCTGAGGTAACCTCTGAATCCGAAGACTATTCATCTCCTTCTCCTCCCCTCACCAGAGGGCGAAAGACAAATAAGGAACTTAGAGAAAAGGAAGCAGCTTCCAATATCAGCTCCGGCTCTAAGAAGAAATTGGATCCTTTCATTAAGGGGATTTCCTCTCCCCCTATTTAATGTTTTGTTTCTGTATTCTTCTCTGCTCACAATTCGTGAGAGTCTATTCTTGCAAGCATTCTTTTTCTCGAAATAGCTTCAGAAGAATTTGGGATTCTCTTCTCAAAGCACTTGTAAGAAGGCTGACTGTTCTTTTAGAGGGCATCAGCCTTCTTTTTCTGGATTCCTCTTTGTACGCAGGGCTGGGCTACAGCCACTTTTAATCAATCAAAATTATTAAGTTTCTGTTAAAAAAAAAAACATTCTCCAGGACATTCTACCACCCGAGCTTATGCAACGCAGAGCTTTAAAAAGAAAAATCAGGCTCTGTATCGACGCTAGAGAGCCTGCAAGATACATGGGTGTTCGTAATATCGAATCTGGTAACCGGTGCGTTGAAGCTAAATATCTGGGTAAAAGAGTATGGCTGGGGACGTTTGAACATCCCGAAATGGCAGCTCTGGCGTATGATGCAATTGCCATAGCATTACCAAGAAAGCGGGCGCCTGATCTGAATTTTCCGGATTTAAAATATGAGTTACCACGACCTTTGTCTCTGGAAAAGGATGATTTAAAAGCTGGTGCCAAAGAAGCAGCTTCTCTCGCAAAGCCGAAGAAATTAGACGAATTAATTCTGCCTTATGAAAGTGAGCCATTAGTTCCATGGGACAACATTGGCCCTCTGCTGCTGCAGGAGAACCAGCAGGGACAAGAAACTGCTAACGGCATTGTGGAGCTGACTCTTGACGACATTGTGGTCTGGAGGAACTAGATCTGTACTGGATGGAGCTGGAAGATATTCAGGTGGAAGTTCTGATCGGCAATGGATTGAATTTTTTTTATTTTCTTTTCTTTCATCGGCAATGCTCACATTTTGATTTTTGTTAAGTGATGCGCATTTTGTTTTTCAGTTGTTAGGATGAGAAATTATGATGTTTCAGATGTGAAGTTTTTATGGAATGGATTTTTTTAATGAGACCAAATCAAGGTGTCCAATGGAATTTAATAGTTATTATTAGTACTTTGCTTGATTTCCTTGTGATGTAATTATTCCGTATTTTCACATGGAGTAATGTTTCATTGAATTTCTTTAATTTGATAATTTGTTCTTAATGTTATTGGATTATAATCAAATAGTTATTTATAAATCACATTAATAATGAGCTTCACCAGATTTACTTAGTGCTATAATTTGTCATAAAATCATTAATAGGATTTACTTAGCTAATTTAACTAATTGACTTAATTAGTATTTTCTTGGCATAGTCTATCGAGACGAAGATATTAATGATATCTAGTCTAACTTCTTTATTTTATTTATTATCTCTCAGTGATAATTAGCCTCATGTTAATCATTATGTCATTGGTATTTGTTAGATCCCTACGGCGGCTTGTAGTTTATTCAGCATCCCCACCAAGGACTAGCATTTAAACATAAACTATATGTGTCACTTGTAAACTTAAGTGTCGTCCTAGTGAACTTCTTAGTTCATTTTCATTGTTAATTTCCTGTAGCATCAAGATGACACTCATCATCAACTCAAGTCTTCAGTCTCCTAAGTCTACAATACAGAATACAACTTAGGAATTCATACTTAAACAGTTTTACCTATGGACCCACTACATTGATCTCGTTTCCACATGATTTGGCACACACTTTCAGTTACAAGTATAGGATATAACAAGTGGGATATTGCATACAAACTATTAGAGCCATTATACCCCCTTAAATCCAATTTTTTGTTCATCGTTTCTTCTTCATTCCCCCATTATGAAATGTAATTTGACATTTTGAATGGATAAATTCCCATAGATATGGAATCTTGTATAGACTCAAATGTATTCATACATTGTCCAAGTGATTATGTACAAAACATTAGCTTCCTATCTCTATTTCCATAACCTTTATGAAGTTGTCCTTTAAGTCAATCTCAATTAGAATATGAGCCACTCAGTGAGAGGTATACAATATAATATGCTTATCATAATCTAAAAAATTCCTTATGTTATTCCCAATACCCCTAAATACTTCCACAATGTGGAGGTCTAACATTAAACCAACAAGTTTTATGCACATAGGATGCATGGTTTTTTTTTTGCGTTGGGATCAAAACTAGGCATCCATTTCTCCACGGTAAAGTTAGGTTACATTAATCTAGATTTATGTTTGTAATGGAATCATTCTTGCATAATATTTTTACATTTTTCATTTTCAAGAGATGTCATTATAGCATGTATATATTTCTAAGGACTTTATTTTTTATTTTTTATTGCATTATTAGAGGAAATTTGGGGTCTAAAATGGGCCTCATAAAAAAACGCGACAAAAATAATTTTTGTGAGTTGGAATTCAAGAACCAATAGAATTTCAATAAAATAAGTCAACCATAATGGTTGAATTGACATATTTGTCATAAAAGAAAACTACTTTTTCTGTTTGTATTTTCGACATATCTCCTTGTGTTTTTACTCAAATTCTAAGTGGAAGAGCTCATTGGATGCAGAGTTTAATTATGCATCCAACAAGTACCCACACTAGATACTTTTGACGGACCATGCTACCCCAAAAACAAGAAATACCTGAAAAAATGTGATGATGATGTCATCATCACATGTTTTCAAGTATTTATTGTTTTTGGGGTAGCGGGGTCCGTCAAAAGTATGCAATGTTGGTACTCGTTGGATGCATAATTAAATTCCTCATCCAACGAGATCTCCCACTCAGAATTTGAGTAAACAAACAAGGAGATATGTTGAAAATACGAACACAAAAAGTAGTTTTTTTCATTCTTCCTCCAAAATTAATAACTATTATTTTATTATTTTAACTATTATTTTATTATTTTAACTATTATTTTATTATTTTAACTATTATTTTATTATTTTCCTTAGGAGGCCCATTTTAGACCCCAAATTTTCTCTAATGGGTGAGCGTGGATGTGCACATAGACATAGAAAGAGAAATACACAGGCTCAAAGACATTTGTGCCTAAATTATTATTGTTGATGATAATATCATTTCCTTACATCTAATTTGGATACGATGATAGAGACCTTTAGTAGGTCAAATGGTGTGCGTGAGGACATTGCTACATATAGAGAGAGAAAGAGGAAAGAATATGTCGATGGACTTGCTACAAGGAAGTCAAGAAATTGAAGATAAAAAAACAACACATCTTTTCCCTTTTTAGAGATCCATAGAAAAATCAAATCCTAGACTTAGACAAAAAGCCTATTTCTATCTAGTGGTGTACATATCAACCATTCATAAATAATTGGATTGATAGATGGTACATGGTCTTTGATGTACGCCCACACAGCAACCGATAAATGTTGCTATATTTTCTTAGAAAGATGTATGCGGAATTAGTTATGGAGAAGCATGTCAACTATTTATATATGTTAGAGTACCATAGAATTAGGATGGGAATGCCTCAATAATGTCTCAATGTGAGGAACACTAATCCCAACCACCTAATACCTGCACCTCATAGCAGGGTACCCACGTAAGATGTGCCTCCTGCACATCAACTCGTTCCACATACATAGGAGTCATTCCTATAATTGGCACAAGCATTTTTTTCCATAGCACTTATCTTTGGTATGCATACTAGGAAAGGCCATTACAACCACCATCTATTGGAGGGGCAAGGCCACTACCTCCCAGTGGGGTAGAGCCACCACTTTCCAATAACCAAAGGGGAATCTAGTGGTGGCTCTATACCTCCCTATCATCAGCCCAGTTGAGATCCCCACCCATGTCCCTATTGCCAACGCAGCCCATAAATCACAACTAACATGAAATTGTATGGGTTCCCAAAATAGACTCACCAATGTGCTAGAGTTGGGTGAAAACCGATGTCTTCGACCAAATAATGAAGGAACCAATACCCTATACGAATCTCAATGGTTCGATGATGGAGTTGAAGTCGAGCACATGAGACACAACCAGCCCCAAAGGTACTAAGGACTCCTTTCAAGTGGTCCAAGGAACTCATGAATGAGGTGGATGAAACCAGGATACAGGTACCTCTAGGTCTATCCTCTAGAATATATGTGTTGACGTTGATAGAGGGAGACCTACATCTACCAAGGAAATGAGGTTTTCTTGATAGAAATGCGAGGGGGGAAACCTCAGATATGGAACAATAAGGGGACTTAGACACTGAATGGGGAACCAGGATAGGGGAGTATGGGGGACTCAATTTTCCTTTGTTTAGACTATGAAGGAAGGGATGACCTTGTAGCAAATGACACTAGCTCATGGGGAGGAAATCAAAGCTGTGAAACCGGGGAGATGACTTCAATGGGAGATACTTGGGGAAGTAACTGGACTAATGATATCCAAGGGATCCAATGGAGAATTGTCATAGAGTACTCTGAACAAACATACCCCAATGGGGGGAAGTTGTCATAATGGGAGACTAAATGTAATATGCATGGACGCCTAAAGGCACTTTTTGGGGCCTTCTTCATAGTTTAAGGAGCTCGAATAAGGGATAGAACTATGCTCAATATGATACTATTTCATGGATTTTTGTCGATCCCAAAGTGGTAAATCCTATATGATGTTTTCATGTTAAGAGAGTCTGAAAATGGGAAGAAGACTCCAGTGGGGTATCTTTTCATATAATAGCCTCCTAAGTATGAAAAATGATTAAAGTGTACAAAAGAGAGATCTCCCAGTCGAAAGAGGTAGAGAGAATTATTTTCCATCAGTAGTCCAACGAAGCTGAAAAAGGTTATTCCTATACTGATTGGACATTCATTCATATACTTTTACGAGCATAAACGAAACCAAGTTTGCTCGACGATATTTTATTTATGAGAGGGTTGGAGAAAAGATTAAATATAACCCATAAGTGATATTTTTTGTAAGTTATAGTCCCAATGTCTGATAAAGAATAAAAGCATACAAAGGGAAATGTTCCTAGCTAGAAGGTGCTAGGGTGGTCCTTTTCTTTAGATAGTCTATGTTGTCTGAAAAAAAGGAGATAAATGAGGCCACATATATGCCCTTTCTAATAATTTAACGAGTGTGAAAGGAAGCAAGAGTGCTCAACAATATTTTCATTCTTTTAGGGGTTAAAAACTAGCTTTAATGTAAACTCCATAATGGTCAATCAAGAAAGGAGGAAGCGTTAGATGCACCAAAAGTGGTTATGTTGTGAACACGGCTAAGGTGGAGGAAAAAAACAATGGAACACTGGTGAGGCTTCCTTGCATGACAGTGAATGGAGGTAAAATAAGGCCAAACTTGTAGTATGGAAGGAGCAGGTGGTTCATGAACATGCCAATACATATAAGTTCTGATTTTCGTGATGGCATACAAATCCAAGTGACACTAGGAAATGACCCACAAAATCATAGAGATAGAACACGATGTGGGTCTCTTGAGTAGACATATGAAGGAAAATCAAACCTTGCAGTGCAAACGGCATGAAAAATGAGCGTTGGATGACTCTATTGTGCATAGAAGAAAGAGTTGACTAAATATAGGCCTATAAACAAGGGGACCACATGACACATGTCATTTTCACTATGCAGTGTTGAGTTGGAGTGGAGGGCCCCAAAGCACAGCCACTGATTTCTTTTGATTGGACGAGAGGTTTTCCAATATGAGAGTTGTAGGTAATAGATCTCACTAAGCTTGTCAATTTCAGTGGTGTAGTTTTTGTTTTTTCTCATTCTTGGGTCCTCAGGTGAGCCCAAAGGGTTCACGAGGTCGGATCACAATTTTCCATGGAAAAGGCACGACACAAGTCGCACACCTATAGGGAAGACAGGCAAGACCTTGGTCACTCTTGCCGAGGAGACAGGCGTGACCTCGTTCACTCCTACAGGGGAGATAGGCACGACCTGGGTCGTAGTCACACCTATTCAGGAGGGAGGCGCGACCCAAGTCGCACCTTTCAAGTGTTTTTTCTCTACCTAAGTCGCACAAAAAGGCCCGATAGGCACGACCTACTCCAAAATGGAATATTTTGCGCAATTGGGTCTGATAAGGAATTTTTGGATGGGCATTATGCCTTGAGTCGAATGGCAAGAGAAAGACATCAGGGACCTCATATATGCGATAGAAGAGGATGGAGTGATGTAGGATACACTCGCCTTGTGGAGGGGTTAGATCCACCTACTCATAGGAAGACGAGGTGAAAGAGTGCTACATTAGACTCTCTATGGCTAGATGTGGAGAGTTTATTAGAGGGGGTCACCAACAATGGATGGCAATAACTATATGACGATATGATCGTCACATGCTGCAAAGATCGTCCTGAGTGGATCTCTCTGATGAGGAGGATCATGGTTGTTGTTGAGTATGTTAGAGCGGCGACACAGGGGGACATGCTGATGGAGGAGGAGTGCTCAGATGAGGAGGAGGACACTGATTCATAGGAGGATGACTTGGACTAGTAGCTTGTGATGCTTCCCCTAAGACGTTTGAGCATGGATATTTTTGTATCATAAATATGATTAGGAAAGAAATCCTATGGCGATTCTCATTTTGCATTGAACATGATTATGATATGTATGCACATGGATGCACCTTTTTGCATTTTTTATGGGTTTTTATGAGTTTCTATTTTATGATTATGAGTATGCTTATATGATGTACATGACATATGTATGCATGACTATATGATGATGCTTGATGCAGTTTATTTCCTATATGCGATGATTGATGTGCCACTCTAGAAAGCCATTAGCCATTTTTTCCATTACACTATTGATACTTTTGGGAACATTCATGGATGAAATGAATTAAAAATTTATAACCAAGTGTATAGTACATAGGAATTTTCTATAGAGGCAAGGATCATGGACCCGATAGAAGTTATTCAACTAGGCGACAAGCAGTAGGTAGTCTAGGAATACCTTCAGGAGACAAATACCCTAATGAAGGGAAATGGATAGGAGACCAGTGACACCATAGTACCACCACACATTCCATTGATATGGATCAAGTCATGTGACGGAGAATAAATGACCCATGTAGCTGAGGCGAGATTAGGAGGCCATCTACTTGCACCGTCAGTGAAACCACCATACCAAGGTAAGGTAGGATCCATCTGGAGAAACCAAAGAAACAAACTATGAGACTTGTGGTAAAAATAGTGTGAAAAAGAAAGAAAAACTATGATACAAGGGTATGCAGTGTGGTAAACTTAAGGTATATAACCTATTGAGGTTGATCCCATTTTGGGGATTCTTCAAGAGGAGACCGTAGAATTAAGCAAGGAAGTATGCCCCATTTCTGAAACATTGATGGATGAGATAAGGAGCATACCACATGGATTCAAACTTCAATTTTCCTATCTTATTATGGCCTTGGTCAAAGATTAGGATAAGGTCCCCCTCGCTGAAGGTGCATGGACATGGGAGTCATAACGGGACTTTGACTGGGTGTTATCTGCAACGTTCCTCATTGGTTTATTCAAGCATAAGTAGGATTTTTTCCAACAGTGAAGTAGAGTCAGATAGACACTCGACGACAAGGCGGAGTGATCGAATATAGAATTCGATGGGAAGAACCGATTCCACACTGTGGACTAAGTGAAATGGGGTGAAATCAGTGGTGGTTTCAAGGATCTCTTCATCATCATGAAAGTAGCACCAAGATATATTAGAAGGAAATTCTATGGTCAATGAGGGCGAAGGATGAGTGGAATTGGATATAATATAAATGGTGTTATTAGAGTCCGAGGAATAGGTTGGGGGGTGGATCCCCTCAAGGACGGCATTGTGAGACTCATGGAAGTGCTTGCAAAGGTCATTAAAGAGTGACCATTACTTGGGAAAGTTTAGGAAATGGTGAGAATGATGGCCATATATGCCACAAAATGCACATGGGTGGTTGATTCATAGCAATTTATTTTTAACCACAGGTATTGTTGGTACATCAACAAGTGGAGTGTCATCGGTCTCGACTACTATCCGCATAGTGGTGCAAAGGATTGGAAAATTTGGACAATTTTGTGTCACATGGCCTTGGACATCACATAAAGCACATGTAGGAGGACATGATTTTGTCAGGGATTTAGGTTCCTTTTCCCCAGTCTTCATGGGAGGAGGGGAGAAAAAGTAGCAATAGGAGCAGTCGGTTGCATACTAGGAGAGGGGTCTGACATTGTCTCAATAGGTTGGATCATTGTCAACACGATATGTGGTATCGGGGAAGGAGTGGGGAGATCTAGGTACCACACACATATACCCAAAGTGAAGAACAAAAGGTTGAGATTAGCCATGACTAGCTTACTGACCATGCAGGAAGGTGGAAAGAGGAAGGGAATCATGTGTACGGGGAAGGAACCCCAATAATTCCTCGAGGTATGCGGTTTGGGTTGCAACTGAGGTTACAAGGAGGTTGAAATGTTACCATATGTGATAATTCACAAATATTTTATGTCAATCAATGAAGGAGGGGGTTGTAAGGACAAACAAGTGTTTGTTGAAGGAGCGTTGTTAAAGAGGCCCCGACCAATGACAAACAGGGAAGGGATGGATATGATGTTGATGTTAGTGTCGATCATAGGGAGGAAATGCTTTAGAGTTGCTGGTCCTTTACGATCCTAATACGTAAGTTGGTTAATGGTCCCAATATTCCCATCACGGAAGAACATCAAGAGTCAAAATATGGTAGAAGCAATGGATCGCATTGCATACATATAACTACGTCCAAGGAAGAGGTTGTAACCAAGTTGGGAGTTGACAACCTCAATTTTAATAAACATGGTTTTTTTGTACAACTGAACGGGGACATTCGTGAGAATACCTTGTGGTTGAGCAGTGTGACCATTTATATTGAAGGGAAGTGGTGGAAAATTTAAAGGTTGGGGATCGAAGCTTCTTCCAAACAAAGGTTGACGTAACACAAGTTGATGTGCCCTTGTCGAACATGCATCGATGAATGACCAAATTTTGAATACTGACTGGAACTTGGAAAGTGATGGATGATGGCATCTAAGGTTCTCCTTGATCCAAGTCGAAAGTGATCAACATGGTGTCAGAGGGATCGCTGACACCTAATACAGATAAGAAATATTTTTGTTGCAAAGGACAAGTTTGGAAGACTTCCAAACGAACATGGAAGAGGGATACTGTGCCAATTTATCGACTATAATATAATTAAGTGCGGCTCTAGTAGTGGGGCTATTCATAATGAAACACAAAGGGAACCGTGGGAATTTGGCAGTTGTATCTGTGGGAGATCTCGTCAAATGTAAGGACATATCAAGATAGATAGAGGTATATTCCATGGATGGATTAACGGTCTCTGTGGTGGAGCCATATTGGTTTTGTCGAGTCTATAAGTTGAAAAAAAATGCTAATGTCATGAGGTGATGGACACGAGGATCAATAGGTTGACCCATAGGAATGGGTGTCGTGTTTTGTGGTACCAAGGGTTGGGTTGCAACCATTCCTTCTTTGAGTAAGGGGTTCTGCAACACCATAGGTGGAGGAACCCGGGGTGCTAGGTATGCATGTGTCAGAGTGACCGCATTAGAGTCACGCCTATTGTCATCTTGTAACAAGTGGGAGACACAATTCATATGGGGGCACTAATGTGTATAAGGGTCATAAGTGTCATAAATGGTGCATGGATGGCTAGCATGCAACTAAGGGTTCCTCATAGGTTTTGGTGGGCGTTGGAGGTCATGTGTAGGGTAATTCGCTCCATTTTTATTCTGAGGGTTGGGTTGCTAGCCACCTCCTTGAGGTTGGTTGTTTACCTGGTTTCTACCTATCTGTCATCTTCGCTACCCTTGTTGGTTATCAGGGGAAGGTTAATTATGGAGGTTCTGCTAAGCGTATCCTTGTCCTTGAGGATCAAAAGTAGTGAGGGTCAGAGCATGTGTAGTTTGAATAGGTGGTGGGTAATAGGTAGGAGTATATGTAGTGGCTACAAATCCTACCGTCTAGCCTTTACACATAGGTTCCAAGTAGTTCAGGCCATGAACTTGAGGAACTGGTGTGGGAGACACATATGAAGGTGTGGCTCTCGACTAAGCCATTACACATGAAAAATAAGGGGCATAAGCTAGTTGGGAAACACTAGGGGTGGTACCGAAATAAGGTGGCATCGAAGGAGAGTTTGTGCATAGGTGAGGATGCTTGGTTATAGAGCCAACAAATCCATCAGCAACAAGGGATTCCCTCAGTGTATCTTGACGTGAGGAGCCAAACGCAGAGCATCGGGTATAATGGTATACAAATAACGCGATTGGGCATAGATACGATCAAATTGTTGTGCCTTAAGGATGGCTTCCTTCTCAGTATTTGGGTGCTCATATGCAACGTCCATGGCGATGGATGGAGTAAGGTTTTGAGAAATCAGACCAGGAAAATTCTATCATCTAACTGTATTTCACACAAGATACAAAAATGACACCACTCATGGATATGATATGTGATATGAGTAGTTGTGTTTTGTCGACAAGATAATAGGATTTCCTTTCCGTCATCATAATGATCACATAACTAGAAGTACTAAAGGAACATCGATGCTAATAAGTAAAAGTATGGCTAAGTGGCATGGGGCAGTTTGATGTACCATTTGGTTGCAACACATGCGAGTGTGCTCTGGAATAGCTGCAATCAGATAGAATTTACCACTATGTTATTAGATGGACACCATAAGTAGAATGACATAATGTGGTTTTGAGGGTCTTCCCTTTCCTTTCCCTCAAAATTAGGGATTTATGATGTGAGTTTGATAGGCATGGAAGACCATAATGGGTCATGACCGATGGGTTCATTCATAAATCATGTCAAACCAGGCAGGTTGAGACTAGCCATAAATGGTAGACTAGGACCTCGACTAGATCGAGGAGGGCCAACCACGATGCTGGGACCGACGAGCATGTAGTTACCGCGTGCAAATGGGGGTTGGCACAGATGAATTGTGATAGTAAGAGTAGTCACTGGAATGGTGTGAATATCTGGAATGGTGGTAGAAGTGTCAATGCTCCCATGCTTTAAATAAAGGTATAGTATGAACCATGGTGGTTTCACTAGGGACACAACTAGTGGGTAGCGTACCATCAGCGGTGTTTGTGGTGGAGAGGGGCCCACTAAGACCAGGTCCTATGGGTCCGGAAAACGGGATACCTGATATGACGGGTCGAGTGGTCAAAAGTCCACTATCAACCATCCCCCATTGAAACAGGTTAGGAGGTGCACCAGTCATGGGGCTAGATGGGGTTGTGAACAAGGTAGGCTAGGATCAGTAGGAATCCATATCATACACAAATGTAGTGTATGCCTATGAAGGTGGTGAACAACATCGGATATGCATCCAATGGTGACAGTTCAAGGAACCGAACTAAGGTGTGTTCCCCCTATGTCTATGCAAGTAGCATGGTGGCACAATGATGACATGATGGTGTGTTATGTAATGAATGGAGGTGCAAGAGTGTCAAACACAGGATCAAAAATCCAACTACCACTGAGTGTGAAGAATGAGAGCATTAAAATGGTGGCTTACACACCAAAAGAAAATCTCTAAACCCAAACTGCAACAATGTGTTACAACAGGAGAGTCTACAACAAAGTGGCAAGAGAGGCAACAAGCAACACTACCTATAAAGAAAATGACGAACTAACCTCATGGGGGATTCACCTTGTTGAGCAATATCTTATCATTAGAGGAAATTTGGGGTCTAAAATGGGCCTTATAAGAAAATGTGCCAAAATAAGTTTTTGTGAGTTGGAATTCAAGAACCAATAGAATTTCAATAAAATAAGTCAACCATAATGGTTGAATTGGCATATTTGTCATTAAAAAAAACTACTTTTTTTGTTCGTGTTTTCGACATATCTCATTGTGTTTTTACTCAAATTTCGATCGGGAGAGCTCGTTGGATGCGGAATTTGATTCTGCATCCAACGAGTACCCACACTGCATACTTTTGACGGACCCTACTACCCGAAAAACAAGAAATACCTGAAAAAATGTGATGATGACATCATCATCACGTTTTTTCAGGTATTTCTTGTTTTTGGGGTAGCAGGATCCGTCAAAAGTATGCAGTGTGGGTACTCGTTGG
>LPNX010724873.1:93921-132782 GCA_001517045.1 Pseudotsuga menziesii
GTTCATTCATAAAGGGGGTATTTTAATTGTGAAAAATAAGGTCAATATATTGTAGGTATTGGGGGGGCACGGAATAGGGTACGGGGGTTTATAGGTATTAGGGGGTATAAAAATCGGTTTCTACTAAAAATATGGAATATATTGTAAAAAGAAGGGTTTTTTATTTGGAAATATGTATTGGGACGGGGGCACAACAAAAGGCTTTTTTTTAAGTAATTATCAATATCTAGTGAAATTAGGTGTATTCTTTAATATCCCATGAACGAAGGAACTATGACATGGTTTCACTAAGTGAATACCTTGTGTATTTTGTTAATCCTTTTAATGTTGTACTTTTTTAAAATTATTATATATTTTGCCAATAAAAGTAGTGAATAATGAATGTTGAACAATGCATTGTTGATTTTTTTTAATTATTTTAGTTTTTTCATTCCTTAATAGGATTGATCAAACTCTTAGGGTTGGGAAAATCATAATGAAATTTTCATTCCTTAATAGGATTTATGATTTATGATTTTAGGATTAAATCATAAATCATATATAGAACACATCATTTAAGTTGGAAAACTCTAATTGGAAAAATCAACCAAATATATCTTTGGCCAAATTTTGCAAAGCTCAACTAAAAATATATTTGTAGCAATGGCCAAATCATGTCAAACCCAACAAGATATCCTTCACCACTTAGCTCCATGCCTTATTACAATGGACTATATCAATCCATTATATAGGCTTCATTACATGGAATCGTATGGGTTGTAATATCTAGATTTTGACCCTATTGCATTAAAATTGTACATGGTGTAGATATCATTAATAAATCACGGTGAGGAGCTCAAGGCCAAGGCCCCTCCATCTATTTAGATTTTTATGTATCGTCAATTAAAATTTATGCCTATGGTTCTTGTTCTAGCCAAGCACAATATAAATTGAGACATCATGTCAATATGCAATTTAATAAAATACCCATAGCAAGCTATGCAATGCAAAAAAAGATGGGGGCATGATTTTGACAAGGAATATGGAGGGAAATTATTCAAACCCTTGAGCCAATAGCGTTAATCCAAATTTCAATGAGAGAACCCATAAACTCTCAGCTACCCATTTTGACTTATGCACCCAATCATTTAATTATTCGAAGAGTTGGTTGAGGTAGTTAATGCCTCAGGGATGGAGAGGTATGGCATCCAAATTCATGTATGGGCAAGCCACGTATTCTAAGAAATTTTATTTTTTCTTGTGTAGCAAGAAAACCGCTTAAAGGAAATTTCAACTCAAAATGGGCCTTTTAACTCTAATTCAAATTCCATGTCATCATGTGTTAGCCAATGAAACTACTTTATATTTGAAATACCATATAGGTCTTGAACACTTTTTTATTATAAATTTGGTGATAGGTATCATTAAAAAAAACTACTTTTTTGTTTGTATTTTTGACATATCTCCCTCTGTTTTTACTCAAATTTCGATCGGGAGAGCTCACTAGATGCGGAATTAAATTCTGCATCCAACGAGTACCCACTTGGCATACTTTTGAGAGACCTCTCTATCCCAAAATCAAGAAATACCTGAAAAAACATAATGATGATGCCATCATCATGTTTTTTCAGGTATTTTTTTTTGGGATGGTGGGGTCTCTCAAAAGTATGTCAACTCGGTACTCATTGGATGCGGAATTTAATTCCACATCCAATGAGATCTCCTAATCGAAATTTGAGTAAAAACACGAGGAGATATGTCAAAAATACAAACAAAAAAGTAGTTTTTTTCTTTGCTTCCTCCAAAATTAATAAATATTATTTTATTATTTTAACTATTATTTTATTAAATTTTCTTAGGAGGCCCATTATGAGTTTAAATTTCCTCTAATGACCGAGAAATGTGTGCCCAATCCATTCATCATCAATGATTTCACTTCCTCGCACAGATGGAGCTAGCTTGGGCCTTTTGCTTCACGTTCTTTCTCGTTTTCCTTCATTTTTCCATGGTTGAAACCTTGTTTTTGTGTTACACTATGGATGGGAAGAAGATATTCACAATTTGGGGGTTTATAGAGGTCATTTATGCCCCTATAAGCCCCATAAACGTTTTCTGAAATTGAATTTTCTCTCCTAGGGTGATTCCCCACCTACCATTTCATTTTTGGTTGCCCACGACTTGTGAGACTAATGGAAACCCCATCTTAGGAATCCCACAACCAAAACAATTTTCTTCCTACCGAGGACTTGTGTTTTGTTGTTATGTGCATCCTTGTTTTGGTCTAATCTGTAAGTTAGAGTTAGGAATGGAAGAGGACCAAAATTGGCTTGATAAACCTAGTGAATAGAGGAACCCCAAAAAAGATCGAAAGGGTTGGCTACGCTTCTATGCACACCTTGGAGAACATTAGAATGGAAGGTATGGCATGAGGGATTGTGTAGCAATGAAGGGAATACTTCTTTGTGTCGGGTGTCTATGTATTGTGCAGACCAATATAGATAGATCTTGTATAGGTATCCATAGCTTCGTGGTTGAGCTCACTAGCTTAGTAATTATTCCTTTCCACTACCTTAGCATCCTGATAAACCCAATTGTGGATTGGCTTGGTTGAACCTTGGTGTGTATTTGGCTATCGGTGAGTATGATGTTCCATTTTTCCTTGTAGAAATCAGTCCCATCTCGGGGATGGTAGTTGTGTTGAGAGATTGATGAGCACAACTCGCCTAAGGTTCAGTGGAACATTGCAGCGACATAGCTAGTTGCTTGGGGTAGCTCATTTTCAAGATAACTACTATCTTGTATTAATTCTGCAATATATTGGTTTTTAAGAATTATTATGAATGTATTGAATGTTTGTAGAGATTTACTTCCCCCTTTTTTTTAGCATTATACATCTGCATATGTCTTTTACTTCCAATGCATTTTGCATATGTTAATGGGGCTAGATTTCTGGTTACACAGTCGCGCCCTCTCCATCACACTAGGTTGATGAGAGGGGACATGACGTGGGTAAAATACCATGGGCTATGCAACACTATGGACACAATACCATGTGCTACGGATACCATGGGCCTAAAAACCAACTACTTTGACCTAAAACAAGATTGGCCAAATGTGTTATTTATAGTGCCACTTACCTTAACAATTTAAGAGACAAAATCCAAATTCTTTGACATAGAATAATATTACCTCAATGATTCATTGACGGAACAAAATTTAACCTCATAATTTAATAGACATCTAAATTTAAAATTAAAATTATATATGATGTAATTCAACTTGACATATAAAATGAATTAAAAATTTATTAAATTTAACTGATATCTTATAATTCGAGTCTCTTTAAAATATAGAATTTCATATACACCTCATCAATTCTAATAACTTATTTTCCATTTCAATTTATGATATTCCATATTAAATTTCATTTGCATTTAGTTTATTTAATCAAGTTAAATTCCATTACCCCACATTTCTACATTTAAACAATTCATGTGACGTGAATTAATCCAACAACTTCACCTATACATGAAATTAAAAAATATCAAACTTAATTGACATCTTCAAATTCCAATAAGCGTAAAATATTAAATATCAAATTTTATTTCCATTTTTAGTACACCACTTTTAAGTAATTCCACTATTGTTGTATTTAAGCTATGCTCAATTAAAAAAATTATCAAATTTATTGAATCAAACAACTTTTGGTATAAATTGAATTAAAAATTTAATAAATTTTATTTACATCTTATAAGTTCAATAACTATAAAGTATTAAATTTCAAATTTCATTTACATTTAATCAAATCAAATTGTATTACGTTGCATTTAAGCAATTCCAATGTTGCTGTATTTACAGTATTCTATCTACTTTACATTTAAATTCAATTAAAAATATAGTAAATTTAACTAATATTTTATAATGTTGTTGATGCTTACATAGGTAGTCATGTTGAAGCTTGTGAAGTCATGTGGTGAATTATAATGAAACTTCTTGATGTTTAGGGCAAACCACTGCAACCTTTCTTCAAGAGATACAGTAATTATGACCTAGGTTTTCTCATTTAAATAGTGGAAATTTATTTCAATTTTAAGTTAATTAAAGTAGTTGTTAGCTTTATTAATATCATTTAGTTAAATAATGTAAATACTAATATTTTATTAAAAAAATTTAATTATTTTTTTTTAGGTTTTATTAAAGTTTTTAATAATTTTTAATTTTAATTTAGGTATGAAATTTTTAATTTTAAAGTTTTAAGATATTAACCTATAATAGGAATTATTATATATGTAAATTGTAAATTTGATTTTATTAGAATAGTATTTATAATATTTTTTATTAAAACAAAGTTTTTATAAAGAGTATTTAATTTTAAAAATAAATTTTAACCAAATTAAATTAATAAAGTAAATTAGGGATTTTAATTCAATTAGAATGGTATTGAGATTTTTAATCAAAGTATAAGTATTTATAAAGGAGTAAAGTGTTTTTTAATAATAAATTTAATTATTAAGTTTAAAATATTCTTTACCATATAAGTTATGTTTTCTAGTATTATTGTATTTTTAAAATATAATTTTAAAGTATTCCTAGGTTAAATAAATTTTTTCTTAATTCTTATAACAATATGTGTGTAATATTAAATTTCAATGTTCCTTAAGGTTAAGTGAGGTTTTTTAGGATGTGTGGGAAGGGTTCAAAATAAAGGTTTTTAGACTAGGTTTTTAAGGTAGGGGGTTTAAAACTAGGTTTGTAAGGTGGGGATTTTTTTATTAAGATGATGATAGGCTCCAAGACTTACTTAATTTCCACCCATACTCTTTGTCGATGTTTTTAGGGTGCTTCTAGTTCTCAATGGCTTCTTTCACTTGTCCTTTCATGTAATGATCAATCCCCCCAATGACCTTTACATCTGTTTGGAAGAGAGAGAGTGCTCAGCTAGTGCATATTTTTTAGTTCACTAATTACTTCATTTAGTAATTGATTACCTTGAATTTAAAACCATTTCCAACTGTTTTTTCAGATAAAGTGAACCTTGATAATTAATATCTCGATAGCTTTATATACAGATTGATCCCAGACACATAATACATTAGCAGTGCATCTTATGCAAGGGTTGATAAGAGAGTGTTGTGGGATCGAAGCAAAAGATCGTGCTCAACCAGTTGTTGATCTCACTGAAACTTCAAAGCACCTTATGCAAGAGCTGAAAAGAAAGTGTTGTGAGATGGAAAGGCTAAAAAGAAAGTGTTGTGAGATGGAGGCTAAAGATCCTGCTCAACAAGCTATTGATCTCAATGAAACGTCTTCAAAGCACCTTATGCCAGGGCTGAAAAGAAAGTGTTGTGAAATGGACTCCAGAGATCTTGTTCAACAAGTTAATGATTTCAGTGAAACTCCAGTTGTGAAGACAATACAACAAGAAGCTTTGTTGGAGGAGATATTTCAAGGAGCAACGAAACATGGCCCTATGGTGCCAGAATACCAAGAACCAGTTCTGTTTAACATAGAAGCAGTGCCAGCTTTGGCTGAAGCACATAACACCATTCCCCAAAAATCTATTGTTGTCGGAGGGCAATGTGCAGATGACTCTTGACGGCAGAGTGGATTATGACCCTAAGCTCCTGCACGAGGCTATGCAACATCTATGGGACAAATTTCAGCGGACGATCGAAGATAAACCTATGCTGTCGGAAACTGTCAACTGCAGTGTGGAGATTCTGCCGGATATATGGGACAACTTTCTTGACAGTCTCGATGATGGCCCTCTGCCACAGGAGAATCTGCAAGTGCCATGCGAAGATGGCCTTCTGTTGCCTGAGAACCAAGAAACAGTACCAAACATAATGGAAGAAACTCCTCTAGTATTGCCGGTGGCTAATACGAACATTACTGCTGAAAATTTAATGCTGTCGCACGACAATGTCCAGATGAATGGCACTGAGACATATGACCAGGAGATTATACAATTTCTATGTGTGGACTCTCCGCAGACAGATGTTGAAGATGGTCCTCTACGGGAAGATATTCAAATGCTACTGACGAACCAGGAACCAGGTCCAGCTAAGATGGACGAAGCAGCTCCATCATTTGCCGAAGCCGCTGAAAATCCATTGCTGTCGAACGACAGTGTTGAAATGAATCTTTACGGTACTGTGGAATATGACCCAGATCTGCTGCAGAATAATTTACAAGATCTATCGGGCAACTCTCTGCAAACAGTGGTAGATGCTTCTATGTTGGTGGAGAATCTGCACGGAAGCTGCTCCAATCGAAGCCGAAAACAACATCTTCTCCATTCTCGACGGCACTCATGTACACTTCTCCCCATGACCGACCTTCAAGCGGATGCCAATGCATCGTATCCTTTTGGAATTAGACATTTAGGCTGACATGTTGGTTTCGTGATGCCCACATTTTCATTTAGGGTTCATGATTCTCAGTTAGTTTTTGGAGCTCGCTTTTTATTTTGGAATATGAAATTTCTTTTTCATTTGGGGTTCATGTTTGTAACTTTGTTTTTGGAGCTTTCTTTTTATTTAAGAATGTGAAATTTTTATGAAATGAAAATTTTAATTGAAAAAAAACGATTTTATTCCAGTATTTAGTACAATTTTTAATCATACCAAATCAAGGTGTTAAAATGAATTTAATCAAAATATTACTTTGTTGGATTTCTTAATGTTATAATTAATAAAACCACTAATTGGGTATTAAAAATATTGTTTTATTGAATTTCCTTAATTTTATGTTAATTAGAATTATGGAATGAATGCTTAATTGATTATCAAATCTTATTAATAGTGATTCACTCCGTTAAGTAATAGCACATTGTAATTCATTAAGTAGCTTTTATATTAAATAAATGTAAAATCATGGTTTAAAAACACTCCATTCTTGGTTTGACTTAAATAAATGTAAAAACCATGGTTTACAAATTTGTAAAAATCCCATGCTTCGCCATTGCCTGATAGTGTTTCACTCCGTTAAGTAATAGCACATTCTTAGACTTAAATAAATGTAAGATCGCGGTTTACAAAAACTCAATTCTTGCTTTAAAAAACTCCTTTCTTCGCCAGTGCCTAGAAAATTGAGTCGAGTTAAATGGCAAAAGTGTATAATATGGAAAATAAGACTTAAATCTGTATAGGTCAAACTTTGCCATCAAATTCATGTATTCCTTTCTTCGCCAGTGCCTAGAAAATTGAGTCGAGTTAAATGGATATGGAAAATAAGACTTAAATCTGTATAGGTCAAACTTTGCCATCAAATTCATGTATACAGAAGTGTTATTATATGAACCATAATAAAAGGGACAACATGGTCATCTTGATCGACATTTCTCTGCCTACAGAAGTGTTAAGAAACAGGCAGATCTGTAGAGCTATAGTTTATGATGGATATTATTTATTTGAATAAAAAACTACTTCGATTTTATTGTCATCCTTAATTGCAGACCGTTTAAGTAGTCTTAAGATTTAACTGTGTCCTTATTTGCAGAATATTGAAGCTTTGTTTAAGTATTGCGAGAAAAGACAGAGAGATCAATATTATCTTGGAAAATACAACATGAATATTAATGAATGTATACTAGTCTTATATTCATCTAGAATCTCAGGTTTTCTTACAGATTAGAAAAAGGAAATTGGTGAGATTACTGTGTGTGAGAAGTAACGTGCCACAAGATAATACTATTAAGAGCAACCTGTTGGAAATGCAAAGGTTGAAAATACTCCTTAAGCAAAGCGAAATCTGATATTGCATGATGATCACAACACATTTGCAGTCACTTAGTTATGTAGACCAAAGTTTGGTCACAGTACTTTAACCATTATCATCATAAAAAGCTAATTCTATTTTTTATTTTTGTAAATGTGTGAAATTAATTCTATTTTTTGTTACTGTGTAGTTAACTAATTCATGCATATTTAAGGATGCCCATTTTTAACATTACCTTTGCCCAGGCTTCCAAGGTTTGGCAGAAGGTCAGTTCTCAGGTTCAATTCAGCCATACAAGGGCGGTTCCCTAGTAGTGATTCCAATTAACAACAATACAAAAAGTAGAAATGATTTCAATCTAGATATAAAATTCCGTATGTATTTGATTGATATTACTATATTTTATTACCCTTCATGGGTTCTATATCAAATTTATTTTGCATTTAGTCTATTTTTTCATAATATCTTATCAATCTTATAAGTGCAAAAATCATATAACCCAACAGAAAAATAACAAAACAATAATACAAAATTATAAATCATGTACATTCAATATAACACATGATTTATCTGGTAAAACTTTAAAAGTAAAAATGGTTCAAAGATTTCTGTTTTTAGTTTGCCAAATCCTCTTAAAGAAATCAAGTGAGCATTATCTTCTCATTTCTTACCTTGACTTTTTGTTATAATGGAGGATGCCCAGCCTTTTTATACATTAATATGTAATACTATGACCACATAAGAGCTGTTACCAATGCTATGTGTCTAAAAACCAACTGCTTTGACCTAAAAACAATTTCAGGGTAATGAGTCATTTACCCAACCAAAGTTAACCTAATAATTTAAAGGAAGAAAACCACCTCCTTTGACCTAAAACAATATTTATTATCCAGATTTCAATAACTTAACATCATTTAAAGCCAACCAAAGTTAACTAACAATTTAAAGATCAAAACAAACTACTTTAATCAAAGACAATATTTGTCAACTGCTTTGACCAAAAACAATATTTACCTAAAATTTCAAGAACTTAACATTAAAATTGAATTTAAAATTATTATAGACATTAAAAAATTATTAAACTTAAATGACATTATAATTCCAATAACTAGAATCCCAATGCAGTCTGAGTGTATAGTCATTCTGATTGTAATTGTAGTAACATATTTCACATTATTCTATATTAGGTTTCATTTGTATTTACTTATTCAATAAACTTGTTTAAGTCCAATTTTACTCAAGGAATTCAAGCATTTCAATTATTGTTGTATTTAACATATTCTAGCTAGTTCACATATAAATTTAATAAAAAAAGTTAAATTTAAATGATACTTTATAATTCCAATAACTTTAAGATATTAAATTATATTTTAATTTATAGATTTATTTAGTGGATTTAACACTTCATAGTATGTGTTTCTTCTTAAGTGGTTATAGGTTCAAGTTCCAAGGAAATAGGGTATGTATATTTTTATCCTTTTGGAAAAGAGATCTCTTCTCTTGAATATCCCTTGCCCCACAAACAAGAATGTCTTATATGATAAATTGGTGTCTTGGTGTCTTGATTTGTCAATGAAGTGGGACCCGAATGTGGGGAAAGGTGGTTTTCACCCAGCCCACCCGGGATCAAATCCCACCGAGACATGCCCCGCTGTGATAAGGCTCAAAGGGTAGGCGCCCCCTAGATAGACTACAACCCCTTGTCGGGATCGGAGTCGGGACATCTAGGCCCTTGCTGAGTCACAAGTTTCTGGTATATCCTGGCTTGCGGACTGTCGGTCTATACCACAAGGGTTATAGTTGCAGCCGGCGGATTTGAACCTGGGCCTCGCCCAGGAAATTCCAAGAGTTACCGATTCCCCTACCTAAAAAAAATTGGTGTCTTGATGACCTTGAAAATATGTTATTATTACTATTTTTCCTAATTACATTTAACTAATCATTAACATTTCAACCTAAACTACTTTATATCACATTTCCTTTACATTCCTTGGATTTAATTAAACCAAATTTACCATCCTTAACAAACATAAATTTACCAGTCTTAACAAACATGTATGTTCAAGCCATTGGTTTCATTGGATGACCCATAACTACCCTAAAAAAATCAACAGTTACCAGAAAAATCAACAGCTGACTTTGCTATTGGTTTAGTTGGATGACCCATAACTACCCTAAGATTCTAATAAGTTTAGATATAAACTTGAATTTAAGCCACTTCTAATAAGTTCATTTAAAAGTTGATAAGGTCAATCTTGATGATATAAATTAGTATTGAGGTAACTATATATACAGACTGATCCAGAAACTAAATCCACAATTCGTTAGTAAGAGTAGCTTATCATCATTGTTGATGAGATTGTATGTCGAAGACTTCTTAGATATTTAAAGAAAGATATGGATCTTTCTCAGGAGATATGGTGCATGGGACAACATTCTTCAGAGACAACATATGGTCCATGGGACAACATTCTTCAGGAGATTCTACCACCCGAGATTATACAGCGCAGAGCTTTGAAAAGGAAAATCAGACTCAGTATCGACGCCAGAGAGCCTGCAAGATACATGGGTGTTGGTAATACCAGATCTGGTAACTGGTCCGTTGAAGTTAGATATCTGGGTGGAAGAGTATGGCTGGGGACGTTTCAACGTCCCGAAATGGCAGCTCTGGCCTACGATGCAGTTGCCATAGCATTGCCAAGAGAGCGGGCACCTAAGCTGAATTTTCCCCATTTAAAATATCAATTACCACGACCGCTTTCTCTCGAAAGGGATGATTTAAAAGCTGTTGCCAAAGAAGCAGCTTCTCTCGCAACGCCGGAGAAATTCGACGAATTAATTCTGCCGTATGAAAGTCAGCAATTAGGTCCATGGGACAACATTGGCTTTCTGCAGGAGAACCAGCTCGGACAAGAAACCGCTAACGGCAATGTGGATCTGATTCTTGACGACATTGTGGTTCAGAGGAACTAGATCTGTACTGGATGGAGTTTTTTATTTTGTTTTCTTCCATTGGAGCTCACATTCTCATTTTCGATTTTCCTTTAGTGATGCTCATTTTGTTTCTCAGTTTTCAGGATGAGAAACTTTGATGTTTCAGATGTGAAGTTTTTATGAAATGGAGTTTTTTAAATGATACCAAATCAAGGTGTCCAAAGGAATTTAATCGTACTTTGTTTGATTTCCTTTTGTTGTAATTATTCAAGATTTTCTCATGTTATAATATCACGTGGAGTAATGTTTCATTGAATTTCTTTAATTTGATAATTTGTTCCAAATGTTATTACATCATAATCAAATGGTCAGCTATAAATCGTATTATTAATGTTATTACTTCATTAATACCAAGATATGTTATAGTTGGTCACAGAATCATTAATAATAGGGTTTTGTTGGATCTAAATAAAAATGCGAGTTATTTCAATTAAGTTTTCAAGACATCAGAAGATGCTGAATAATGGAGTGGGATAAACTTTAGACTATTTCTATCATTTTTAGATGAATTTTTTTATTAAATCTAGGTAAAAATTATTGAAATGGCAGTTTCAGTTTGTTCAAATTGCATAATCCAGTTTTCTGGAGATTATAGGATTTGAATCCATTTTTACAAGCAAGATTACAATTTCGGTAACTAAAATAGTAATTTTAGCAAAAGTTACCTCTCCAAATTCCCACAAATTTAACGAACAAAATTACAAATGGTCTAGAGTTTACATTCTTGGCAATTACTACTAAAATTACCTTGACCTAAGTAAATGCAAAGCATGGTCAAACGGTGGCGTACTCACCCTTTATTGAAGGCATTCTAATTAAACTAATAAAAGTAAGTTAATGGCATGACCATTTACCAAGAATAGTAATTTAATAGCATGAGTCGCATGACCTTTGTCCTTGAAAATAGTGTTAAGGGAAAATGTTTAATGAGCATTAGATTTGACCAAGAATAGAGAAATACGCATTAGATTTTCTTTTGGTTAAACTTTACCACCAAATTCATGTAGAAAGAAATGATGGGATGAAACATGGTAGTTTTGATTGACATGTCTAAGTAAATTGAGTAAAATGGCGTTAAAATGGTTTTGGTTAAAGTTTACCACCAAATTCATGTAGATAGAAATGATGGGAGGAAAGATGTTCATTTTGATTGATATGTCTAAGTAAATTGAGTAAAATGAAGTTAAAACAATTGTACCTTTATTTTAATTTTATTTTTTTATGATTAAGATAGAGAAAATTATATATTTCTATGTTGAAAAGGGTAATGCAACATCTCAAGAACTACATTATGATTATTTTATTTGATTTGATTAGTTTTATTGTTTAATTAAATAAATTGGTTAGATCTGAAATTATGAGTTTAATGAGTGGATGTAATAAAAATTTAAGGATTTAATAAAACTAGAAAATATCAACCACCCTAAATGAAGAAATCATGCATACAAGAGTCAAAGAAAAGAAAGAGTTAACCTCGAGGAAGTCAAAACAAGTATAGAGAGTGCACTAGACACTCCCTAAAAATCAGGGATTTTGATAGCCACAAAAACTTTAAAGGAAATTGGCTACTTGTAAAAGACCTAGGAAAAGAAAATATAAAGAGGCATATGCAGGAGGCATGACAATGCTTAGTATGACGGAAGAAGGAAAAAACTTGTTGCATGAGCACTCGGGTGTTAGGAAAGAACTAACTTGTAATCAAAGTGAGAACTGTGACAAAGGTTGACTATTCCCATTCTTGGAATGCACGATTTGGCTCAGGGGTGATTAGAGAAGATGAGGGAGATGCTCTCAATCTATAGTTGCATGGAACATGGTTGTTCATATCATATTTGGTGCTGCAAATTATCGATGTTTCTAACGGGGTTAAATTTATTTCCTGTTTCCATAGATCTGTAGCCTATTGGTTTAATTTTACTGAATATTAAACCGATTAAAGGATGACTATAATTGGTTATCTTATGGTCATGATTGTTTTTCCTTGTTAGAATGAAGAGTGCAGTATGATAAATCTTATATGTTTGTTTTGGATAAAATGACCCTTTTTTATTAAGATTGAGCTCAAAAGTACATTATAGCTCATAAAAATATTATTTGTAGGACTCTTTCATTTCTTTCTACTATAATAGAAGATTGTGGAATTTGTAACAATAGCGGTGTTATACTGGTCCTTATCAAATTTCATACTCCTAGAAGGTTAACATCGCTATTGATAATTTAATAGATTGAACTATATACAAAAAATATCCTCAGGTGTCTAGCCGCTGAATGGTTTAGATATTATGGGGGAAACAAATTATTTTGTTAATAAGAGTTAAAGGATGAGGGTTAGTTAACATAACAGTAGCCATTATTATGGGCCATGACTGAGATCTGTATTAAATTCTCAAGGTTAAGACATGTGACGAGATCTATGTTTTATTAGAGGGTAGGTGTATAGATCCTCAAAGGAAAGAAAATTAAAGAATTGATAGCATGAAAACACATTGTAACTTTCTTACCTAGAATATAGAATCCTATCACACGGTAAGCCATGAGACTCAGAGAATTAATACATGTATTAAAAATCCTTTTTATAACTGAAAAGCTTGTACAAAATTTCAAAATATTATCTATCAGACCAAGTCTTTCTTTCAACGACGAAACTCTGCATTTTCATTAACCCACGGATGTAGCTTAAATAAATAAAATTTGTACAAAAAATTCCAAGATCTTAAAAATCTACATACGTGTATTTAGAATAAGATTAACAATAAAAAAATAGCATGCAATAATCAAGTAATGTAGGAGAACCCCTAGGTTATAAAAATGCAGAGTAAACAATGTCATCGATGTTGGATAAAATCTTAGCAAATAAAGAAATGTAATGGTTAACCCCTAAACAAATACAAACGAGAGTTCAAGTTAAAAGCTACAGCTAACCCTAAAAAAATGTAGCGTAAACAATTCCTCTAATGTTGAAGAACATTTTAACAAATAAAGAAATGCAATGGATAAGCCTTAAACAAACACACACCGAAGTTTAGGTTGGAGCTAAACCCTAAAAAATACAGACGAGAGTTAAATCAAAATTTACAAGTCGATACAACTTCATTATTACCTTGGAAAATAGTTATAAATAGAAAAAGTTTAAACCAAATTACTAAATCATTAAAAATATCCAAACAAAGCCTTCTAGCTTAGTACCCTCATTAAGAGCAACGGACACAATTTCGTTACAAAATCACTCGACGGTGATAAGTATAGACCTCCTACTAGGTTGGAAAACAAAAAAAACCCATATATGTTAGTCGAGACAAGATTTCGATGTGACGTCCTTCGAAGAGGACTCTCTACCTCTTCTTCTTCCGCATAGTAAATGGAGATGCAAGGTATTAACCAACAACTTCCCATAAAGACTAATCATCAGTGAAGGAGAATACAATACCATGATGCCGTATTGCTTACCGGAACTACTAAGGAGGCACAATAATACGGTTTTAATAACTCGGATTCAAGTGCATGCAACCAGGAAAATGAGATTAGTACTAATTAAGAGTATGGAAACAATTACTTAAATAAAGTGAAATGTGTTACATCTTGATGTTTATCAGGGCCGAGGATGTTGAAGGAAAATCCCTTTGAAAAAATCCGCAAGAAATTTCATGGTAATACGATTATAAGCAACGAGATAGACTATCAAATCCCATACCAACATAGCATACGACTTCCTGTATGAACTAGAACTCAAATCGTGTACTCATTTATTTGTAGTTTGTAGGTGATGTAGTGGACTTCGAGACTCTTACCAAACAAAATTTTCCATTCCCCTGTACAGTTTAATGGTTCTTCCATCCAGCTAAACTATTCCAGCTCAAGGAATATCTATGACAGTGGAATCAACCAACTCGCAAAGCTCAAAATACCAAGAAGAGATATGAGAAGGAAAAAAAAAGTCTCTAGCAACTTTACACTTTTGATAGTACCTCAGCTCATCCAAGGAGTCTGACAGAGGTACTTATTAGCACCTCCATTTTAATGATCTTCGTACTGACAACTCACCATGTTGGTCCCAACTCAACAACATGAAATTACATGCACATTAATACATGATAGTATGGTATAACTTGTGACTTAGGTGGTCCTTTTCTATTTTTAATTTAATCACCTTAGAATTTTGATCACAACTTATGGAAAGGTCTCATTAGACTGATATAAACCCTGCATGTGTAAAGTGTTAACTTAGTAATGGTTTTTACATATAAATGATCATATTAAAACATATTACTAAAGAATACTTACCTTGAAATGAAGATGAAGGATGAGTAGCAGGTACCAAACAATAGGAGTCCTCACCTAGGAGAATAGAAAGACAATTGCATTATCCTAAGCTAAGTAAGAATTAGTCTCACTCATAGTCTATTTTCACCTTACTATAATTCAGACTTTATTCTAAGAGGTCGTTTATTTTTCTTTACATTCCTAGGATAAGTGAATATCGGAACGAACGAAAGTTAGCAAAACACTGAAAGCAAAAAAAAAATCGTTGCGTATTTTGATGCTTATGTTACATATGGTATCCGAGAGACAAGTTTCAACAATGTTTACTTATGGGAAAACCCCATTTAGTTTGTTGCACTCTGATTTTATTCTAAAAAAATTTTAAAAAAAATATTTTTTCTTTTATATGTGTTTACTAAATATCCATAATTGAATTATGGCTTAGCGCAATGAAAATGATAATAATACAGAAGGAAATAACCATGCAAATGATACAACACAACTAAAATATTGTCATTTTGAAATGAGTCGAGTACTAGAAACCATGAGACACCTGATTGTCGACATAAAGAGTTTCAAGGAAGACAACAAACAGTTCAAGAAATCCCAAGAGAAACAACAAGAAGTTAATGAAATACTACTCCAAAGTTTACATGAAAGAAACAATGGAAAGGAACCAAGAACATAATAAAAGGATGATCAGGTGACTGCTGAAAATGATGAAAAGAAGCATAGTTACTCGAAGGACACTCAAAAGTATGAAAGCCAAGCAACCCTCACTACAAAAGCAAAGGTTTACCATTTAGAGGGAGAATTCAAAAAAATGAAACCAACCACCTTTGACAAAGAATTGAAAGCAAGAGAAGAAGTAGAAGCTTGGTTATTGAATATTAAAAAACATTTTCAAATTTACAACTAGTCCAGCAACATGAGGGTACGAATGACAGTGTACAAACAAATTTAAAATAGAGTTTTATAATTAGACTAAATCAAGGTGTTCAAACGAATTTAATCATTATTATTAGTACTTTTCTTGATTACCTAATGTTGTAATTATTCCGAATATCCTCATATTATAATATCACAAGGAGTACTGTATTATTTAATTTCTTTAATTTAATAATTTGTTCTTAATGTCATTACATTATAATCAAATGGTTATTTATAAATCGTATTAATAATGAGCTTCACTAGATTTACTTAATGCTATACTTTGTCATGAAATCAAGTGAATAACAAGATATGTTATACTTTGTCACTAAATCATTAATAATAGGATTTTGTTGGATTTTAATAAAAATGCTCCAATTAAATTTTCAAGAGACACTGAAAAACTAACGATGATAAAAATAAAAAACAAATAAAATAAGCAAAAGAATAATCAAGTTAATTTCCAACGATGTCCCTTTCGAAATAGTTGGGTTGGTTAACTCGTAATTTCCAATTCTTGGCCATTACTATTGAAATTACCTTACCATGATCAAACAATGGTGTGCTAACCTGTATTCAAGGCATTCTAATTAAACTAATAATATTAAGTTAATGGAATGACCATTGACCAAGAATAGTAAGTCAATGGCATGACCTTTGTCCTTGAAAATAGTGTTAGAGGAAAAATGTATAATGCAGATTAGACTTTCTTTTGGTTAAACTCTACCACCAAATTCATGTATATAGAAGTGACGGGAGGAAAGATGCTCATTTTGATTGACATGTCTAAGTAAATTGAGTAAAATGGAGTTAAAATGGTTGCCCCTTTTTTATGATTAAGATGGAGAAAATTATCTATTTCCATGTTGAAAAGGTTAATGGAACATCTCTAGAATGAAACTATGATTTTTTTATTTTATTTAATTAGTTTTATTATTTAATTGAATAAATTGCTTGGATCTGAAATCTCTCAGATGTATGTTTAATGTACAGATGTAATAAACATTTATGGATTTAATCAAATTAGAGAATATTAGAGAACAACCACTCTAAATGAGGAAATAGTTCATACAAGAGTGGAAGACAAGAAAGAGTTAACCTCGAGGAAGTCAAAACAAGTGTAGAGAGTGCAATAATGGTAGTAGACACTCCCTGAAAATCATAGATTTTGATAGCCATGAAAACTCCAATAGGAATTGCCTACTTGTGAAAGACCTAGGCAAAGAAAATATAAGGAGGCATATGCAAGAGGCTGGATGATGCTTAGTATGCTGGAAGAAGGAAAAAACTTGTTGCGTGAGCACTCGGGTGTTAGAAAAGAAGTAACTTCTAATCAAGCAGAGAACTATGATAGAGGCTGACTGTTTCCATTCTTGGAATGCACGATTTGGCTCAGGGGGGATTAGAGCAGATAAGGGAGTGTCTCTAAATCTATGGTTGAATGGAACGTGGTTATTCCTATCATATTTGGTGCTGCAAATTATCCATGTTTCTAATAGATTTAAGTTTATTTATAGTTTGCATAAATTCGTAGCCTATTGGTTTTATTTTTCTGAATATTAAACATATTAAAATATTTTTGCCAATGTTATATTATGGCCATGATTGTTTTTCCTTGTTAGAATGAAGAGTGGAGTAACATAAATATTAACATCCCCTTACTACCTCAACCTGAAAGATCAAAGTGTAAATAAATGACATTGTAAGTATTGATTTTAACTTTATCAATTGTGGATGAAATTAATAGTGGTAGGAGGCTGAGAGATCGATACGACCATAAAAAAATGGCTAGGGACGAATCCATTAAGGGAAAGAGTAAAAGATGAGTAAATGTTCAAAGATCTAGTAAAATTATTTGGATAACGTCATGGTTTTGATGATGTGTCAAATAAAGATGGTTACAAATATTAAGTACACACTCATCAACTCCTTACATTCGTAAAGTGGGATTTTCACTTATTAACTTGAACTAAAGATAATTCCTATTGCCATAAACCTATGATACACGATAATAGATAATTGTTAGTTATAACAGGAAGAGGGTATTATAATGGAAGATATATCTATATGTATATAGATATCTAAATAACATGAAGAGAGTATTAAAATACAAGATATCTCTAGATGTATATAGATATCTAACTTCCTCGAATTGACTTAATTCTTGAGTGTGACTATCAAAAACCCTTGAGATTAGGTTAAATGACCTTGCATCGTATTGTAGAGGTTATTATAAAGTTATTTTAAAATTCAAATCCATTAAATCACCATTGATCTAGACTTAAGGTGAAACTTGACCAACCTAGGTTTGCAGCTCGTTTAAATGAGAAAATTGTGGATAATATATATATATATATATATATATATATATACCACTAATATATTATCTTACCCTTATATAAGGCTTATTTTTAAAAAGAAACTAATGTCCATTTTTCCCATGCTAAAAAGGAGAATATCCTAATGACAATGAAATATTATACCACATGCGCTGGAGAAAAGTATCTGGAGACCTGCAACATTTTTCAAACAAAATTTGCGATGTAGATGGGGAATTGGGGTGATCAGTCTTGGGAATTCATACTCAGATGGTATTAAAACTAATAGGTGGTTCCCACTAATAGCCAAGGGTTTTCATCCTGCAGTAATAGATGTATGGTGTAAACCTTTTGCTTGAACGAAGGTAAAGGATTTTTGCAATTGGGAAATATTATTAAGGCGAGTAGTGGGGGAATTGCTTGGGAACTGAACCCCAAAATTCTTTGCTTGGAAAAGCAACTGAGAAGGTGAGCAACCGAGAAGGTGATTGATATGAAACTGTAATGCAATGATTCCTCCCCTAAACCTATGTTGTATTTTCAATAGCTCTGGAGATGATTTTGTTAACGTTTTTTTGATTTATCTACAAGTTGTTTGGATTTCCATCTATGTTGTTTTCCATAGATCAGAAATTATGTTGTTAACGTTTTTATGATTTATCTACACGTGGTTTGGATTTCCGATCTATGTTGTTTCCATAGATCAGAAATTATGCTTTTAGCATTTTTATGATTTATCTACAAATTGTTTGGATTTCCATCTATGTTGTTTTCCATAGATAGAAAATTATGTTGTTAACATTTTTATGATTAATCTACAGGTTGTTTGGATTTCCATCTATGTTGTTTTCCATAGATCAGAAATTATACTATTAACGTTTTTATGATTTATTTACACGTGGTTTGGATTTTCATCTATGTTGTTTCCATAGATCGGAAATTATGCTCTTAGCATTTTATGATTGATCTACAGGCTATTTGGATTTCCATCTATGTTGTTTCCATAGATTGGAAATTATGATGTTAGCATTTTTATGATTGATCTGCAGGTTGTTTGGAGTTCCATGTGTGTTGTTTTCCATAGATCGAAATTTATGCTGTTAGTATTTCTATTATTGATCTACAGGTTGTTGGACTCCATCCATTTTGTTCCAATAGATCTTAAAGTTACGCTAGTAGCATTTCTGGGTTAGATGTATAAGTTATTGTTTGATTCTATTTGTTATACTTCTCATAGATCTGGATATTATGCTTCCAACAGTTGCTATGATAGATCTAGATGTTGTATCTGGTATTCCTCCAATATTTGGGCTAAATTGATGCAGTCATTTTCCAACATCAGTGTTGAAGTGCATAGTTATAAGGTTGAAAGTTATGCTGGTCACTTTATGCTTGCGATCTAAATATGGGCTTGTTATTTCATTAAATATGGGGCATTGAAGGTTATGAGGGACATTTTATGCATGCACTTTAAAATGTGGACTTGCGATTATGATGAAAATATGGGCGGTACAATTCATTAGGGCGCTGAAAGTTATGATGGTCATTTTTTATGTGTTTTGAATTAAGGGCTGTCAATTTATATTATGAATGCATGTGATTACTAGGTTGAACATTTCAGGGTAACGTTGAAACATATACTTTGATTTTGCCTACATTTTGAATTAAGGGTTGTCAAGTTATATTCTGACTGCATGCGAGTACTGGGTTGAACATTTCATGGTAGCATTTAAACTTATGCTTTTTATTTTTCATGTGTTTTGAATTAAGGGTTGTCGAGTTCATATTCTGAGTGCATGCGATTACTGGGTTGAACATTTCATGGTAGGATTGAAAATTATGCTTTTGATTTTATGCTTGCGTTTTCAATTAAGGACCATCAACATCATGTTCAAAGTGCCTGCGATTGTATTGAATTCAAGATGCACATTTACTAGTTGCATTGAAGTTATGACTGCAATCTTGAATTATGGGTTGTATACAATCATGTTCCTAAGAGCCTGCGAGTTTATCAAACCTGGACTGAACCTTTTCGTGTCTCCAATGTTGCAGGTTTGACTGGGTAAGCATTTGGAATAAGTAATACCTATTACCTTATAATGGTTACGGTTACAGAGTAGGAGTGACCCTCTTGAAGAGGTGTTATATTTTTATTTTGGGTTACAATGGCCATATGATTATAGCTCATTAATAAATATCTTTTAGAAAATATATGGGCGCTGTTGTTGGGAGAAATTAATGTAGTAATGTATAAATGTTTACTAGAATATGACTTGGGATAGGATTCATTATTGCTTGAAATGATTATATAAGAAGTTCCCTATGTGTATCGAATTTATATGATTTTCAAGTTGTGGTTGCAAGGAGTGAGTTTGTAATGTCCCTCTGTTACGGAGAGAAATTCCTATGGCTTGGGGTACCACAACAGACAGCTAGACTCCAGAAATCAATCTTTCCCAATATGCAATATAAATAAAAACATCTAACACTAAAAGATTGAACCTCGTACCTTATTCCGGACGGTTAAAGTAGATCCCCGTTGAGCTTTCCAATCTTCAGCTTGAATTGTTATAACACGTCCTCAACAACTAGTAAACAATACAAGCATACTATATTTCATGGTGTTAGATCTATGCTAGCATATATAATCAATAATGTAAAAGCATTTGACATATTCCAATGGATACAATATTCATTCAAATACACATTACTGGATAGGAAAAGATATTTCTATTAATATGAATCAGAGATTACAAGTGACAACCTCTGATGGCATGTCTGCGAACCGAAGAAACTGAATCCCCCACTTGGGCCTCCACCACCTCAATCCTCCATTACTTCGATAGCAAGCTTACTAGCAAAAGGAAAGCTTGGGAAGAGCACAACAGTGCTCTAAGGGACAAAGGGATGCAGACTCAAGCATAAGTTCTGGCAACAATGGACTATAGTTTCATTACTCTCAATTCTCTATTATCTTTCCCCACCTTTCAATGTACCGAAGGGTTCCTTATATATCTTCACAAGGGATAATGAAGGGTCGAATCCGAGCGATCTCAAGGCATATGGAAGGCCAGGAGTCATATGAGTTGGATCCAAGTCAAGGAAAACTCCAAAAGGATTTGGATTATGCACACATCCCGATGTACGTGACTATAGGGGGAATATCCGCGTATGTACGCGGTTATCAAGGAAAAAGCTGCGTATATCAATTTTCTTATGTTTTTAGGGATGATCAAGGATACATCAAAAACAAAAAGTGGTCCATAGGGGCTAATGAGTCTGCAGCGGGACAGGGGAAGGCCACACAATCTGTGATTCACCTAGTGTGGTGAAATCCGCTATAACAGATGCCCCCTAATGTATGAGGTCAGAGGGGTTATGCGATGGCCGAAATACATTATAAGTCCATCCCAGAAAGGAAGTGATGAAGGTACCCAAATGGAAGACCAGCCACCCAATCAACATAGTACCATAATACAACTCTGCATATAATCTGCAAGTACATATAGCAGTCCCGGATACATAAGAGTACAATGGCCATGAATAGGCATGAAACATGATAAAACATATGTGGTCATCGCCACGTACAATATACATAGATCATAATATCCATGATGAATATATAAAAAGGACCATGATCTCCACAAAGGCTTAAGATATACAATAGATCAAGATCTCAATAGTGGCTGGAAATGTCTGACATATATTGGAACAAGTCACGAGAGCTGAAATCTCATGAACACTGGCACGATCAAGGAGGTAGCATATAAGAGATGCCACCAATCTGGAAGGTCTTCTACACAAACCGCTACAAGTACATGTCCTACTATGTGAATAGAGGTGTCGAGGTCGAACATAGTAGTCCATCGTCTGATTACTGGTCATTGATGTATACTGTTAACAGACGCGAGATCACCCACCGATAATGAAAATGGGAATCAAGGTACTAGAGTGCAAACTAATAAGTGTGAATAAATGTGTTGAGGTCGAACACTTGAGAGAATCCATCGATCAGGGGACATTGATGTATTCCCAAAACTGTCGATGGCGAGAGAACCTGCCACTGATGACTGCAAGTCTCAAGGCACTCAAAATGACTCTAGAATCCAATCCCAGAATAAATGATCTGAAGTCGATGGGATGAAATCCGTTGGAAGGAGGGCATTAAGGCATCCCCCATCATCCAACACGAGGTACTCAATAAATATTTCTAATGTGGAAGGACTCGATCATAAGGTGCGTGAACCAGTAACTGTATCGGGAATGGCCGACATGCAAAGTCAAGATAACTGAGGAATGGCTCACTCAGGTTTCAACTTCCTTCGAACAAGAGCATAACGGCGTATGGTGACTGAATAAAGGCAGGATAGACTTGATATACAAACTGGGACATCTCTATGATATAGGAGGCATCAATAGAGGCTCCATAGGGACTGGAAGCATAACCAGTTGGTGGAGATAAACTCAGATAAACGAGTACAACTCCTAAAGTCAAATTATAACCCAACCAACGAATGTGATGTACAGTGCTCTGTTCGAAGGTGACACGACTCGACAGCTGCCAAAGATAATATCTTTCCTTGTCCGGCTTTTTGGTTTTTTGATTTTTTTTTTTTGGACTTTTTCAGTTATTTGAAAAGCTTGAAAAAAGAATAAACTAGCTTTATAGTTACAAACTAGGAGGAGACGAGTGTCATAAGGGAAAACAAACTAGTTGCATGCAGTGGAACATACCTATGCTCAATGCAAGGATACATGTGTAGGATATCGACACTCAGGAGAAAATCCCCTCCTGGTAAAAAGGGAAATGAAGCTGCGAAGGATATAAAAATGGCTCTGTATGGCTAGACATGAGACAAGCTTGGGCTATATGGCTGAAACGCAATATGAGGGGAACCAACATAAAGCTCAATAAGACAGGCAAAGCTCATGATAATGCATCCAAAACGTGATACAAGGGAGTCCGGAGGGAACATGGCCAGCATAAGATCAAGAGGAGTATGAGGCTCTTGCGAAATGTCATGGCAATACTATACAACACACTCCCACACCCTAAAAGGAGAAACATCGACATGGGCCCCAAATACAAATAAGGCACTAACTAGGGTACCCATGTAAGGTGAGGCTCTACCACTCATATCATGCCACTTTTAAAGCAGCAAGGAGGTTCCACGACATAATAGAGTGGGTTCGTACCTAAGGATATAATGACATGGTCATAAGGTCATGCAAAATGCAAACGGTGGTGAACCTAACCTATAAGCCAGTGTAGACGTGATACCTGAGATGGGTACGAACGGTCTTTGGTCACAAAAGAAGCATCCAGTAGACAACTTTAGATCCAAGGAAGACCCAACCACACTCACAACCCACCCAAGAACTTCCCACAACATCAGACTCACCAAAAGGGAGGATGTACGCGACTGTATAAAGAACAGTCGCGTATGTACGCGATTGTTGGCCAAAAATCCATGTATATACGCGACTTTCAGCCAAAAACTTGTGTATATAGAGAAGGCAGTGGTAAAAAGTAGGCCAAGGGTAAACCAATAAAGGGGAGTGTCAATGGACAAACATACCATAAAATGCGACACAGAAACAGGGAGAAACAGAGAGCAAATCAATAATATCAAGCCCATTGTGCCCCCTACCCCAAAGAAAACAAGGACCATCCGCAGCCGAGTCGCCAATTCTGTTACGGAGATAAATTCCTATGGCTTGGGGTACCACAACAGATAGCTAGACTCCAGAAATCAATCTTTCCCAATATGCAATAGAAATAAAAACATCTAACACTAAAGGATCAAACCTCGTACCTTATTCCGGATGGTTGAAGTAGATTCCCGTTGAGCTTTCCAATCTTCAGCTTGAATTGTTATAACATGTCCTCAACTAGTAAACAATACAAGCATACTATATTTCATGGTGTTAGATATATTCTAGCATATATAATCAATAATGTAATAGCATTTGACATATTCCAATGGATACAATATTCATTCAAATACACATTACTGGACAGGAAAACATATTTCTATTAATATGAATCAGAGATTACAAGTGACAACCTCTGACGGCACGTCTGCGAACCGGAGAAACTGGATCCCCCACTTGGGCCTCCACCACCTCAAATCCTCCATCACTTTGATAGCAAGCTTACTAGCAAAAGGAAAGCTTGGGAACAACACAACAGTGCTCCAAGGGACAAAGGGATGTAGACTCAAGCATAAGTTCTCACAACAATGGACTATAGTTTCGTTACTCTCAATTCTCTCTTATCTCCCCCCCCCCCTTTCAATGTACCAAAGGGTTCCTTATATAGCTTCACAAGGGATAATGAAGGGTCGAATCCGAGTGATCTCAAGGCGTATGGAAGGCCAGGAGTCATATTAGTCGGATCCAAGTCAAGGAAAACTCCAAAAGGATTTGGATTATGCACACATCCTGATGTACACGGTTATCGGGGAAAAAGCCGTGTATATCAATTTTCTTATGTTTTTAGGGCTGATCAAGGATACATCAAAATACAAAAAGTGGTCCATAGGGGCTAATGAGTCTGCAGCGGGACAAGGGAAGGCCATACAATGTGTGATTCACCTAATGTGGTGAAATCCGCTATAACACCCTCCCATACCCAAGATGTTTTGTAATTATGAATATTTGATTGTACTTGTTTCTAGTGAGGAGATCAAGGCCAAGGCCCCACCAGAAACATGACCGTCCAGTTTGTATAAGTTAATATTATCTAAGTAGAAAACTTAGGAGACAAAAGACCGTGACACCATTTAACCAGCGACTAACCAAAACCTACAAGGGATTAAAAAACAAATGGTTGGGGAGCCACATTGATATCATAACCATATCGCTTTGGTCATGGCAGCATTTAGGGAAGAGATTCCTACTTCATAAAGGGAATACGCTTATCACGACTAAGACACCATACCTATTACTTGATCCTAGTACGATTAAGTCCGAGTAGAGGAAGTTGCAACCACTCTTCTTAAGGAGACTAAAGTAGAAAGAGTTAATTGTCAAGGGACTATAAGTCATAGTCTCCTTAAGAGAGATCGCACTGCTAGCATATCTAGTTTGATAAATACCATACACTTGGACTAAACACTATATAGAGAAAATGATGGAGTATTAACATATGAAAATCTATCATAGTATGATAGGTTGGGTCTCTACAAAAGACAAGGACCATTTTTAGTCTTTATGAAAAGACATGCACTATTATGTCTAAGGGAATGAGAGATTTAAGTATTTATTAAAAGACATGGACTATTAAGTCTAAAAGATTTAAAGTCTTTATAATAAGGACATACGCTATAGTCTAAGGTAATGATAAATTTAAATATTTTTTAAAAGACATGGACTATTAAATCTAAAAGATGAAAGGTTTAAGTATTTATAAAAGACATGCACTAATGTCTAAAGTAATGATAAATTTAAATATTTATTAAAAGACATGGAGCCTAAAAGATGAAAGGTTTATGTATTTATGAAAAAGACATGGACTATTGATAGACTTATGTCCTTATAAACACCGCATGAATTATTATATAAAATTCATCATAAAGGAAAAATGATGGACACAAAACATTATTATGCTGGTTTGAGTTTAAAACCTTTATATTTTTCCTCCTCAAACTAAAAGCATGAATTTTTAATTAGATCCTCTAATCTTTCCTTGACATAAGGATAGGTTCAGCATGAATGAAGGGAATAAATTATCCCTGCACCTTATGAGTCATGACCAATGTCTAGGGCAGAAAACGCTCACCATGATCATGGAAATTGTAATGTAAAACCCTTCGGGTCAGCTCCAATGACCACCATATGTCTAGGAATTATGGTCGAGGTAAGTGGATGTCGAGGGTTGGGTCTTTTTAACTCATCGATTTCCTATCGAGAGGGGGGGAAAAGAATGGATGCCTACAATTTCCTGTGGTGGATGGCTGTGTTTAGGAGGAGGGTGATCCGAGTCCTTGGAATATTGAACTATACCAGTTTCGAAGCTGAAGCCTGTTACTGAAGGTTTGACCAAATCTCAAATCGCAATACTTGTGATGGTAATGCATCTCCTTTTTCCATATCTGATGATTTTGAAATCTTATGTGAGTATTGATTAGATTTTTGCGAGCTCATTGGGTGGGATAGTGAGCAGATCCTTTTTTTTTCCTTTTGAGCATTGCTGTTAATCAAAATATATTGTGTGGCACAACAAAAATTGTAGATTTGAACTAGGAATTATAGATCTAAAAATTGACGTGTGTACAGGATATCCAGTGTATGTGAAATACATTTAGATCCCATCTCCAAATAGCCCCAATGTCTGTAATTTATGTCTATATAACATACAAGTCTAAACCATGCCTGCATGTAGACAAATGTCTCTCGGTTATGCTACCTGGATCTATTCAGGAATAGAGTGGATAGCTATACGCCTACCCGCTGCTTGTGTTTTTTTTATATGATCCAGCAGAGTAGATCATAAGCTAAATCCGATTTGCTCTAAGGGATTTTCGATTTAGATAACAGGTCTACTCTCCTATTTTATTGAACATTGGGCTTTTTTGGAGCACTCGTATATGCGTATAAGAATTCTATATGTTTGAGGTGCTTCTCAATTTCTCAGGGTACTAATCCTTTCAATATCGTATCCCTGTCATAAGATGGACCTCCCACTCTTTAATTTTATGCCTATAGTGTGAACGTGGTGTTGGCCTGGGTTACGATTGTGAAAATTTGAAGTATCTGTGTAGGTGTACGGAAAATGATGCACAACCTTCAAAAGTGGCTTCCAAATCTGTAGAGAGAGTATCCTTGTGGTAGCTATGCAAGCCACACTAGAAGCCTTCTAACAAGGAAAGTATGAGTATCACCAGCTGCAAACATGTGTGTAATACTAAGGGTAGAGCCGCAGGGAAATAAAAGTGTGGAAAATTACATTTTGTTCTAATTCATGCAGAATACTTATCGAGCCATAAAATATTGTAACCAGAAAATGTTGCTTTCTTTCCAGGTTCCCTTCTCGTGAACAGCTACATGATTACGTAAACATACCATATTTTATAAATTATTGATGATAAAGTCTTTTTGTGCCTCTACCTTAGCTCAACGAGGTTACAAGCATTCTTTTACTCATGGATGGGTCTGATGACATGCGTGTAGTTCAATGTCCACTTTTCTGAGGGGTTAATGTTACTGTTATAGCTATATTATGAACTTAAACCACTATGTGCCAACACTGTAAATAGGGATACTTATGGCTACTGGAAATCTTATAAGAAGATAGGTAGTATTGCTAATCATGATGAAAAGAACTTCCCTCGCCCAACAATAGTTGTTAATAGTTAGCATACTCCCTATGAAATAGGAGTAAGTATGGGAACAATGATGTTGCAGCTTGTAATCTTTTAATAAAATAAAGGTCGCAGAATGTGACTATTTTGGTGGACGTAGCCCACAAATTGGGCGAACCACGTACACTTGTGTCTATTTGATTTTCATGTGTCTGAATGTTTTCCTTTCCTCACTTTGTTTGTGTACATCTGATGCTGTTATGCAACCTTGTTAATGGACTTTGTTACTATGGGCAATACACAAGAAAGGTTGTTATAATGGTTTTTGGTCCGCACATAATTTTGTTTTAAATGCATTGATGATGAAAACGCTTGTTGTTTCCAACCAAGGTAAATAGTGTCATGTGGTTAAATTAATGATGTTAGATAAATGTATTATGTATAAGCTGAAGGAGTTATGCTTAATTCTTTTTGCGAATAATGACTTATTAGGATGAAGGTTTTGATAGAAAATGAATTCCATATCTTGCAGGCATTTAAGAGATCCTTATGTAACAGTAAATGGCCAGTGTGATAGGAGAAACTTGATCATGTATTCAAAATGATAGTTGGAATGTGCACATAAGAAGTTCTTCACTAAGGTCTAACATATCATGTTTAATAAAAATGTAATGTGAATCAGAAGCTTATAACTTGGAGTTGTTACAGGTAGGGTGTTCCCTAATGAATTTAATGATTATTGATATGACCAACATAGGTAGAATGTTGTGTGTACCAAGAAAGGCTAAACCTGATAGAATTGATAGAAAGGGAAAATGTATAAAAGAGCTGACCATAGATTATGTTTTACATACATGTGTGTGCCATAAGTAATTAATAATGTTGCAGGAACATCTCCCTATCTAATATGAACTCACAGCAGTTTGTGTGGTTGTATAAAGGTTTATAAATTGTTTTGATAGCGCATAATTTTGTATTGAATGGGAGTATGGGTTGTAAAGTTTGACACTGATAGGAATGACTCATTTGTAGTAAGAATGAAACAAAACAAAAAATTACACATAAGGGCATTGAGACATAAGGGGTATTTAACTCAGTTATCCAGGCCTACCTCAAAGATCGAAGGAGGTAAGTAAGGAGGATAAAAATAAATATTGTGGCAAGGTATGTTATCACATTTAACCATGGATTAAAATCGGGAAGCCGGCAAGTAGTCCTTGTATGTTGTCTTATTATTTTTGACGATCCAAAGCGAGATGGCATTTTCTCCTCCACTTTGAATACCATTTCAAACCTCAGCAAAGTTTATGGCCTAAGCTAAGTCTATGGGGTTGCTTCTGTATATCAAAAATCACTGACTTAGATTTCTCAAAAGCAGGGAAATTGAAAAGAAGTATGGTTTATTGGAGTTTGATAACGCATTAGTTTTTTTTCCAATTTTGTCATTTCGTTTGAAGGTTGATTGTAAAGACCAATATTGATTATTCCGCTTCTGACCTTGGGTTTGGTTTTAATGTTGATTGGAAGGATACAGTCCATTTTTAACACGATACCATCCCAATAAGCCATCAGGTTCCTTTAAGAATTTTCCTTGTTGTGGGTAGAATGTGTAAAGATCAAACTCGTGTATCTTCAGCATCTTAATTTATGATATCAAGCCCTGCATGATATGTAGTTTACTCTGTAGAAAAGGGAGAGAAAAAAAAAAAAAAAACCAAAAGACGAAACTACAAAATTCAAATACTGTTCAGGAGGCATTATAAGTCACATGGTTACAAAATTTAGTACTTGAATTTGTACATTCCCTTCGTGGTTTTGCTTTAGAACATAATGCATGCTTCATATTGTGTTTGTTGTTCTTTGACTAACAACCACTTTGGAATACTGGGCATCATGTATACCGATGACAGCATGTGTGTTTAAGGTTTTTGGTGGATGTACAAAGCATGGTTTATATCCGGTATCTCTTGTATATATTCCTTGGTAGCTTCATCCACGAATTTACCTGCCTCTATGGGACTCCCCTGAAAGAGATAATTTAAACCTAGGCCCGCGGATAATAGATCCATTTTTTTTTATTCTGATAAAAATAAAAAAATAAACCTTCTTGTATTGATTAGGTCTAGTTGCCGTGAGGTCTTATCAGGGAGTAACTTTCTTCAAGCAAGTAGAGAAAGTAGTAGGCACGACCTTTATCTATTTCACGAGTTAAAAAATGGTCTGATCGCCGAAGCTTGCTATATAAAAAAAAAATTAATATACAGGCCAAATGCTAACATACAAAAAGAGATGGATGTCGGAATAAGTATCAAATAAGTTGTTTATCGAATAGTGTTCATTGTTTTTTCAAATTTTAACACTTCTACCTTGGTGGGACTTTATAAAATTAATGGCAGCGACAAGAATCTCATTTCCCATGCAAGACGAAGTAGCCATTCCCGTATCAGCAGTAAGATACATAAAAAAAAAAAGTGGAAATATACATGGAAGAGTTCCAAACAACATTTTACCAAGAGTTAGAATTTTTATTTTGTATATATATATGGATACATATCGTTCTAAACACATAGAGTATGTATACGATGCTCTTAAGAAGTGTGGTAAAAATCTAAGTAATTTATATTGCACTCATATATATATAGCTCTCATATATATATATATAGGCTATAGAATAGGCATAGGATGCCTTTAAGAAATGGGTTGAGATCTATATGTAATTACATATATAGATAGATATATGTCTCTCTAATCCATAGAGTATGTTTGCCATTATTTTAAAGAAGTTTATTGTGATGTAAAGGTATAACTTTAGCCTACAATATGAATAAGATAAATTTTCAAACTTAGATTCTTGTATTTTATACACATGTTGATTGTATTGTGTATGAATGCCTTGTCATGTGTTGAAGTAAGAAGTATGGTAAAAATCTAAATAATATATATATATATATATATTGGGTTGAGATATGAAATTATGGTAAGCAATCTACTTGATTTACTGATATTATTGGATTTTCCATGTCCTTAACATTGCCACTCATGAATGTGGTATAAAGTTGGAATATCCCTAGTAATTATCCAAATGAGTCGGGATGTCTAAAGATATTGATTTTGAAAATAAGTGAGTTGATGAATGTTGTATAATGTTATATGGTAACATTGTAGGATATGCTAGGAACACTATCAGTTGAAATTAACTGTTAGAAAAATAATTGCTACCGTAAATAATGAGGTTAAGTATGGATGATGTTTTGCTTATTATAATTGATGAATTTCGAGGTTTCATAACCAAGGATTAACTATGGATGATGTTGTTTACATACTGACATTGCAGGCCTCACCAAGGTTATGACCATTGCTATAATCGATATACATTATGGTATATAAATACGCCTGCATATGTAAGTTGCACTTAATTACTCAGAAATGAGGAAGCAATAATGTTTCTTGATGATTTACAAGGTTATAAAACTCATAAATGATGATTAAATGATTAATTAAATTTTGGGTTATCGATAGATGCTTTGACTAACCATGTAGCCGATTCAAGAATAGGGGCAATGATAGTAAAGTCATAGGCACCAAGGAGTGTGCGCTATGAATAGTCAAAGTTAAAACTTATGTTAGATATGAACAAGAAAAAATTTGAGTGTTGCGGGAGCACCATGGTGTTAGGCAAATGATTGTTGTGTGAGCACATTGGTGTTAGGCATATATGTTGCAAGAGCACAATTGTGTTAGGCAAGTGATTGTCGCGTGAGCACATTGGTGTTAGGAATATGGTGTGGCAAAAGACCTAGGAAAAATTAGACATGTGGAAGAGAGGACGTTGTTTGATGTCACTAAGGGGAAAACTTTTAACTAGTGGTTAAAAGGGAGAGTAACCTAAGAAACTATTGTAAGTCCACACAAGAATGGAAAAGAAACTCTTGTGAGAATTTGGAGAACATAACAAATGAAAAACATGTTAACGAATTTCCAAGTAATTAGACTGTTACATGCTTAATGTGTAAGGTAAAAAAAGGATGTTCCTCAGGTCAAGGATGACATAACTATCCAAGGGTTGGAGATACAAACAACACCCAAAGAATAGTAATTATGTTTTATTGATGAATAAATTGCATTATGAAAATGATTGAGTATTATGTCACTAATGAAAACTAGAAAGTTGTAGGTTGTTACAATGCAAAATGATCTATGGCTAATATGTAAATTGGACCCCATAATGTTGCAAGAAAACTACAGGTCTTAGGAGTTAGCAACTTGAGAAGACACAAAATGATCTCAAGGGATTGAACAAAAGACGAAACAGATAGAAGAGAAGAAGAAAACCGATTGGAACAAATGAACACCGAGGACGGTGTTATTTTAGGGGAGGAGGATGTAATGTCCCTCCAATACCGAGGATGTTTTGTAATTACAAATATTTGATTGTACTTGTTTCTGGTGAGGAGCTCAAGACCAGGGCCCCATTAGAAACATAACCATCAAGTTTGTATAAGTTAATATTACCTAAGTAGAAAACTTAGGAGACGAAAGACCGCGACACCATTTAACCGGTAGCTAACAAAAACCTACAAGGGATAAGAAAACAAATAGTTGGGAAGCCACATTGATACCATTACCATATCACTTTGGTCATGGCAGAATTTAGGGAAGAGATTCCTACTTCACAATGGAAAAACGCTTATCACGACTAAGACACCATACCTAGTACTTGATCCTAGTACGATGAATTCTGAGTAGAAGAGGTTGCAAACACTCTTCCTAATGTTGACATAAGAAGACTTAAGGAGATTAAAGTAGAAAGTGTTAATTGTCAAGGGACTATAAGTCATAGTCTCCTTAAGAGAGATAGCATTGCTAGCATATCTCGTTTGATAAATACCATACATCTAAACTAAATACTATATAGAGAAAATGATGGAGTATTAACATATGAAAATCTATCATAGTATGATAGGTTGGGTCTCTACAAAAGACAAGGACTATTTTTGGTCTTTATAAAAAGACATGCACTAATAAGTCTAAGGGAATTACATATTTGAGTATTTATTAAAAGACATGGACTATTAAGTCTAAAAGAATAAAAAATTTAAAGTCTTTATAAAAAGGACATACACTAAAGTCTAAAGTAATGATAAATTTAAATATTTATTAAAAGACACGGGCTATTAAGTCTAAAAGATGAAAGGTTTAAGTATTTATAAAAGACATGCACTAATGTCTAAAGTAAATATAAATTTAAATATTTATTAAAAGACATGGAGTCTAAAAAATGAAAGGTTTAAGTATTTATGAAAAAGACATGGACTATTGATAGACTTATGTCCTTATAAAGACAGCATGAATTATTATATAAAATTCATCATAAAGGAAAAATGATGGACACAAAACATTATTATGCTGGTTTGAGTCTAAAACCCTTATATTTTTCCTCCTTAAACTAAAAGCATGAATTTTTAATTAGATCCTTTAATCTTGGCTTGACATAAGGATAGGTTCAGCATGAATGAAGGGACTAAATTATCCCTGCACCTTAACAGTCGTGACCAATGTCTAGGGCAGAAAATGCTCGCCATGATCATGGAATTTGTAACGTAAAACTCTCCGGGTCAGCTCCAACGGACACCATATGTCTAGGAATTATGGCCGAGGTAAGTGGATGTCCAAGGTTAGGTATTTTTAACTCATCGATTTCCTGTCAAGAGGGGGGAAAAAATGCATGCCTACAATTTCCTGTGGTGGATGGTTGCATTTAGGAGGAGGATGATCTGAGTCCTTGGAATATTGAACTCTGCCGGTTTCAAAGCCAAAGATCCTAGCGAGCCTCGTTACTAAAGGTTCGACCAAATCTCAAATCGTAGTACTTGTGATGGTAATGCATCTCCTTTTTCCATATGTGATGATTTTGAAATCTTATGTGAGTATTAATTAGATGGTTACAAGCTCACTGGCTGGGATAGTGAGCATATCCTTTTTTTTCCTTTTCACCATCGTTGTTAATCAAAATACATTGTGTGGCACACCGAAAGTTGTAGATCTGAACTAGGAATTATAGATCTAAAAATCGACGTGTGTACAGGAGATCCAGTGTATGTGAAATACATTTAGATCCCATCTTCAAATAACCCCAATGTCTGTAATTTGTGTCTATATAACATACAAGTCTAAACCATGCATGCATGTTGACAAATGTATCTAGGGTATGCGACCTCGATCTATTTAGGAATAGAGTGGAGAGCTATACGCCTACCCGCTGCTTGTGTTTTTTTATATGATCAGGCAGAGTAGATCATAAGCTGAATGCGATTTTCTCTAATGGATTTTCGATTTAGATAACATGTCTCCTTTGCTATTTTATTGAACCTTGGGTTCTTTTGGAGCACTGGTGTATGCGTATAAGAATTTTATATCTTTGAGGCGAGTCTTAAATTCTTGGAGGGTACTAATCCTTTCAATCTCACATCCCTGTCATAATATGGACTTCCCACTCTTTAATTTTATGCCTATAGTGTGAACCTGGTGTTGGCTTGGGTTACGATTGTGAAAATTTGAAGCATCCGTGTAGGTGTACGGAAAATGATGCACAAGCTTCACAAGTGGCTTCCAAATATGTAGAGAGAGTATCCTTGTGGCAGTTATGTAAGCCACACTAGAAGCATTCTAACAAGGAAAGTATGAGTATCACTCGCTGCAAACATGTCTATAATACTAAGGGTTGAGCCGCAGGGAAATAAAAGTGTGGAAAATTACGTTTTGTTCAAATTCATGCAGAAAGCTTATTGAGCCATAAAATATTGTTACCAGAAAACATTGCTTTCTTTCCAAGTTCCCTTCTCATGAACAGCTACATGATTGTGTAAACATACCATATTTTATAAACGATTGATGATAAAGACTTTCCATGCCTCTAGCTTACCTCAGCGAGGTTACAAGCATTCTTTTACTCATGGATGGGTCTGATGACATGCATGTAAATCAATGTCCACCTTCGTTTCTGAGGGGTTAATGTTACTATTATAACTATATTATGAACTTAAACCACTATGTGCCAATACCATAAATAGGGATACTTATGGTTACTGTAAATCTTGTAACAATACAGGTAGTATTGCTAATCATGATGAAAAGAACTTCCCTCACCCGACAGTAGTCGTGAATAGTTAGCATACTCTCTGTGAAATAGGAGTAAGTATGGCAACAATGATGTTGCAGCTTGTAATATTTTAATGAAATAAAGGTCGCAGAATTTGACTATTTTGGTGGACATAGCCTAGGGATTGGGTGAACCATGTACACTTGTGTCTATCTCATTTTCATCTGTTTGAATGTTTTCTTTCCCTCAGTTTGTTTGTGTACATGTGATGTTGTTCTGCAACCTTGTTAATGGATTTTGTTGCTATAGGAGATAAACAAGAAAGGTTGTTATAATGGTTTTTGGTCTGCACATAATTTTGTTTTAAATGCATTGATGATGAAAACGCTTGTTGTTTCCAACCAAGGTAAATAGTATTATGTGGTTAAATATATGATGTTAGATAAATGTATTATGTATAAGCTGAACGAGTTATGCTTAATTCTTTTTGCAAATAATAATGTAATGTACCCCTCATACCTCAAAGCGGTTATGTGTGAAAAGTGTAAGATTTATACTTCGTTGTTACTGCAAAAAGAGTCTATCCCATTAGTGGCAGATTTTAAAAGTCGTTTCAATGGAGCATGCTCAATAAAAAATGTCAAACTACACACGTGGTAACACAACCATTTGACAATTACATCCATCCTCCTCTATAGAAACCAACATGCAAATTGAAAGCCAAATTACTAAGACTGTTATCCATAACATAACCCAAATATTGTGACATAGCCATATCAGCAAGAACAAAAATCCTTTCGATAGACTATTGTAACTTCGAATAAAACATCATTAACATACAAATTAACACCCATTGTGGTTCAATCACTGAAACTTCATGAATTTTTTGTATAAAGGTCGACCATTCCAATACTTCCGAGATCAATATCGGATTGCTTTAGGCAGGGGTTTTACTCGATAAATCCACCCTTTTTACTAGCATAATTCAACGGTCAAAATCATTGTAATAAGCAAGCATCACATAACTTGTCTCACTAACATATCAAATAAACTAATTTCATATTCGTAGATGGTTTAACATATTAAATACGACCCACCTCATTTGTATTTAGAGCACTTAGGTGAAAACCATTCCCCTAAGTTGTGTAATTGTCATTATTATTAGGAGGGAGAAGTTGTAAAAGTAGGATATCAAACAACATCTTAACTTCCTTATTTGGAAGAAAGTATACTAATTGTAGAACTCCCTTTCATACTGAATTATTCCTTCTACACCATGCTCAATTATTCATTCTACACCATGTCCTGAAAACAACAAGATAATATTTAAAGAATTGAACACATAGCACCAATATATCTCATAACATCAAAGGAAAAGACAAATTACATGAGATGCAAGCATAAGGGAGACATAGACAAAGATGTACGTGGTTCACCCCTACTAGGGCTACATCCACCAAAATATGCAAATCTTTTATTATTTTAAGTCAAACATGCAGCACCTCTAGTACCAAATTTTCCTCTTCTCAAGGAAGATCCTTCTCCTTTTCCGGAAGAGTAGAGAGGCTCCTTGCTCTCTCTCAATATGCAGATCCATGACAAGGAAAGGAATTACAACAAGGTTTAAAAAACAAGGAAATCATTATAGCCTTCAATGCATTTCCTTAGTATGCATTAAGGTCACTGTCTTAACAACTAGAGAGAATTATTATTGTCAATTTTATGCCCAAACATAGATTTTAATTCTCTCTACCTTTAGTAGCAGTCTTTATATGGATTTTAATAAGACAAAAATAGTTATCTTATAACTATGATTAATCATAGCAAGGGGAGTTGTACATTCTTTATGTATTATTATTAATATAGATACGCCTATGTTCTCTGTCATAAAGAATAACAACAGTCTTTCTACAAAAATATTATTAGCACAAGTCACAGCTCAATACTATAAAAGATAGCACATGACCACTCAATATGTCGACCAAGAAGTTGCAACATCAACGCAACAAGACAGTCAAATTATACAACACGAAACAAAACCCAAGTGCACCAAGCCTGACATTGGGGAGGATACCATAAGGGACACCACGTTCATCAACGCATTGGCAATCAAACTTGGATTTTAACACATTCAAGCGCATAGGGGTCAGAACGAAATCAAGATCTCGTTGCACACAGGTTATACACAGTTGATACTTCAAACATTAAAGCATTAGCTGCAATAAAATAAGCTGGTATGGGGATTCATACTCTAATTGGGCGTAGCCTTCAACATATAAAAGGTTTATGGACAAACACAAATGCATGCTCAAACCTTCCATTCATTTTGTTGGCGTTCACACCTTAATTAGGTATAGCTTTAAATCTTATCAAAGGTGTATGAAAACATTGCATATGTTGGAAAACTAGACCATCCAATGGAACGGGAAAACTGAAGCAAAGAGAAAAAAAACCAAATTGCATATACCAGGGATGCCCATGCCTCAAGTATCCGGGCAATCGATAAATCCCATATGAGGATCCGCCATACCCTATTTGTGAAAACATATATAAGATATCTTTCATAGCAGGTGTGCCTATATCAAACCAGGTATGAAAACACCAAACAGCGCTTAGAACTGCTAAGTTCATATTTCAATGTAATTATTACCAAAGTGGCCTATCTAGCCTCTTGAAACATTGTTTCAAAGGTTGGGAACCAACACAGCTCCTAGTTAAGATCATTATTATAAAGGCAGAACGTGGTGTTTTATCAAACAGATCGGAGTCTTTCTTATGTCCAGTATAATAAAATCAAAACATAAAGGACAAACTTTATGTTGGCAAGAATCGCATCTCAAGGTAGCAAGACAAATCACCTAAGTCAAAGGACAGTCTTTCTCAAGGAAAAACGCATCTCAATGTCCAGCGAATTGAACATAATGATTTCAACTTTGTTACGAATATGCAACCCAGGTAGACTGATGTGACCGCTTAGGTCCTGTGGAAAAAGGTTCAACGTAAGATGCGGTAGAGGCAAGAGGCTGCCACAAAGCGCGAAAGAGCCATGTAAGGGAAAGTTCAAAAGCTGTGGATACTCAACTTAAGAGGAGGCTTTCTGTGCTCAGCCTTCTTTGGAGATTATCGACCCACTAGTCACCCAGTTCACCAATCAAGGTTATGAATGCATGAGTTTATTAGTACATGCTATACTCGCTATAGGTGACCTATCACCTCTGAGATAAAAATGAGGCAAATCTAAATAATGAAAGAATTGAACTCATCGTTCTACAAGAACAGTTCAACATGAAAACAAAATATAGACGTATTATCTACTAAGGTGCTATCTCTGGATACGTACCAGAATAATAAAAAAATAAGTGATGTAACTTACAGCATGCAGAGGCCTTTCTAGGCCTTCACCTTATTGATGACATCTGATCATCTAACTTGCAAATGAGGTCTTTCTTCCTGGTCGGCAAGAATATTAACTCTTCCATCAATGCTGCCTTTGTTGGCAATTCCATATGATTGGACTTCCATGGCCCCCTCTTACAACCTATTTTTCCCTTTCTCCCCAGATGTAATGAGAATCCCAGGTAGATCCAATTGAAATCCAAGATGAATGCTCGCCCCTTTGGGTTATTTGGCTCTCACTGGGAAACGTATAACAACAAAAACACTTTGGGTTTCCAAGGGAGCGCAAGGATCCTTCCTTTTTCCCCTCCCTAGGCGTATATAGAAAAGAGAATCATGGGGCCCATCGTTTCTTATGAGAGCCCACGCCCTTTCCTAGTACCGCTTACAAGAATCTATATCAAAAAAAAAACCCAACATCCGGAGTAGAGCTGGATATTTTCTTGGATTTTTCTCCCCCGAACCCATGTTTCGACCCCCCATAAATAGCTTGCTAAATTATCTTCTCATAATCAGCTGACCCGTATCCCTTGTAATGCCTCCACAACGGGCGACCATGAATTAGGGTAATTAATATCAACGTCTATCAGCTCAGAGAATTACACAACGTCTCCAAAATTAGTGACTATAATTTAGGCAATGACTCCTCAGCCATGCATATGAATGAGGGTAAAATCAATGCTCAATTGATATGGCATTCTCTCTCCATTATATATGGGATAATATATATATATATATATCTAGTATATACAAAAAACAGGTTATATACATGGCAGAGGAAAATATATATATATGAAAGGGATTTCATATATAATATATAATAAGGGAACATTATAAAAGTGAGGGCATCATAATACATAC
>LPNX010724873.1:132830-210012 GCA_001517045.1 Pseudotsuga menziesii
GTTGAACCCTTGCTAATGGGGTCTCTGTTTTTGTCTCCTAAGTCTTTCACTTAGGAAAATAACCTTTTTAAGCTGAAAGTTTTGTTTCCAGCGGGGCCTTGGCCTTGGGATCCTCGCTCGAGAACAATTACAATTTGCTTAGTGGTATACAGGAGGGACATTACATCCTTTCCCCCTAAAATTAACACCGCCCTCGGTGTTCTTGTTCTTCAACCATTTCCTTCTTTTCTTGAGTCATCCCTTTTTTGCTTCGTCCATTTCTATTCTGATCTCCTTCGATGTTTCTTGATCTTCTTCTAGAGTTCGCTATCATTCGGGACCTGCAGTTTCCTGCATAAGGCTCGGGTCTAGCCCAATTTTATTTAGTATGTCATGTATAAAAGTATAATTCAACTTAATCATAAGCCATAGATATTTTGCATTGTAATAATATGCAACTTTCTAGTGTTCATTGGTCCAATCATTTTCATAATGCAATTTATTTATCAATAAAACATGATTACTATCCTTTTACCATTGGTTTTATCTCCAACTTTTGGACAATTATTTCGTCCTTTACCTGAGGAACCATTTCTTCCTTACACATTAAGCATGTAACATGTGAGTTCTTTTTTCCATTCTAATGTGGACTTGGAATAATTATGAGGTTACTCTCCTCGGTGACATCAGATAGCGTCCTATCTTTTCAGATGTCCAAATTTTTGCCTAGGTCTTTTTCCCACACCATATGCCTAACACCAATGTGCTCACGCGGAAATCGCTTGCCTAACACCATTGTGATCCTGCAACATATATGCCTAACACCAGTGTGCTCACGTGGAAATTCACTTTCCTAACACCACGGTGCTCCCACAGCATCCAAAGTTTTTCTTTGTTCGTATTAGTATTAATTTTAACCTTGCTTATTGCAACGCACACTCCTTGGTGCTTGCATGCCTTTGCTCTTACTGTTTCGATGCATGAATCGATTACATGGTCAGTCCAGTCATTCATTGATAAACGATAATTATATTAGCTAATCATTAGCATTTCATAGGTTTCAGCGATTTTATCACCGTTTACGAGACATACCACCCTGTGAAATATCCACAATAACTCCTTACTCATTTATGAGCAATCGAGCGCAATCTTGTATATGCAAGTGGATTCATATACCATAGTGTACATGGATTATGACCATGGTTATATTCTGGGTAAAATTCTGCCATGTCAATAAATCAACATCATAATCCACAGTTAATCCTTGGTTTATAAAACCTTGAAATTCGAGAATTTAGAATAAGTAAAAATATCACCCATTTCTAACCTCATGATTTAATCCACTGAATATTTTTACTAACCGTTATTATCAGCTAATAGAATTCCCTGCATAACCCTCCATTGTTAGTATATCCTTTTCAAATACTAATAGCAACCGAACATATTCACTCATATGTCTTGGGATAGTTACAAGTGACGGGACACTTTAATCCGATAATGGGTGATAAGTTTAGGGAGGTAAGAATATTAAGCGATATTCAGTTCTATCTACCTATTTAGAGGAACAATATCAACAAGACTCATCTTTTGGGTAGGCACCCTTTTTGTAGCCGTCTACACATGCATCGGTAAACCTTCTTGCATGGACAACGTTCATTGAGGTTAGCAGTAGGCTTAAAGATACCATTTCCTCAATCGATCCACAACAATCATCATACACAAGTAATAGGTCACAATTATCATGGTAAAATTTTTGAGTCCAAGAATGACGATTTTCTAACTAAATTGCAGCCTTGATGCTTCGCATATCTCCTGTCTCTATTCCTGTGCATACTTGTTATAAAAAATCAAAGTATGTGTGAGATATACTTACCCCTTGATAACATCCATCTTGATGTTCCTAAAAATTACCTATGCATGACAACCTTGTTAGTTTCGCAATTAAGTTTTTAAGAGGATACTCATCACCTTGTCTCAATCAATCGTCTCATCAATTCTAAACAATCAACATCATGCTTCCTTAATTTTTTGCAATGATAACATTCCAAATATCCAACGTCATCCCAGACATTCTTGTTTTCACAAAATTACCATGAACCTACAATTGAGTTGTTAGCACATATAACATAACCATTAGAGAAGAACATTTCTTTCCAACAAATAAATGAAAATATTTCCTGCCATGTTATAGTTTTGTGAAAAAAGACTATTTACGATTTATCTCTAAGCCCTTTCAATTCTAGTTATATTTAATCCATTAAGTCGCTTCATTTTTCCATACCCCTTATGTTCTACCAAGGAACTTCAATTTCATAAACATGCAATTCAATTTGGACTAACTTTAGAAGGCATTCATTGTATCTTCTTTCAAACCATTTCAATTGTTTTCACAAGGCAACCTTAAAATTTCCAAGATCCTTTTCTGGTAAGGTTGCTTGATATTCTAAGGAGTCATTGATTCTCAAATAATTTTCAGCGACAATTAATTGCATTGTAATACATGTTCTTTTAATACGACAACTGTAATACTAGAGATACATAACTCTATTTCCATTCATGATGTTCCACTCAAGTTCTGTTAGGGACATCATCTCTAGTACTTTTGAAATGTCGAGGGTAGGTTATATGTTTTAAATGAGGAAGTGTTCTCCTCAACATAAAATCAAGTCTTTAATGGCCAATTTAACTATAAATTTCCAATCTCTCATTACTATTATAATAGGAACTACGATAGTACTTTCGTCGGCCGAGAGCTTGTCTAAAAAGACTTCTATACCTCGTTAACGTGTATTGGTGCAATTTCAAAATAGAGATGAAAAAATCGTCTTATCTATTTGTAAAACATATTCGTAAGTGATTAAGGGAATAACCAGATTACCTGTGCACTTACATCCTCGGGCCTCACATTGAATTGGCAAGGTAATTGGGTTATCTTCGTATAGAATTTTAGCTAATGTTCCACCTACCCCTACACAACTCCAAGGTCAGCAAGCATGTAGTTCCAAAACAAAAAGTGTGGGAGCTTTTGAGCCCAATTCGGCCCAAGTGTTTCAACTATTGCTCTGATACCATCTGTAATGTACCCCTCATACCTCAAAGCGGTTATGTGTGAAAAGTGTAAGATTTAAACTTCGTTGTTACTACAAAAAGAGTCTATCCCATTAGTGGCAGATTTTAAAAGTCGTTTCAATGGAGCATGTTCAATAAAAAAATGTCAAACTACACACGTGGTAACACAACCATTTGACAATTACAGAAACCAAGATACAAATTGAAATCCAAATTACTAAGACTGTTATCCATAACATAACCCAAATATTGTGACATACCCATATCAGCGAGAACAAAAATCCTTTCGATAGACTATTCGAATAAAACGTCAGTAACATACAAATTAACACCCATTGTGGTTCAATCACTAAAACTTCATGAAGTTTTTGTATTAAGGTCGACCATTCCAATACTTCCAAGATCACTATCGGATTGCTTTAGGCAGGGATTTCACTCGATAAATCCACCCTTTTTACTAGCATAATTCAACGGTCAAAATCATTGTAATAAGCAAGCATCACATAACTTGTCTCACTAACATATCAAATAAACTAATTTCATATTCGTAGATGGTTTAACATATTAAATACGACCCACCTCATTTGTATTTAGAGCACTTAGGTGAAAACCATTCCCCTAAGTTGTGTAATCGCCATTATTATTAGGAGGGAGAAGTTGTAAAAGGAGGAATGATCAAACAACATCTTAACTTCCTTATTTGGAAGAAAGTATACTTATTGTAGAACTCCATTTCATACTCAATTATTCCTTTTACACCATGCTCAATTATTCATTCTACACCATGTCCTGAAAACAACAAGATAATATTTAAAGAATTGAACACATAGCACCAATATAACTCATGATATCAAAGGCTAAGACAAATTACATGAGATGCAAGCATAAGGGATACATAGACAAATATGTATGTGGTTCACCCCTACTAGGGCTACATCCACCAAAATCTGCAAATCTTTTATTATTTTAAGTCAAACATGCAGCACCTCTAGTACAAAATTTTCCTCTTCTCAAGGAAGATCCTTCTCCTTTTCCGGAAGAGTAGAGAGGCTCCCTGCTCTCTCTCAATATGCAGATCCATGGCAAGGAAAGGAATTACAACAAGGTTTAAGAAACAAGGAAATCATTATAGCCTTCAATGTATTTCCTTAGTATGCATTAAGGTCACTATCTTAACAACGACAGAGAATTATTATTGTCAATTTTATGCCCAAACATAGATTTTAATTCTCTCTACCTTTAATAACAGTCTTTATATGGATTTTAATAAGACAAAAATCGTTGTCTTATAACTATGATTAATCATAGCAAGGGGAGTTGTATATTCTTTATGTATTATTATTAAGACAGATATGCCTACGTTCTCTGTCATAAAGACTAACAATAGTCTTTCTACAAAAATATTGTTAGCACAAGTCACAGCTCAATACTATGAAACATAGCACATGACCAATCAATATGTCAACCAAGAAGTTGCAACATCAATGCAACAAGCCAGTCAAATTATCCAACACTAAACAAAGCCCAAGCGCGCCAAGCCTGACATTGGGGAGGATACCACAAGGGACACCACATTCATCAACGCATTGGAAATCGAACTTGGATTTTAACACATTCAAGCGCAGAGGGGTCAGAACGAAATCAAGATCTCATCCCACACAGTTTATACATAGTTGATACTTCAAACATCAAAGCATTAGCTGCAATAAAATAAGCAGGTCTGGGGATTCATATTCTAATTGGGCGTAGCCTTCAACATATAAAAGGTTTATGGACAAACACAAACGCATGCTCAAACCTTCAATTCGTTTTTCTAGCGTTCACACCTTAACTAGGTATAGCTTTAAAGCTTATCAAAGGTGTATGAAAACATTGCATATGCTGGAAAACTGGACCATCCAATGGAACAGGAAAACTGAAGCAAAGAGAAAAAAAAACCAAATTGCATATACCAGGGATGCCCATGCCTTAAGTATCCAGGCAATCGATAAATCCCATCTGAGGATCTGCCATACCCTATTTGTGAAAACATATATAAGATATCTATCATAATAGGTTTTCCAATATCAAACCAGGTATGGAAACAACAAACGGCGCTTAGAACTACTAAGTTCATATTTCAATGTAATTATTACCGAAGGGGCCTATCTAGCCTCTTGAAACGTTGTTTCAAAGGTTGGGCACCAACATAGCTCCTAGTTAAGATCAGTATTATAAAGGTAGAACGTGGTGTTTTATTAGACAGATCGGAGTCTTTCTTATATCCAGTATAATAAAAGCAAAACGTAAAGGACAAGCTTTATGTTGGCAAGAATCGCATCTCAAGGTAGCAAGACAAATCACCTAAGTCAAAGGACAGTCTTTCTCAAGGAAAAACGCATCTCAATGTCCAGCGAATTGAACATAATGATTTCAACTTTGTTACCAATATTCAACCCAGGTAGACTTGTGTGACCGCTTAGGTCCTGTGGAAAAAGGTTCAACGTAAGATGCAGCAGAGGCAAGAGGCTGCCAGAAAGCACGAAAGAGCCATGTAAGGGAAAGTTCAAAAGCTGTGGATACTCAAGCTAAGAGGAAGCTTTCTGTGCCAAGCCTTCTTTGGATATTATCAACCCACTAGTCACCAAGTTCACCAATCTAGGTTATGAATGCATGAGTTTATTAGTACATGCTATACTCACTCTAGGTGACCTATCACCTCTGAGATAAAAATGAGGCAAATCTAAATAATGAAAGAATTGAACTCATCGTTCTACAAGAACAGTTCAACACGAAAACAAAATATAGACGTATTATCTACTAAGGTGCTATCTCTGGATACGTACCAGAATAATAAAAAAATAAGTGATGTAACTTACGGCATGCAGAGGCCTTTCTCGGCCTTCACCTTATTGATGACATCTGATCATCTAACTGGAAAATGAGGTCTTTCTTCCCGGTCGGCAAGAATCTTAACTCTTCCATCAACGCTGGATTCATTGGCGATTCCATATGATTGGACTTCCACGGCCCCCTCTTACAACCTGTTTTACCCTTTCTCCCCAGATGTAATGAGAATCCCAGGTAGATCCAACTCAAGTCCAAGATGAATGGTCTCCCCTTTGGGGTATTTGGCTCTCGCTGGGAAACGTATAACAACAAAAACACTTTGGGTTTCCAAGGGAGCGCAAGGATCCTTCCTTTTTCCCCTCCCTAGGTGTAGATAGAAAAGAGAATAACAGCGCCCATCGTTTCTTCTGAGAGCCCACGCTCTTTCCCAGTACCTCTTACAAGAATCTATATCAAAAGAAAAACCCAGCATCCAGAGTAGAGCTGGATAGTTTCTTGGATTTTTCTCCCTCAAACCCATCTTTCGCCCCCCATAAATAGCTTGCTAAATTATCTTCTCATAATCAGCTGACCCGTATCCCTTGTAACACCTCCACAACGGGCGACCATGAATTAGGGTAATTAATATCAACGTCTATCAGCTCAGAGAATTACACAACATCTCCAAAATTAGTGACTATAATTTAGGCAATGACTCCTCAGCCATGCATATGAATGAGGGTAAAATCAATGCTCAATTGATATGGCATTCTCACTCCATTATATATGGGATAATATATATATATATATATATATATATATATATATATATATGAAATCCTTTTAGTTTCCCATACATGTATGTATTATGATGCCCTCACTTTTATAATGTTCCCTTATTATATATTATATATGAAATCCCTTTCATATATATATATTTTCCTCTGCCATGTATATAACCTACTTTTGTATATACTATATATATGTAGATATGCGGGTGTGCTTTCATACTTTTGACTAAGGTGAGGTGGAAGTAACTTCCTTGTGGGTTGAGTTGAAGCCTTGCTAATGGGGTCTCCATTTTTGTCTCTTAAGTCTTTCACTTAGGCAAATAACCTTTTTAAGCTGAAAGTTTTGTTTCCGGCGGGGCCTTGGCCTTGGGCTCCTCGCCCGAGAACAATTACAATTCAAAATTACAATTTGCTTAGTGGTATACGGGAGGGACATTACAAATAACTCATTACGATGAAGGTTTGGATAGAAAATGAATTCCATATCTTGCGGAAATTTAAGAGACCCTTATGTCATAGTAAATGTATGTGCCAGTGTGATAGGAGAAACTTGATCATGTATTCAAAATGATAGTTAGAATGTGCACATAAGAAGTTCTTCATTAAAGTATAACATGTCGTGTTTAATAAAAATGTAATGTGGATCATAAGCTTATAACTTGGAGTTGTTACACGTAGGTTGTTCCCTTATGAAGTTAATGATTATTAATATGACCAGCATAGGTAGGATGTCATGTGTACCAAGAAAGGCTAAACCCAATAGAATTGATACAAAGGGAAAATGTATAAAAGAGTTGACCATAGATTATGTTTTACATACCTGTGTGTGCCATAAGTAATTAATAATGTTGTACGAACATCTCCCTATCTAATCTAAACTCACAACAGTTTGTGTGGTTGTATAAATATTTATAAATTGTTTTGACATCACATAATTTTGTATTGAATGGGAGTTTGGGTTGTAAAGTCTAACACTAATAGTATTGACTCATTTGTAGTAAGAATGAAAAATAAATAAATAAAATTTTTACACATAAGGGCATTGGGATATAAGGGGTATTTTACAGAGTTTCCATGGTGGAAGGATTTACACTAACTCTCCGCAAATAGTATGAGAAATATTCTTTACATGTATACATGTCGTATAGTTTGGTCTTTTCAAAAGTTATGGAACTAATTAATCCTTGTTGTTCTTAAACAAGTGACTAAGGAGAGGAGGCTTAAATCACATCTCCTACCATTGCACTTAGGAGTGATCTTTATATGCAATAGACCAAGAGTGTCTTATCTAATATAGATAAGAGTCTTCACGGCTTATGTACTTTGTAAGCTTTACTCATAATGAATTATCACTATAATTTTGGGATATATGTAATGTTAAAACACTTAAGGGAAATATAAATTCTAAAGATACATAGGACCTGATTCTGAAGTGGAGGCTTTTGTTAAAAATGTTGAAGCCACTAGTTAGTAGTCCCTATTGATATACTAAGTAGGAATGAATGTACTTATAAAACTGTCAATATTTAGAATGAAGAATCAATCACATTATCTTAAGTAATGTGCTGGATAAACTCGATAGATAATGTTTTATTTTTCCCAGGATCTACAGATGGTTTTATAGGTATGTTACATATGGTATCAGAGCCCATGGTACAACACCCGAACCTATATGGGATGAACATAAAGGTATAAATTAGGAAAACTAAGAGTTGAGTTGTTGGAGGAGGAAACCGAATAAATACCAGAAAAGGCTCCCCTCTTGCATGATGAGTCAAATATGCTTTATGGCGAAAGGTAAGTACTTATTTATATGTATCTAAGATTATTGTTTCAATATTTTCATAAAGTAAAAAGAATTTTGGAATATTGATTACAACAAGATCATGAAGAAAAGGAATCATGAGTAGGTATGCTTCTTTCCACTTATCATTTTACCACATGATGAATATGTCGTAGAGTAGAAGAATTCATAACGGAGGGAATGCATGATAAAATAAACTACCTTGGTAGTTTTCAGGGAAGTAATTGTTGGGTCCCAAAAGTGCTTTCAAGAAATATATAAATTGATGGCGAGTATGCTCATGCTAGATTGACGATTTATTCATATTAAATAAGATAAGCACTCGTCCATGGGTTTGAGTAGAACTCAATTTTTATTAAAAGGTATTGATAACATGAGTGAGAGAAGTTCTTGTTAAATGGATAGTTGCACAATGCATAGGGTCTTTATCATAAATTGTTATGGGCTAATAAATAGTGTCCTTATCTTCTCATAAATTTAGATGCAAACTAAATTAGTACAAGAAACAACTGTAGAAGAAGGATGTATAAGTTATAATCACATTAAGATTTTTCCAAGTATATGATTAATGGAACAATGATGATTCCTTACTCATCTTATGACCTATCCTTGATGTTCCAAAGTAACCAGGAATGCTATTTCTTAACAAATTGAGGTGTCCTACTATAAGGAAATGGTATCTTGATAAAGAAATATAGTTGTAATAAGTTGGTATGGGCCTTGCTAGTTTTGGAAAAACATAGTAAATAATTTTGCTAGGAAAGGAATGCAAGGTATAATATTAGACCCATGGATGGCTATGGGGTATACCAGTTAAATTGAGTTATAAGTTCTATGAACCTCCTGATCCTCTGGTGTATTGTATTACAAGATAAAAGGGTATTAAAAATGTAAGTGACATGATGAAATATAATAGGACTTGGGATAAATATATTACAAAAGAGGAAAATTATTCTATAACTCCATTTATTTCATTAAGGAGGAATTTCTTGTCTAATGGTATTCTTATGAGCTACTGTAAAGGGAAGGTCATGGCTTCAAATTCCTCTTGGGTTGCAAAAGGTCGATATTGGTTTAAGGAATAGGTACCATGTTTAGAATCTTACAATAATTATTGTCTTAGGTGTGGAAGGAATAAATTATTATTATGAGGAAACAAGGTGCATGTGAAACATTTGGTCCACTATGTTGTAGAGATTGCAAAATATGTCGATAAGGAAATGAATGCATTAAAATGATAATGGTAATGTAAGCAGGACTATCTATGCAATAAAATTTTCAAATTGTTCCTATCAATAATGTTGATCTATGCAAGAAAATTTTCATACTGTTCCTATGAATAATGTTGATCTATGCAAGGAAATTTTAAGGTGTAATGTCGATAAAAATATAGGTCAAGGTATAACCTATCAAGATTCTTCTAAAGGAATTTGGTGCATAGCAAGTTTTTGCACAATATTAACAATGTCTGAAGAGGGGACATGATGTAGTTAAGCTAGTATTAGCATGGAAAAAATTGATATGCAATGTTAAGCTTATGGGAAGTAAGGTATGAGTTCGGGCCAATATGCTGAAGGAAAAATATCAATAATAGATATATGCAGGTAAAAGTAACTAGTACAAAAAGGTAATAATGTGACAAAATAGAGTGTATTTACACACTGCGATTACAACGATATTTTGAACATTAAGTGCACCACGATTGTGTAGGAAGACAAAAAAATGTTGCCTCTAGATTATGCACATAGTTTGGTAAACAAGTGAAGGTTAATCATTTTACAAGTTATGTGATTGATTACCGAGGTATACAAAGTAGACAAGAAACAAAGATAGATAGAAATCGTTCATAGATATGCGCCATTCATAATTGAAAGTTGGTCGAAATATTTCATCAGTGGAAACATTATTACATGAAATGATGATGCAATATGATTTGATGATATGATATTGTTACTAACTATTTATGGAGAGTTGCAGGTATTGGTACTTGGTAGTGGAAATAATACAGAGAGCCATGATGGGAACCAAGGTTCCATGACTGCAAGAAAATAGATATGGGAGATATTTGGTACATGCTTGTACATGAGGTACATGTTTTCCTCTCATCCAACTAAGCACCAGTATGCATCCTTTGGGGGTGCCCAGGTGTAAGACATCCGGTTAGAATTATTTCTGCACACATTCACACCATAAGAGGACTATCACGAGAGTAGAGGCTCCATGCAGAACCTCTAGGTATTATGATGTCTAGGAAAGGAAGCACTTGAATTTGGTGAAGCACCCTGAATAACACAGGTAGGAGATACACCCCAAGAAGGGTATCGTCCACATGTTGGGTAGCTTGGATTAGTGATCGACACACTGTTAGCACTTGAGTGGTTTCGTGGGTCGAAGGACATCTAAGAGGGACCAGAAAGGTGCTTGCAAAGATTAATATGCGTAAGAAGGTATATGCATTGTGAGCAATTGTGTTCCTATGCGGTAATATGCTTACCTATCAATGAATAGGAGTACTAGAACCAGTATGAATCATGAGTTTATTGGCTTTTGATTTATGCGTACATTATTGATGTTGATCCTAGTAGACATGCAGATGTATGCTTTATATTGATATTCTAAGTAGACCTAGTGTATCTTGAAGAGGACATGTTAAATGAAAATAAGGTTGGAGGATATCACCAAGGATGAAAAACAAGCAATAAGAACCTAAAGAGGGAAAGAAGATAAGGCTTTGACGAATAGGTAACACTAAGGACGGTGTTAGTTTTAAGGGAGAAAGAATGTAACATCCCCTCACTACCTCAACCTGAAAGGTCGAAGTGTAAATAAAAGACATTGTAAGTACTCATTTTAACTTTATCAATTGTGGATGAAATTGATAGTGGTAGGAGGCTAAGAGCCCAATATGACCATAAAAAAATGGTTACAGAAGAATCCATTAAGGGAAAGAGTAAAAGATGAGTAAATACTCAAAGATCTAGTAAAATTATCTAGATAACATCATGGTTTCGATGATGTATCAAATAAAGCTAGTTATAAATAGTAAGTACACACTCATCAACTCCTTACATTCTTAAAGTGGGATATTCACTTATTAACTTGAACTAAAGATAATTTGAACTAATGATTGATCTATAGGTTGTTTGGAGTTCCATTTGTGTTGTTTTCGATAGATCAAAAGTTATGCTGTTAGTATTTCTATGATTGATCTACAGGTTGTTGGACTCCATCCGTGTTGCTGCAATAGATCTTGAAGTTACGCTGGTAGCATTTCTGGGATAAATGTATAAATCATTGTTTGATTCTAGTTGTTATACTTCTCATAGATCTGGATATTATGCTACCAGCAGTTGCTCTGATAAATCTAGACATTGTATCTAGAATTCCTCTGATCTTTGGATTAAATTGATGCATTCAGCATTGAACTGCATAGTTATAAGGTTGAAAGCTATGCTGGTCACTTTATGCCTACGATCTAAATATGGACCTACAATTTCATTAAATATGGGGCATTGAAGGTTATGAGGGACATTTTATGCATTCATTTTAAAATGTGGACTTATGATTTCATTAAAATCTAGGCGGTACAATTCATTAGGTTGCTAAAAGGTATGCCGGTCATTTTTCCTCCATTTTGAATTAAGGGCTGTCAATTTATATTCTGAATGCATGCGGTTATTGGGTTGAACATTTCAGGGTAAATTTGAAACATATACTTTGATTTTGCCTACATTTTGAGTTAAGGGTTATGAAGCTATATTTTGAATGCATGTGATTGTTGGGTTGAACATTTCATGGTAGCATTGAAACTTATGCTTTCAATTTTGCCTGCGTTTTGAATTAAGGGTTGTCGAGTTCATATTCTGAGTGCATGTGATTAGTGGGTTGAACATTTCATGGTAGCATTGAAACTTATGCTTTTGATTTTATGCTTGCATTTTCAATTAAGGACCATTAAAATCATGTTCAAAGTGCCTACAATTGTATTGAATTTGAGATGCACATTTACTTGTTTCATTGAAGTTATACTTGTGATCTTGAATTATGGACCGTATACAATCATGTTCCTAAGAGCCTACGAGTTTATCAAACCTGAACTGAACCTTTTCATGTCTCCAATGTTGCAGGTTTGACCGATTAAGAATTTGGAATAAGTAATACCTATTACCTTATAATGGTTACAGTTATAGACTAGGAGTGACCCTCTTGAAGAGGTGTTATACTTTTATTTTGGGTTGGAATGGCCATATGATTATAGTTCATTAATAAATATCTTTTAGAAAAGATATGGGCGATGTCATTGGGAGAAATTAATGTAGTAATGTATAAAACTTTACTATAATATGACTTGGGCTAGGATTAATTATTGCTTGAAATTATTATATAAGAAGTTCCTTATGTGTATCGAATTGATATGTTTTTCAACTTGTGGTTGCAGGGAGTGAGTTTCCATGGTGGAAGGAAATACAATAACTGTCCGAAGATAGTATGAGAAATATTCTTTACATGTATACTTGTTGTATAGTTTGGTCCTTTCGGAAGTTATGGAACTAATTAATCCTTGTTGTTCTTAATAGGTGACTAAGGAGTTTTTCTCAACAGGCGACTAAGGAGAGGGGACTCAAATCACATCTCCTACCATCACACTTAGGAGTGATATTTATATGCAATAGACCTAGAGTGTCTTATCTGATATAGATTAGAGTCTTCAAGGCTTGTGTACTTTGTAAGCTTTACTCAGAATGAATTATCATATAATTCTAGGATATATGTAAAGTTAAAACACTTAAGGGAAATCTAGCTTCTAAAGATATATAGGACCTCATTCTGAAGTGGATGGTTTTGTTAAAAATGGTGAAGCCACTAGTTAGTAGTCCCTATTCATATACTGAGTAGGAATGAATGTACTTATAAAACTGTCAATCTTTAGAATGAAGAATCAATCACATTATCTTAAGTAATTCGCTGGATAAACTCGATAGATAATGTTTTGTTTTTCTCAGGATATACCGATGGTTTTATGGTTATGTTACAATCCATGTTTCTAATAGATTTAAATTAATTTACAGTTTGCATAAATTCGTAGCCTATTGGTTTTATTTTTCTAAATATTAAACAGAGTAAAAGATGTTTGTAATTGTTATCTTATGGTCATGATTGTTTTTCCTTGTTAGAATGAAGAGTGCAGTAACATAAATCTTATTGTTTTGGATAAAATGCCCCTTTTTTTATTAAGATCGAGTTGGAAAGTACATTATAGAAAATAAAAAATTTGTTTGTAGGACTATTCAATATTTTTTACTATAACAGAATATTATGTAATTTGTAACAATAGTGGTATTATATTGATCCTTATCAAATTTCATACTCCTAGAAGGTTAAAATCGCTATTACCAAATTGATAGATTGAATTATATACAGAAAATATCCTTAGGCATCTAATTGTCGAATATTTTAGATAGCATTGGGGAAACAAGTTATTTTGTTAAATACTATAACATACCCTTACTACCTTGTCCTAAAATACAAAGTGTAAGTAAACGAAACTCTAAGTACCGATTCTAACTTCATAAAAGGCATGGATGCAATTGATAGGGTTAGGAGGCTGAAAGATTGTCATGACAAAAGAACGATTGGGGAGGAATCCACTAGGGTGATATGTTAAAGCTAAATGAAGCCTTGGAAACCTAGGTATGATAATCAAGTATCATCATGGTGCCAATGGGGTAGCCGAAGGAAATCGAGTTACAACACTCACCTTGGACTTAGTCATTAATAGAAAGTACACACTAATAAACTCCTTACATACTTACAATTGTAATCTAGACTTATTAAGATGAATTAAAATGAATTCCTATTATTACGACCATATGGTACCCATTAAGCCGATAGTGAATAATTTATTATTGATAATAGAAAGAGGGTATTATAAACGAAAAGGATAACTTACGTGCTATATAACTTAATATTTTAATGTCTTACTAAGTCGAAGACGATATTGTTTTCCACAATTGTTTAGCATAGAGATGTTTATTGTTGAGGATCTTAAGTTAGATTAGTGAACATTCTATTATATTTATTATAATTTTCAGGCTAAGGAAGCCCAAGAAAGATGTCACTAAAGACCAAAAAGGAGAGATGCTATGCTTTCTTATATACAATTATATATATATTGAAGGACTTTATACATATTATCGCAATTATTTAGTATATTGCACAAAATATGAGGGAACACATCTCCTTACATTATGAACATCGATATATTTAAAGAACAAAAACATAACAAAGGAGAATTAAGTCCATAAGGATTATCTACGATTTTACAAATCTAAATTCATATTACTTAAAAAAAAACCATTAACCAAAGGAGAACACACTCCTTTACTAAAAGGCATTAGATATTAAGACAATGGTTATGAAGGATTTGGAGTTCTTATGTATTTAGGGTTTTAGATCTTCAAAATTATATAAAAGGGAGTAGCTAGCATCGTTCTCAGACTGATGGAGTGCAACTTTCAAGTCAGCTGTTAGGTGTTGTTTAGTGGGAGGGAAGAAAACACCCCAAAAGGAGGATGGCTACCCAAAAATGGGGGGGATTTTCTCCTTCGCCAGAAACAACCATCGAAGATGATCAAGAAAGATCTCCTCTAGGTTTTCTATGGCTTGGGGTGGACCACAACACACAATATGACACCAGAAATTAATCCATTTCCATATGCAATATAGATAAACAAGGCTAACACTAATGGATGAGAAGTGTACCTTATTCTGGACATTCGTACTCGATCCCCATTTAGCTTTCAATTAAAATTTCACCTACTTTCCATTCTTAACAACAATTAAATATACAAGCATGATATATATTAAGTGTTAGACCTACTCTAGCATATATAAATCCAAACATCTATAATCAAAGAAACTACATCCATGGATAATAATATTAATATTTACACAAATACAATGGATGAGAAATGGATAATTCTATTAATTGTAAACAAAGATATAAGTGACAAACTCTCTCAGCACCTCGTCAAAATCGAGAAATCGAGTCCTCCACCACTTGAATCCTCCATATCAATGGCAATCTCACAAGAAAATGGAAATATTGGAAATAGCATCAATGGTTGCTCAAAGGAAAAAGGGATTCATACTCAAGTATGTAAGTATGGGGCACAAATATACTATAGTTTATTTGCTCTCACAAGTTCTCCTGCTCTAATGCATCCAAGTAGCTCAATATATAGCCCTTCGATAAGAAGTGAAGTGTCGAATCGTAGCGTTTCCAGGCATATGGAAGGCCAACGGTCAAGTTATTCGTGACTCAATGAGGAAAAATATAATTTTTATTTTTTTTATTTTTGAGTACATTTCTCGATGTACAGAGGTCATAGTGGAGCAAGCTACATGTACATGCGTTCTGTAAGATGTTGACCCATGTATACCAATAAAAATGACTTTTTTAAGGTATTTAATGGAGCATCAAAGTTTATTTTGAGAAAAGAGGGTCCAAAGAGTCTGCATAGGGACAGGGAAGGCCATAAAAACATGATCTACCAAGTGTGGTAAAATTAGCTATAACAGATTCCCCCTAATGTGTGAGGTGAGAGGGGTAACATGACGACCAAAATATATTATACCAATACGAGAAGTGGAGTAATGAAGCCCCAACTGGAAAAACCAGCCACTCATCAATACAATACAATGATAAATCTCAGCGTGTGACTACAATTATGAAGTGTATTAGTCCCTAGATACAAAATAATATAATGGCCATGAATATGCATAATAGACATATGTCACATGTGGTCATTGCCAGATACAATATATAGTGAAATAAGATATTTATACTGAATGAAGACATTTGATGGTACACTGGAAACTGGTCATGAGAATTGATATCTCATAGATACTGGCATGATCAAGGAGGTAGCATATGGGGAATGCAACCAAGCTCAGAGGTCTTCTACACAAACCATTTCTGGTACATGTCCCATCACATGAATAAAGGTGCAAGGTCAAACATTATGGACCATCATCTGATTAAGTGTCATGGTTGTATATAGTTAACATACATGAGATATCCCACTGATAATGATAATAGGAATCAAGGTTCAAAGTGCATTCAAACAAGTGTTAATAAATGTGTTGAGGTCGAAAACTTGAGAGAGTCAGTCGACCAGGAAAAATTGATGTATTCCCAAAACTATTAATGGTGAGAGAACTTTCCACTGACAACTGTAAGTATCAAGGCACTCAACAGAATCTAGAGTCTGTAATGTCCCTCTTATACACCGCAAGAAATTCGGGTTTCTGAATGTATGATGTACTCATTCTTCTGGTGAGGAGCTCAAGGCCAAGGCCCCGCCAGAAGAAAAAAAAATGATAAAATCAATATAGTCAAGGATCCAAGTTGTAGGCTTAGGATCTGGTCGCAGCTTAATGATGGGAAAATTAAGCCTATGAAGGCAAAGGTGTAAGATTAGGGACCTCCTATTTATTTCCGTAATCAGCCCAAACTAAACTACCATAGGCTATCCTTTAGCTATAAGTATGTTTGAGCTAGGATGGAGGAGAGTTACCCTCTTATTGACTTCGACATGGAAGGGTCGTTTAGTCATAAAAAAATTTAATAGGAAAAACAAGGGAAAACCACCAAGCGACTTAACCAGCTTCAGGAAAAAGTAAATAGATGAGGGCGGGGCATTATTTTATGCCTGTATAGTATATTCTTATATTTATATGAGGAGTATTATGAGAAAAGGAATGAGCTTTCATATATAGGTATAAATATAAAGGATATACAGCACTATATTATGCTTATATATATACGGGAGTATTATATATATTAAAGGGAACCCATGTATAATTTATAAGAAGGGGGCCTCACATACAATCAATACTTTATACCTACAAATTGGGAATTATGTGAAAAGCAAAGTCAATATATGGATATATACATATATTATTTGACACATCACTTATTCCTTTGAGTATGGAGAAAGGTGAGGAGAGTGGAAACCTCTAGTTAAATTTCTGACCAATAATTGTAGAGGTGTTACCAGAAAATTCATGGTCAAGGGTTTTAAAAGACCCGTTACCTAATTGCGGTGATAAAATCAAGGAGGCGTTACTAAGCATGAATTGTGGAGGGCCTGTTTTTCCTCACGCACAGCCACCGACAGTAGAGAGATTAATTCACCCCACTCAAAGCCACCAATTGTGGGGACGTTGCCAGATTTCATGACCGTGATTTTGGATGCGTTGAGAGTTACCCGGTTATTTTATTTGGCTGTGGAAAAACTGAGAGGGGGAGAAGAGTCCATCGCTGCCTCTCTATGTGTCTTCCGGGGAGAGAGTAATGTGATATTTCTCACTGCGATTTCATGGAGAAGGGGGGAAAATAACGCTCCTTAATCTCCATTCACCTCACAGAGAAGGTGGAGCACTGTTTATGGAAGGGTACACCACGAGTTGTCGTTGAAGGCAGTTTTGCAGACGCTAAAGGGATTCTTAGATCCCCGATCCTTTCCTTGAAGCTGAGCTATGACCACGAGAGGTTCAAACTTCCGATGGAAGTCTGGTACTGTGACCTCCAGTCGAAGGGTTCCCTCAAAGGTTATCACTAGTGTGGCGTCTTAATGAATGAGGTAAAGAGCTCACTGGTTCCATTGTTAAGGTGACCTGCATTTTCTAGCTTTGACTTATGCATAATATACCTTGATATATGTCAAAATCCTCTCCGATGTAGTTATTGAAAGCATAGGTTAGCGATCTGGTATTAAAATTGCTAGTACATTGTTATTTTGCATTGCTGGCAACACGTGGGATCTCAGACTGTTGATCTTTCGTTGCATAGATTTGCAACCTAGCATTGTTTGGTTTTGCTTTACCTTGATAGGGTTCGTGATCCTTAAACTTGCACTGGTGGTTCCTTTAGGGGCTGTTTCTTTTCGAAACTGACATTCTGGATATAAGAATTACTTCCAGCATAGACCCTTGAAATGGCTGCGCTACTACCCTGGCCCTTAAGTTTGTAACCAGATCGTGTGCTGGTTAAACACTTCATTTTATTACTCAGTGTTTCAGTGTCAAGGAGAATGGTCTTCTCCTTCACCCATGATATTTAATGTGATGGCCTTTTCGTTATTCTTAAACACAGGCGATCCTTTGCAGGGTATCGTTTTCCTGGAGTGATTCTGGGATAGGGTAATAATACGCGGACTCTAAGGGAGGTTTTATTTTTTCTATATATATAAAGGAATTCACCCTATGATGCACAACTCTTACTATGATCCTTTATGGTGGTATCTGGTGTTTTCTTACTGGACTCGTTTGCGCCATTCAAACCCTGTAATTTATGCCAGCAATAACAGCCATAAGACCCCGAGTAGTTGAGCCGATATGGTATAGATCCATAATTATCTCTCCTTGTCTGTATGGTATGACTTACTGGGTCAATCGATTATGGATTTAGTCATTTATTTTATGTATTTTTAAAAGATAAGTTTATGGCAGATTTAAAAGATCATATAGCTGCTACATAGGATTTATACCCGATTGATCCCTTGAGCGTGAGCATGGCAAATCCACGGATGCCTTTTGGAATTATTCTCTTCTGGATTTCAGATAAAGCACAGCTGTGGTTTTGGATAGTAACTGAACTTTGTTAAAGTGGCATAAAACCCCCTCCTACCATAGCCTGATAGCGGGAATGATTACAAGCTGTAAATACTCTCAGAGAGATAGTTCATGGAAACTATGCTTATTGCTGATTGTAACCTTTAAAGAAATTAAAGTCACAGGATGTGAAATTGTAACCTTTAAAGAAATTAAAGTCACACGACGTGACATTGTAACCTTTAAAGAAATTAAAGTCACAGGATGTGACAAGTTTGGTGGACGTAGCCCAAGATTTGGGTGAACCACGTAATTTTGGCATCTCTCCTTTGTCTGTGCCTAAATGTTGTATTTTTATCATTTCTATGGCTGTCCTTTTATATGTTATTTCCTGTATTTGGATTCTATTTTATGCTACTGGTTATAAGGTTTTATTTGTGCGAAATCTTACCAAGATATCACTATTTATTATATGGGTTGCTTCCAAACAGTAAACAGGGTTTTTCAAAGAGTACTCCTTTATATTTGTTGGCTCTTTTTAAATGGTTGCTGAGCTAAGCATGACTTATTGGAATATGGCTAGAATCATGTTTATGTTTAAAGGTTGTTACCACGATTTTTATTTAATGTGAACTAATCTAAACTGGGACAAAGGTTAAAGCCGGAGTTAAGGCTCTCTTCTGTATGATAATGATTATAAAATATGAATCTTAAGAGGAATTGATAAGGCTGACCCACACTCCTTTTTCCATCCAGTGCCTTTCCGGCACTTGCTTTTGTCATCGTGATCAAGTTCCTAATGCTCGTAAGCCTTGACTGAAATAAAACAAAAGGTACAGTTGTCTATGTTGATCTATAACCGGGGAAAATGGTTTAATTTCTTAGGAATGATAAATGGATGTTTGTTTTTTTTTTACACATCCAGTATATGATAAGTGCACCTCTCAAGTTACATATGGTATTGACTAACATATTGTTAATGGAAGGTTGTCAAGATGTGTTTTATAAGAATGAAAGTATGCCCCTCATGTTCATTTAATTAAGAATAAATCATGTTAGCAGATTTAATAGATGGCAGACCTCCAGCTAAGTTTAGAAAGACAAATGAATTTATGGTTAGTCATCCAATGATGAATTAGTAAGCTCTACTACTTGGTAGACTCTTTGTCACAAGCCCTTATAACCTTAAAGGGGACTAAGGAAGTAGAGTGTGTATGCCAAGAGATAATTGAAAGATTCCTATAAGAGGTTCTTCTTTGAATTCAAACATAGTCAAATTAGGGTATGATTGTAACCCAACCATAAGAATTTATGTTGTTATAAAGAATTGCATAGGAAAGCAGAAACATGGATGAACCCATCATTCGAAAATACTACATGAGGGATTTCTCGGAAGATCTTGGTATATAAGGAAACGGCCACGGACTTTGTCTGCTTGTATAAATATGTGTGTTATGATTAACTGACAAGGTTGTAGGTACTTTTGGACCAATAACACAGTTCTGTAAAAAGGAAAAGAAAAAGAAAAACCAGCTTTTTATCTGTAAGGTGAGACATTCCATTTTGTTAGTCAAAGGTAACTGAAGGAGAAATTATGGTTACAAGAACATTGGAGTATGGTATACAATGACAGGTTGGTTGCTACTTCCAAGTCATCCATCATTAAGGGGGAATTAAGTAATCATGTAAGCACTAGATGGCTTATATATTATGCCTCTTGGTTAAGTACTAATTGGGACTTTGCAATATGTTATGCTGGTCTATGTTATCAATAAAAGTTGTAGTAAATTGATTGTAATTTGCATGATTGTTTTTCATTAAGTAGGAGAACGAATGTAAGTCGTTGGATGACTGTTTCAACATGTCTCATCTAACACTAACAGGATTGATCTGCTTTGTAGTAGCAGTGAAGTGAAAATTTTAACCATTTTCACACCTAACGGCACTGAGGTGCATGAGGTACATTACAGAGTCGTATTCCATAATAAATGATTTGAAGTTGATGGAATGGAATTTGCTAAAAGGAGGGAATTAAGGCATCCCCCATCAACCCACACAAGGTACAAAATAACGCTGGATAATTTGGAAGAACTCGGATGAACATGATGTGCAGAAACTAGTAACCATATCGGGAATGCACTACATGCAAAGAAATGATAACTAAGGAATGGCCGACTCAAGATAAAACTTCATTCAAATAAGAGAATATGGCAGATGGAGACTCATATGCAGCATAGACTCAATATGAAAACTCGGACAACTCTGTGACATAGGAGGCATCGACAGAGGCCCCATAAGGGCTCAAAGCATAAAGCTCGCGGGTGCATTGGTTAACCCAAATGGAATTACTACAAACTTGTAGTGTGTGTATCTCGTATGAGAGTCATTTTTATGAATATCCTCATTGTGGATCCATACCTGATGGTATCGAGACCACAGGTCAGTCTTTGAAAAGATCTTGGATCCTCCTACTTGATCGAACAAGTCATCGATCCTAGGGAGTGGGTAACAGTTCTTGATGGTCATCTTGTTAAGGTTAGGGTAATCAACGCACATACACCTCGTACTATCATTATTCTTTATGAAAAGTATCGGTGCTCCCCAAGGGGACACACTAAATCAAATATAACCCTTCTCAATTAATACCTGAAACTACAACTTGAGCTCCACCAACTTTGGTGCGCTCATGCGGTAAGGGGATTTTCAAGCCAGAACTGACCCTGGTGTCAGTTCTATGGAAAAATATAAGTCTCGTTTTGGTGGTAATATTGGTATTTCCTTGGGAAATGCATCTGTAAAGTCTACGAGAACTAGAAAGTCCTTGATGCGTTGTTCTCTTTCATCTTCTACATCCTAGATGTTCATTACAAACAGTTTGTATCCCTTCCTAATGCACTTCTTTTCTTGTAAGGGGGATATTTTCCTTACAGAAACTTTCTTAGGTACGCCTTGAATCTTTACTTTGTTCCCTTGGTTGTCTGTGCACAAGATTGACTTATGTAGACAATCAACCATGGCATGGTGCTTTTCCAACCAGTCCATGCCGATATGTACATCATATGATCCTAAGGGAAAAATGTTCAGATTTATCCTAGCATGGAAATCATTCAAGTTTACCTCACAAACTCTAACTATTTGAGAAACCTTTTGTTATGTACCCATGGCTAATTGCGTCATCCAGGGTTTCTCATGTTTAACTTTGTCTAGTTTACACAAATCAACAATTTTAGGTGATACATAGTTTCGGCAAGCATGTGGGTCAATCAATATTGAAATAAAAGTGTTGGAAACCTTATATTCTATTTCACCCATAGTAGCCTGATGATATGCCTGTGGGCCATCCAAGGTTGCATAAATCCTCAGTGTTCCAGCTATGTCCTCTACTGTTGGTTTTTCTTATAAATTGTGCAATACCCCATTGGTCTTGTTCTGACAGTCTCAGGCAGAAAGGGGCCCTTGGCATTTCCAGCATTTCATTTGTAGCGGGGCAACATTGGCTCCTCCATTTGATGTTGATCAGTTAGCATTTGGGGCTGGTATATTTGGTTTTGTACCTGTGTTTTTTAAGTTCCTATTGGATGGAAAACTATTGTTTTGTTTTCTATAAGGCGGTGGGTTGAAATCCGGTTTGCGGTTGTCTAAGAAGGTCCTAGACCTGTCTTGACTTATGTTGATTGTTTCCTACCTCAGATGTCCATGCTCATAACAAAGCCTAGGTAAAACTCATCATGCATAGGTGTGTTCCTAAATTAGCATTAATTCACATAGGGTGAAATTCATGTAGACATAAAATGTAGAGAAATTAGGTTAAATATACACTAACAGAATACTAGTACACACAGGTATTTATGTTTGAAGGATGACATTGACAGTGGTTTAGTTTATGTGGTGAAATAAATTTCAAAAGCCACTAATTGAAGCATGTGAGTATCAATTTAGTGAAAAATGTTTCTTTCAAAATTGACTATAATAAAATAAGTAATATTTATCAATTTTGGTAAATGAAGTAATACTTACATAGATGTAGTGCATATGAAAATGGGTTGTTGAGAAATTTTTTTATGTGGAACGTATAAATTTGATGTATTGAATTATGAGAAACTCGTGTTCTAAAACTCCACAAGTTCAATTAGCTTGTATGCTCAGAAGTAACAACTCCACGAGTTCAATTACCTTATATGCTCAAAAGTTAACTTGATATAATAATAAAACAAAATGAAATTAGTTTAAACTCATCATTTTGTGTTTTATGATATTGTTACTATTTTTCACACGGTGGTATGTTTGTTCATTTTTTTTGTCAACCTTAATTGGAAGAGGGTGCAATATAACCATCTCGAACTCTACCCATTAAACATTTCTATAAAATATTACAAATTTATAATATTTTAATAATATTTTTAAATCTAAAAAATAGTATAAATTTATAATATTTTAATAGTATTTTTAAATAGAGATGAATAATATAGATATACTTCTATTAAAAAAAGTATTTCTTTAAATAATACTATAAAATGCTCAATAGTGAAAAAAGCACAGTTTTAAACAATTTAATAATGTTTGAAATAATTATAAATGTAATGTCCCCAAAAATTGAAATTTTTTTTATTAGGCTAGTCAAAACTACCTATGGTGGACATTATTTGAACTTGCAGAATGTGTCGTACTTTGTTTATAGTACTGTGATGTCATAAGATTTTCTTACGTTCTGCTTTCATATTTCTTGATGCGGTTAATAATGTATTACTTACATTGTCGTGATGTTTGATTACTATGTTGATCTATGGTTATGGATTCGTACGTATATTAGATGTTTCATTACGCGCTTCATTGGTTATAACATTTGATTACTATTGTATACACCATTCCGACTTAACTTTGTTAATGGATAAAGGGGTGGAGTGGCAGGACTAGTTTCCCTTGTACCCACCTGAGAGGTAACATTTTTCTACTTGTCTCAATAGGATTACTTAGTTCTTACGAACTAATGCACTTCTTTCACTTTGCATGTAGGCTCACTTAGTGTTGGAAAAACTTCTTATAAAATATCAATGAACAAGTGGTCTGTTTTGTCACTGGCACTCCGTTACAGTCTTATCTTAGTGGCGATACGCTGGTTGTTTAGAGTATATTTATACCATGCTAGATGGTTTACTAGCCTATGTTGCACTGATTCTTATTGTTATTATTACGAAGATTATGATAGTGACTTGGTCACTGTTGCATTTACTATATAGGTGACATCGACCTATAACACAGACTTACTAAGGTGTAAGGACATAAGATTATGTTTATGCTCCAATCATTATTTTTAATACTTGATTTTTAATAGTTGGTATAAGAGATTTGTAAAAACCTTGGCTTAAAACATTCCATGGCATATTTCATATGCCATGGACTCAGGGCTTAACTCTAAGTAATTCGATGCATAGTGGGGTCTATGCATTTCATGTTGATTTGGAATATGGTGTTATATTGTGGCATGAACTATAGTATTATGGGTTTTGAGGGCGTTAATGTAATCCAAGGTGGCACCTTAAGCACATTGGAAAAGGTGGGAGCCCAACTTAGGGCTTGGCTCATCGCTTTGGTTCGTTCATTCGCATCCTCGCTACTTGTGCTCTGCTCCTACGTAGTGTAATGGTGTGCAACTATGATGGCCTAAACAGATATGTTGGTAGCATGGTTTAGCAGCATTGTTTGCTCGTTCAGTTGAGTTATGAATACATACTTCTCATTATGGCTTTTGCTCTGTGTTTATAGGTTGCAAGGTGTGGCGAAAATGTGGGTGATAGCTCATGGATAGCGCTATGGGAAAATCCATATCCATCCGGGTAACCCTGCTTTGAACAGGTGTAAACTTGTTCCCTCATTTTTCTTAATGGTTGTGATGTAGTTGATACTCGTCGTGGATGTGAATGCTAGGCTTTGGTTTCTAATGGCTATGTTTTGGGATGGGTTTGTCTATGACTTTAATGGTTGTTGCATTTGAAATGTGATTGGGCTTGGGGTTTTTTATTGTTGGGGTTTAGTTGCCTTCAACCGAAACCTTAATGCATTGGGCTTGTTAATGGGTACTATCTGTGGGAAAACTAGACTGGTAATGTCACATACCCCAGATTTCAAAAAAAAATTATGTTTGAGAAGACATTATGCTTTAATTTTATTGTAAAGTTTGTAGTTATTGACCAAGTGGGGTCAAGTATGATTGGATTTAATTACTGAATATTTTATTAATTAATAAATAAAAGATGAGACAACAGCTTGAGGAGGCTATTAAATGAGTGTCTACTGGCCACATGGTGGAATAGGCTGGGTTGAGAGAAAATTGACACTTGACAGCATCCTCAAACTACTTCTAGCTGTTGTAGGAGTCAACTTCTCTATTTTTCTGGTCATGTTCCCCAAGAAAGTGGAACAAGAGAAGGTGGCTCATTAAGTGAAAAACTGACCCAAAATATCTAGGCATGCTTATAAACTACCCATCGAATTCAGCTGAGGCTATTCAATATTTACTTGTGAAATTTATGAGTGAAATTTGTACACAAGAGGTTCGATGGAGGGGAAAGGAAGAAGTGTTAGAGTGTGAAAGTGCTGATATACTAAACTAGTGCAACTATTTTGGTTGAGTTCTTACTACTATAGGTAGAAGTTTTACTGCTTATTACTCTATGGAGTTGCAGAGGTTTCTTAACCCATTCTCTCATCCAGTGCTTTCAACCAGGTGGACGAGTGGACATGCTCGAGGGTCCTAAGCCTAGCTACTAAGCTATCTTCAGGAATTTGGTTGGGTGGAATGGGATCCTTAGACTATTGTCTCCTCTACAATATTACCGAGTTCTAAATGTTATTTAATTTTCTCTATGCAAGCATAGTAACTGGACTATATGAATTTAGGAGTTGATGTTTATGGCTAACTCTTTTGTTTCAAAAATTAGCTAGATAAATCTCTTATTATTCAAAGATAAAATAAATTCTGGTCAAATATTTACTTGAATGATTGAGTTAGGGTTTTAAATATTTTGTTAAGAGAATGAAAGAAAACTCCTTGCTGTATTTTTCCATGCCTCCGTAGAGGTAGTACTCTAGTACAGTAGGTAAATTTAAGTATGATGAATAAATCAAGCTAGGACGTGAATGAATCTGATGTTTTATCTTTTACTATTAATCTATTTGAGAAATGTTTAACAGAAATTTTTTTCTCAACTCTAGAATTTTATGTTAACTCATATATATGTTTGATTATAACCATAAAAGTACCTTAAAAGAATGTTTTACTAAAAACCATTATACAATTTGTGTAACCGTGTTCGTTTAATACAGTAAAATTTTAAAGCTTAGCCTAATATATATACATATAACTATTAACTAATGCATAACATGAAAATAATGCAAATGGAGCAACATAAGACTATATAAACAATATATTGAAATTGTAGTAATAATTTAAGTATCACAAATGATAATTATGTTAATTGCAGTAACATTGTAAAACATCAAATATTTATTATTAAATAGTAAATAAAACAACAAATAATGCACGGTATAAATTAAAAGAAAAGGACTATGTTTCTTTTTTCTCTTTGGGTCAAAACCCTAAATAAGAAAACGTGTAAAAAAAAAACCAAGTTATACTTTTCATATTTCCTTCAAAGTATAGTATTCCTCAATTCCTCACTATTTACAAATATTCAATATATAAATATTATATCCAATTTATAATTGCCTAAATCAAATTGAATTTATACACAAACAGGGTAAGATCTATTGAAGTATATATAACATAAACAAAATAAAAGAAATAAAATTAAAATTTCTCTAAATATTTTTATACAATTTTTCATAGGTCACAAGGTCGAACCTCTTCACCAAGAAGACTTTATTTTTCTTATATTTCTCCAACATTCGCTTATAGTAAAAACCCTACAATTTTATTATAATAAAATACAAATTAAATCAAACACAAAAATTTCAAAACTGAAATCCTTAATACTATGGAAACTGTAAAATTGATAAAAACAAAACAAGTTTTAAACCCAAAACTTTTCCTATCTAATTAACAGTCTTTAAACAACTGAAATTGTTGAGACATACAGCTTATAAACTTTTATCCAACATGTACAAGTCTGCAAAACCCTAGCATACTTAAGTGCAACCTATCATAACAGAACCATGATCATACGACTCTTTACAAGTTATACATTAAACCAAACAAGTCACCACCACCATTGCTAGCATAACCCTACCCATCGCCGAAGGAGAAACCCGAGGTGGTAAGGCTGAGGCTTATTAAGTCTTTTGCGTAATGAGCTTTCAGCTCAAAAACTCGCAGTTTTTCCAAGAAACTCTTTCATTCAATGTTGGGAGGACGAGTATCAGTCATAGCCAAGCCTGTACAAATGAAAGCAATTGCATTATAATTTTTTTACAAAAATAACCTTCTACTGTAAAAAAGAAGTATATTTTTACAAAAATGAAAGAAGTTACCTTTTAGTATTATTTTTCGATGGTCACAACCGCAGTATGGATTCCGTTGAAATCCACTCAAACCCTCACAAAGGAACCATAGCTTTGAGACACCATTTGAGAGAACACTCAGTCTACGACCACAGCACGAAGTAAGGAAGCAACACTGAAAATGCCACAAACAAGAGCCAAATTTTTTGTTGATAACTCGAACCAAGAAGACCATGGACGAAAGCTGGAAGACCACGGATGAGAGTTGTCTGAGTAGCCACTCTACAAAGGAAAATGAGTATTAACTCAACTGAAGAATGGTTTTTACACTCTCAAACATCAACTATGGCCACACAGCCCCCGGTGGCCACGATCTTGTCGACTCTACACTCAAGCAACCAAAAAGATGGAGAAATAGGAGATATTTTTAGGTATGGGTTGACTTATAGCTAGGGTTAACATATTCAAAACCCTATCCAATGAACTCATCACACATGGATTCCACTAAGAAACAAATCTTATGGGTTTTGATATGAGTTTCTCTATAGTCCAATATCGTAGTATAGTTAAGTATGCAATTTGTGAGAAATGATAGTGAATACTTTGACATAGTTTAAAATTCAATTTTGACCCTTATTTGGTTATGCCATAACATTACATATGGGATTATGGTACCATGGTACTCAAAGATAGGGGTAATATAATATTTAGAAATATAATATGTATAGTGTAGGTTTAATCATTATATAAATTGCTTGTACTTTTAATTTATTTATGCCATAAAATGAAACTAGGAAAATCTGGTATGTCATCAAGCCTAGATTTAGGATAATTGTATTTTCCCCATTGACTCCTTAAATATAACAAACTCAAGTATAGAAAGGAACACGTTTTGCAATACCTGCATTGCTCAAATATTTAATTTATATAAAGTACTCTAGCATTTTTTTTTACATTTACAGTCGAAATAACTAATCTCGATCGAAACTGGAAACAAAATGATTTACCTTTAAGAAGACCTATAACAAGAACCATCATTACACTGCATTAGCTTCAATGAGCTAAGTAAGCCTCGGCATGACCAGAAGTTCCTTCATTTAAGCAAGAGACAAACTTTAGTACCTTGTACTCCCTAGTAAATAAACAGTTGTTCTCGAATCTGTATTTTTATTTCCAGTTTCTTTTAACTTACAGCTCGATTATCATATGATATTATTTTGAATGAAGTTAGTAGTAAATGAAATTGTATAAATTAATAAATGAAATGGTTATAGTATCTATATTGAAATATTCTAAAGTGTTAACTGTTAGCAGTTAAGTCACTCACTTAAGCGATGATTTTGAAACATTAGTTGTCGCAAAAAAAAAAAAAAATTATGAAATTTTTGGGGTTTTACAGGTAACCCTTAGCAACTTTGGGTATTTGTAAATAAGTTTATGTTAAGTTAATGGTGGCAGCACCATTGCTTTCAATGGTGCAAGGCCGAACTGGAACTACTGTGTAACTCCTTATTTTCTTTGATAATGATTAAGTTTATAAAAACATGAAACATTCCATACAATGTCGATTTTGTGGTTATTATTCTGAATAGACTGTGTGGAATTTGAAATCATTATTTTGAGTTGTTTGTATGGATAATGTTGATAGAGTTGATGGCTTTGGGGCCATGCCACATATGGCATTGGTGTTTCCCTCCATTGTAGCTGCAATAGCGTAAGAGATTTATTGTCTCATGTTTAAGCTATGTAAATGGATGTAAGAGCCGATTGTCAATGTAACCCTACATTTAGTAGTCGTCAATGTTGATAAAATATTGACAGGTTTTAATGGGTACTCTGTTTGGGTTATAAGCCAAAGGGCCATAGCTAAACGCGTAGCGTTGACATAGTTAAAGCTTTTGGTATTTTTATTTAAATGTTTGGTTATGTAAAAAGGCTGAGGGCCATAGTTACATGTTATATATTTTATCTCGGTCTTTCGACCATTGTGTAGAGAGTTGAATTATTTATGTTACAGCCTATGTTTATATTTATATGTAGCATGGATTTTCATAGTGGGAAATGCTACAGCGTGACGATGAAATCCTACAGGATTCATTCAAGAAGATTTGTAAATAAGAAAAGACCCTACAGGATTCGATCCTTGGTCATTTTATGGTGGTGAGGATTTATAATTATGTGGATGCGATATGGGCTTTAATTTCCACATGAATCGATCTTGCGACCTCTTTGTAGTTATATTGGTTTTTAAATGATTACTATGTATTAGTATTTTGGTTGATTTATTACATTGGGATTTGCATTATGGTATGCGATTTCTATAATGTAGTTTGTAAATATTTAAAGGTTTGTTTTATTAAACTTGCAATGGATTTATTATATTTAGTGGTTGTAGTTGGTAGTAATAATATAAATCATGGACCATTGTAGAAATAATAGATCAATGCTATGAGAAATGATGCTAAGAAGAATCATAGGAAATAGATCTTGCTACTAAGAATTCTCACAAGCATACACACAAAAAATAGAGAGAAGAAAAGAGACTGAATCACATGAATGAAGAGATGAATATTGGTGTGTATCCTTCCATTGAATAATTATGAATAATAGTGTACATAAATAGTATGTTCCTCATAGGAAGAAGCATAGGAAATAGATCTTGCTACTAAGAATTCTCACAAGCATACACATAAAAAATAGAGAGAAGAAAAGAGATTGAATCATATGAATGAAGAGATGAATATTGCCATGTATCCTTCCATTAAATAATGATGAATAATAGTATACATAAATATTACATCTCTCATAGGAAAATTGAATTGTATGGAAACAACTCATAAAGCTCAAAAAGGCTGACTTACCAAAATTTAGCAAACCCCCATAGGTGGCTAAAGTACTTTCCAAATCTATCAAGGACCTCAAGAGTTGGAAAAAGCATGAGTGAGTTCTCAAGGAGATGGAAAAAATATGCTAATCCTAGAAAATGGAGAAAAACTAATGGAGGATGGGTTGGAAACAAAAGCTCCCAGTTTCCTAGTTGACTAGATTTTATCTTATCCATAGAAAAGCAGGAAAAGCAGAAAAAGCAGAATAAAGCACAATTTGTAGTAAAGTATTCTATACTAATTTTGGATGGTCAAAAGGTGGTCAATATCGAACCCTTATTGGAAATAAAACATTCCTAGGATATAGATGGAATGTATTGACTTTAAGGTGCAAGTGGATGCCAACTAATTAAGCTAGTGGGTGAATCATTAATCAAATAATGATTAATTATTTTATCCTAAGTTTCGAGTGGGTTTAATATATTCCAACACCCACCTGTAAGTCTGACTTTATGATGGTATGACAAAAAAAATATGGATGCACATGGATGCATATAGGTCCGAGTAACAAGGCTATGGTCATCCTTTAACAATTATTATGTCCAAAAAAGTGAGGAAAGAGGCAAAACCACATGCGGAAAATCCTCCATCAAGATAGGACAAGGCACAAAATTTGAAATATGTCTTCAACATATATTCATCTTCACTTTAATGAGCTAACTGAACTACTTCTGGATGAAGGACTTGCTGAAGAAATCATGAACTCCATGATCATTTGCTAGAGTGTAGAACCTGCAAGAAGGAAGAGGAGAGACTCATTGTATCTCATCAACTGATGAAGTAGGAGCATTATTTGAATGATTCTTTCTTCTATCAAACTTTTATCTACAAACATAATCTAAAATCAAAAAGGGATCTATGCATACTCCTTTCCAAAGAGTACAAAAATTAATACAATTTATTTCACACCCAATTCCCTAAATAGCTGCAAAATTGTGATGTGGATCACATGTCAATCTTCCAATCTGATGTAGCACCTGTATATATTTGATATAAGGATGATAAATCTCTGATATATCATAAATATTAGAATATGGAACAGAAATAATAAAGGCTTCAATGGCTCCATGAGGATATAGGGCTAGACTACGAAAATTATGAGCAACTAGGGACAACTGATAGGTGTAAAAATATGAATGATGGATGGGAATAAGATCTGAACCATAAGTGTTTAGAATAGATACAAACATGTTTAATATAATTCCATATATGAATAAGGTCATGGATAAACAGCCACTGAAAGTTATGAAATGCTTCAAATCATGTAAGATAAATATCACTGAATAAGAGACCAATGAGGAATCAACTAGTGAAGTAGGGATTTGTATAGTCTTAGGATTATTCAGAGCTATGGTAGATGGTATAGATGGTGGTATGATATGTGTATCATCCTGCAAATATGATTCTAAATCAGAATCCAAAGGATCACATATAAGCATATCAATAGAATCATGGGAATACACTGGTAATGAATCCTCTGTATGAAAGGAAGAAATAAGGAACTGTTCAAAATATTCAAGAAGGATCTAAGTATTGATGCCAAGAACAAAGGAGGATATGCTGAAGCACATGAGATCAAGTAAGGTAAGTGGTATGACACAAATAAGTCTTGATGTGGCAAAGCAAACATCCTGGAAGTCACTGGGTTGCGCACCATCAATGACAGAGGTATGCCAAAAGTGTGAAGAATATGGCACATAGATCTCAGAGTCTAAGATCAAATATTTAGAGAACAATGAATGGGTTATAGGATCATAATAAATATCATCAACAGATCCATATGTTACTTCCTTTTCATCATTAGTATCACAAGACAAAAAATCGCCTTCAAGAGACACTGAAAAAGATGGCTCTTCAATATTTGCTTCTTCATTGAAGGAGGAAGCATTCGAATCAAGGAGGGCAGCAGCAACATGAACTGTATGAGAAAAATTTTCATCATGATCAACTTCATCAGAGAATGTAGAGGCCAAAAAATCTTGAGAGAGAGAACAAGAGGAGATGCTAGGTTCGCTCCATGCTTCATCTTCAATTTCCTGCAAACCAAAAGCTTTGTCCAAAATTTTCCAAAGCTCAAATGGAAATTCAGCAGAATCTATGAGATGATATATATTTGGAGACATTCCCAAACACATAATTCCATAATATCTATCACAAATATTTATCCAATCAATATTCTCTTCATAAGACTCAGGTTCACTCAATGCACCAATAGAGACATCACAGAGACATTGCCTCTTCAAGTATGCACTCATCTTTGGCCTCCAATCAGCATAGCTAAAAGGATATAGTAGAGGAACTTTTGAATCCATATTTAAGTTGTTGATATGCTCTAAGAAACACTCTCTACAACCTGAAAAACAAACTAGGAGAAAATCTTGTAAGCTAGACAAGCTCTTCTTCAGAGAGGGATGGGAGACTGGAAGCACTCCTCAACTCTGTAGAACTTGATCAACCTACTTATTTGATACCATGTAGAAATAATAGATCAATTCTATGAGGAATTATTCTAAGAAGAATAATAGGAAATAGATCTTGCTACTAAGAATTCTCACAAGCATACACAAGAAAAATAGAGAGAAGAAAAGAGACTGAATCACATGAATGAAGAGATGAATATTGGTGTGTATCCTTCCATTGAATAATGATGAATAACAGTGTACATAAATATTACATTCGTCATAGAAAAATCAAATTCTATGGAAACAACTCATAAAGCTCAAAAAGGTCGACTTACCAAAATATAGCAAACCCCCATAGGTGGCTAAAGTACTTCCGAAATCTATCAAAGACCTCATGAGTTGGAAAAAGCATGAGTGATTTGTCAAGGAGATGGAAAAAAATGCTAATCCTAGAAAATGGAGAAAAATTAATGGAGGATGGGTTGAAAACAAAAGCTCCTAGTTTCCTAGTTGACTAGCTTTTATCTTATCCATAGAAAAGCAGGAAAAGCAGAAAAAGCAGAATAAAGCAGAATCTGTTGTAAAGTCTTGTATACTAATTTTGGATGGTCAAAAGGTGGTCAAGATCAACCCAAAATTGGAAATAAATAAATCCTAGGATATAGATGGCATGTATTGACTTTAAGGTGCAAGTGGATCCCAATAATTAAGCTAATGGGTGAATAATTAATCAAATAATGATCAATTATTTTATCCTAAGTTATGAGTGGGTTTAATATATTCCAACAACCATTAGATGGTATCAATTCTTGGACTGTTGATTTGATTTATGATAATATTTTATTAATGAAGAATGATAATGGTTATCCTTGTTATTAGTAGGAATATATCTATACAGACCCTGAGAGGTCTTCGTTGGTTTTTATCTTAGCTTTAATATTTTGAATTTATGATTATTCTTAATTAAAGAATACTGAGTTTATAATATTTCTTAATCAGATCATGCTTTTGTTTATACCTGATATTATATAATGATTTGTTTATGTATGTTTTATTTGAAGCTTAAATATGAACTAGTCTTTTACTTCTAAGCATAGCTCTGCTGGTAATATGAAATCTTCTAGTAGAGATTCATAGGTAAACAGACACATAGACACTCTTAGAATAATTCCTAGGTTTTAGCAGAAATAAACCCTAAATATTTAATACACAGGAATTAATTTACAGACATAGGGTTTATAAATAAAACATAAACCCTTAAAGATTTTAACAGAAAAACAATGGTGAACATAGGGTTCGAAATATAACATAATAACTTGCATATTTTAACTAGAGATTATACTAGATAATGAAATAGGAATTCAAGAACCTCAGACTTGAAAAGTGAAGCTATTCCAATGGCTGAAACCCACACACTCAATTACCTAGCATTAACAATTCACATGAAGATCTGACCTCTATATAGATGACCGAATCACTTGGGAACTACCACGTTCCACCGAACCATGACCCATAACCATTCCCGGTTTTAATCCGGATCCCCCCTAGCTGGTTCCAACATGCAAGTGGCTTAGAGCTCCTAAGGTAAGGCTTCCCTAACTGGTATATCAAGTCTAGATTAGTTCTCTTTTTTCTTCTTAGGACAATGTTTTCCAAGAACTCTCTTGAGAAAAATTAGGTAGAATAGTGACTCGAAAAATATGGAAGAGATCCCCAAGCCTCTCTTTGGCTTGGGACTTTATAGACAGACTTTTCAGTCAAAGGGGTAGTTGAATCAAGAATCATTTGATTGCTTGATTTAACCCTTTTGATTTTAATTAGGTACTTTTAATATTTTAACTTGGGAACTTTTAACTAGTTCCAAATTGGACTTTTGTAGGTATTGTACTATTTAATTTTCTTTTAGTAATAATAATAATAGATGAGGATTTCCATTCTTTCTTAAATTATTAATATTATTACTATGTTTACTCTGATACATACCATGTATAAAATATATAATAATATATTTTTTGTCAACATTTGTCCTTGGACGTCACATATTGTGATACCTAAACTTACGACACTTTCTTCATTAAGGTCATCACGTAGGTGGTTTAGCCTATTAGTCTAGGAAACTCTAAACATCCTTGCATGTTGGATTCCCTCATATAACATGGTAGTTCTTTAGTACTTGATGAGATACATAAATTCTAAATTACATTTAATCACTTATAAATAAGTCAGATGAGATCAATATTTTTCTCGAGTTATTTTCACTCGACATAGTTAATTCTTTTGAGTAACTTGTAGCACTTATGTAGAGTCCATACTAAATGCTAAAAATAGGGAGTTACAATACTTAGTGCAATTCCAGAGCTCCTCGCTCAACACTAATGCTAGGATGTACTTGTACGATACACCTAGGGATACAATGGCCAAATATCCGATGTTCCATAGCTTAAGCTCAACATCAACATGGAAGGCTCCATTGATTATTCCCAACACTTCCAATTTATATTTTCATGTGTTTCAGAGCTTCATTCTCAACACAAATGTCTTGAAACTCATGTGCTCCAAAACTTCTCACTCAACACAAAACATCAATTACCCATGTGCTCCAAAGCTCCTCGCTCAACACAAAACATCTCATCAATCATGTGCTTCAAGGTCCAAGCCCAACACAAGCAATTGGCTTATGCCCAATATATCGAACAAATCATCATGTTCATATGTAGTGGCGTCTTTTCCCTAGTATATCAAAATAAATCATCAAGGAAATATCATATTAAATGGGGCTCATGCCCATATGTTTTAGGTCCTAAATTCGGGATATTACATCCCTCCATGCTTAGAACAACATCGCCCCTAGTGTTCTAGGGACTCGAAATGAAATCATCAAACAAGGGAGGGTAATCCTTTCTCATGGTGGGTTCCATTCTCCCAAGTAGCCTCATAGGCTTCAAAGTGCTTCCATTGCACTTTCAATGGGAATATCATTTTCTTTCTGAGATGCACCTCTCTCTTGTCCAATATATGAAGAGGTTCAGGGGAAAACTCCCCTTCAGGTTCCACCTATAATAAGGACCAATAAATCACATGTTTAGTATCATAAACATATTTATTTAATAAAGATGCATGGAAAACATTATGAAATCTTATGTGTGCAAGTAATGCTAGTTCATATGCCACTGGCCCTCTCTTGGCCAGTATCTCAAAGGGTCTACAAATTCTAGGTGTTTACTTACCACACGTACGCAAGCTCAATGAGCTTCATTTTTCTTTTAATTTCAAGTATACATGATCACCTATTTGATAGTATTTAGATTTTATTTTCTTATATGCACAGCTTTTCTAGCGGTCTTGTGCTTCTTTAAGGTTAACCTGGACCTTGGTAACCAACTATTCCAAGTCCTTTAACAAGTCAATCCCTAACATGAGCTGATCCATCGGGCTATCCCAAGTAACCGATGTTCTACACTTTCATCCATAGAGTACCTCAAAGGGACTCATCTTGGCGGAGGTCCAGTATCCGTTGTTATACACAAACTCTGCAAGATGTAGGTAATCTTCCCACTTGGTGGGGTTGTTCATGAAATACATCTTAACCATGTCCTCAAAAATCTGAATTACCCTTTCTATCTGCCCATCTTTCTGTGGGTGATAAACACTACTGAAGTTCAACCATGTCTCTAATCCGAAGAATAAATATCTCCAAAAGTTTTCGGTAAACTTAGTATCTCGATCTGAGATGATTGCCTTGGGTATCTTGTGCAATCTAAATATCTCTGTCAAGAAGATATCGACAATGGGTACTTCCTTGTAGGTTGACTTCACTAGAATTAAGTGCATTTCTTTTGAAAAAATTTCAACTACTACAAAGATAGAATCATTTTTTTTCTTACTCTTCGGTACATCGGTGATAAAATCCATACTAATGACCTCCCACTTCCATTCTAGAATGGGTAATGGTTGTAGCAATCCCAAAGGATGTTGGTGCTCATCTCTGAACAACTGACATTCCTAACATTTCGCGATAAACAACGCAATGTCGGCATTTGACTTAGGCCAAAAAAGTGTCTCTTAATACAGGATATCATCTTTTGATATCCCGAATGCCCGGAGTAGGGTGTCCTATGAAATTCCATGAGGATGCTGGATCGAATGTCCCCTCCTTCTGGAAAGTACAATCTCTCCTTAGACCATAGCAATCCTGTTTCATCTACCTTGTACTCTTTTTGTTGTTGAAACCACCTATCCTCTTGGACTTTCTTAAGGATTTCTACATAGAAGGGGTTAACTGTGTAGGCTTCTCTAATCCTCTTGCGTAAATTCGAATAGGTTTGAATTAAAGTCACCTCATATGGCATATGATTTTGTCAGCTCAAAGCATCAGCAATCTTGTTTTCTCTTCCCTTAATATGCTTCAGCGCGAAATGGTACTCGCTAAGAAAATCCAACCATCTCGCTTTCCTAGCATTCAGATCCGGCTGCTCGAATAAATGCTTCAGACTCATATTGTCTGTCTTCAGAAGGAATTTCCTTCCCATGAAGCAGTGCCTCCACATATTCAAGGCGTGGATGATGGCTTCTAACTCAATATCGTGCGTGGGGTAGTTCTGCTCATGTTCAAATTTTGTGATTCATAACAGATCACATAATCATTCTCCAAGAGGACTCCTCTAAGTCCTTCCTTTCTTGCATCCATGCAAACAATAAAATCCCCATCAGCATCCGCAATTGGTAGTATCGGTGCAATCGTAAAAAGTTGCTTAAGCTTTTGAAAACTTTCCTCGCACTTGGTCATTCATAAGAAATTATTTTCCTTCGTTTGTAAAGCAATCATGGGACAAGCTATTCTCAAGAAGTTATCAATGAACTTTCAATAATATCCGGCTAATCCCAAAAAGAATTTAATGTCAGTGACACTAGTAGGGGTAGGCCAATATTTTATGTCTCTAATCTTTTTCAGGTCCACATCTATCCCTGTCTCGGAGATGATGTGACCCAAGTACTGTATCCGTGGTTTGTAAAAATCACATTTACTAAACTTAGTGTAAAGCTGGTGTTCTCATAACACTCGTACTACTATGAGAAGGTTTTCCTCATGTTCCTCTTTACTCTTAGACTAAACTAGGATGTCGTCTATACAGACCAAAACAATTTTATCCAAATATTTATTGAATATACTATTCATCATACACATAAAGTTCATGGGTGCATTGGTTAACTCGAACGAAATTACTACAAACTCATAGTGCCCATACCTTGTACGAAATGTGATTTTGTGAATATCCTCGTCACAAATCCATACCTGATGGTACCCGAATCGTAGGTCTTTCTTTGAAAAGATATTGGCTCCTCCTACCTAATCAAACAAGTCATTGATCCTTGGGAGTGGGTATCGGTTCTTGATATTCATCTTGTTAAGTTGGGGGTAATCGATACACATTTGCATCATACCATCCTTCTTCTTTATGAAAAGGATCGATGCTCCCCAAGGGGACAAACTTGGTTGGATATATCAGAGGTAATCCTGGGATTTCCTCAGGGAACACGTCCTTAAGTTCTACAAGGACTGCAAATTCCTCTATGTGTTTCTCTCTCTCAGCCTCTATGTCTTGGATATTTACTGCAAACAACTTGCAGCCTTTTTGAATGCACTTCTTTGCTTGTAAAGCAGATATCTGCCTTACAGAAACTTTCTTTGGTATGCCTTGAATCTTCACTTGATTCCCTTGGCTATCTGTACACAATATTGACTTGTGTAAGAAATTGAGAATGACATGTTGTTGTTCCAACTAGTCCATGCTGATAAGTATATCATACGAGCCTAAGGGTAGGATTTCCAGGTTCACTTTCATAGGAAAACCATTTAGGTTTACCTCACAACCTTTAACTATTTATGGAACTTTTCATTTCATACATGTGGCTAATTGTACCAACCAAGGTTTATCATGTTTAACTTTTCCTAATTTACATATATCAACAATTTTAGGTGGTACATAGCTCCGGAAAGCACCGCGGTCAATCAATATTGAAATAGAAGTGTTGAAGCTGTTTCCTTCTATATTAACCATGGTAGCATGATGGTCTGCCTATTGGACATCCAAGGCTACATAAATCCGCAATGTTCCAGCTATGTCCTCTATCATTGGTTCCTCTTGTAAGTTGTGCGAAACCGCATTGGTCTTGTTCTTACAATCTTGGGCATAATGAGGCCTGCTACATTTCCAGCATTTGACTTGTAGCGGGGCAGCATTGCCTCCCCCGGTTGCTACCCGCTTGTTAGCATTTGTAGTTGGTACATATGGCTTTGTACCTAATTTGTTCAAGTTCTTATTTGCTGCAAAATTCTTGTTCTGTTTTATGTACGATTGTAGGTTAAACCCTGGTTTGCGGTTGTGAGATAAGTTCTTAGACTGGGCTACGGTACCATTGCAAGCAATGGTGCAACCCATGGCTATAAATCCCAAAACCAAATAAAATATCGATTCACATAACGAAAATTAAATTACACAGAGCTGAATGGCGTAAGAATTGATTCACGGCATAACTCCTCAATATTTAAAAAAAAACAAGTCTGGAATCATAAGCCCAAAAGCTAAATTGAAATCGCTAGAGCATAAAACCCTAACCAACAACAAGTCAAAACTCAGCTCTGTCAATAGGGATGAAAGGAGACAAGCATAAGCTTGAAGAGAAGGCTTACCATGGCCTCAATTGCAAGACATTGGAGCTACAGCAAAATATGGAGCCAACCCATCATCGTTACCATGCTACTTGCAACCACAACCTAACACATGACACGGTGAAAAGTATATGTATGAAGGAGCCACGAAACCAAACATAGAATGCAGTCATGAAACCAGAAGAATCTTACCTTCTTCTCTAGGGCGTAGTCCCCTTCGCAGCACAGAGCCAAGACCCATTTCCTTCACAGACCCTAACGAAATGACCAAACTGAATCATGAGCCAAGCCCTAATCTTGGGGCTGCAACGATTTCCAAGAACAATAAATGCACCAGCTGGTATCCATTATTTGTTTTTCCAAACCCAATTTTCCATAGTTCAATGATGTTGAAATATCGTGCGGTTTATTCACCATGCTAAAAGCTTTAAACTGTGCTATGGTATGGTCATACCATATGTTATGTCACCACCCAAATGCTATCATACGATACCATATTACAAGCTTGGTTTATGATAATATTACATTATTATATAGTCCATAGGATGCACTAGTCCAAAGGCATAGAACCATGCTTAAAGTTTTTAGATAATTTTTAGACCATAGGATTAGAGCTTAGGGTTTAAGTCCCTTAGTAACAAGGTGTTTACGCTTAAGAACCATGGCATACAAAGTATGCCATGATAATATCTTGGGCTATAAAAAAATCCAAAGGTCTGCTCTTAAAACCAATATAATAACCTGTTAATAAAAAGACATAAGAGTTATTAATATGTATAGTAAGAATATACTTAGAATGTAAAATGTATTAAAGAAATATAGAGTAACGAATTTTAGACATAAGGAAGAATAATTAGTGTACAGGAATCTTAGTCATAGTAGCTGCAATTGACAATAACAACACTTACCAAGTTATAAAACCAAGTCGATAAGCAGCATAACAAATAGGAGCAGGTCCCCTAGGATCAAGACAATCAAACAAACTTTACATCCGATCTCATCGCAAAGTAATGAACTACGTAAGTAAAAGAGAGAGGTGCCTTAGTTTGACTAAACTAAGTAATCCTCCGTAACCAAGTAATACCTTACCTCTCAGATCGGTATGGGAGAACTAGTCCCGCCACTCCACCACTTTATTCCCATCAACAAAGTTAAGTTAGTTTTTATTAAATAAACAAAGTACACATGTGCAGGAGTAAAATAATGATCTATACAATTCATTAATTCACCGATAGTAATAACTAAGATGTATGAATAGTTTAAATAACAAAATTAATACATAAGAAGTAAACAAACAAATAATCATTGAATGGATAAGAGATTAACAAGACAATATGAGCAGTTTCTGAAGAGATCGAAAAATTAAGTAGCACATATAATTCCGCATGAGTAATAATGATCCCCTTCGGGTAGTTTTCACTAGCCTATAATTCTATTTTATTTTTTTTAATTTTTGGGGACATTACAATGGACTTAGGGCTTAACCCTAAGTAATTAGATGCATAATGGGGTTTATGCATTTCACATTGATTTGGAATATGGTGTTATATCGTGGCATGAACTATAGGATTATGGGGTTTGAGGATGTTAATGGAATCCAGGGTGGTTCCTTAAATGCACATTGGAAAAGGTGGAAGCCCAACTTAGGTCTTGGCTCATCGCTTTGGTTTGGTCATTCGTAGCGCAGCTCCTTGTTCTCTACTCCTGCGCAGTGTAATGGTGTGCGACTACAATGGCCTAAACAGGTATGTTGGTAGTTTGGTTTAGCAGCATCATTTTATTGTTCAGTTTGGTTAACAAAACATACTTCTCATCCTGGCTTTTGCTCTATGTTTGCAGGTTGCAGGGTGTGGTGAAAATGTGGATCATAGCTCGTGAATAGTGCTGTGGGAAAATCCATACCCATTCGGGTAATCCTACTTTGAACAAGTGTAAACTTGTTCCCTCATTTTTCTTAATGGTTGTGACAGAGTTGATACTCATCATGGTTGTGAATGCTAGGATCTGGTTTCTAATGGCTACGTTTTGGGATGGGTCTCTCTATGACATTAATGGTTGATACATTTGAAATGCAATAGTGCCTTTCCAATTTCAGGGCTTACTCGTAAGATTGTGTAATGGCCTTGCCAATTTCATGGGTTACCCGTAAGATTGTGTAAGGGCCTTGCCAATTTTAGGGCTTACCCATAGAATGGTTGTGCAGGAAACCTATGGTGCCACCCTCAAGCCACAAAGGATCCACAACTTAGTCACCTGCACAAACCAACACAAGTACCATCAGGAGTATGCAATTGAAATCATAGTGAAACCAAATATTACATTGTGTAGGCCAACAACATCGCTTACCTAAACAGAGAACTAGAAGGTTGTTGAGTTGCATATCATGTCACGAGGAAGCGTGAGACAACCAAACCTCCACAAACAAAAGACCAAATGAAACAATAGAAAACCCTACCTAGTGCTTGAGGCATTATGCCTGCACTTTCCAAGGAGCATTAAATTTTCCACGGTGTCCACCAGTGTCAACAAAATCAAAACCCATATCCCTACAGTTTGGTTCATGTCATGTGTTGCATAGTTCGCCATCCACCAACGTATAAACCTTAAAACACTCCATTGGCATCCTAATACAATGTTTTGACACCATATGGAATATGCCATAATTATAAACCCTTTTTCATATAGTTTCAAAGTATATATTACAAAGCAATTAAGGTTTAAAACCTTAGCCTTAATGTATACAATAAATTTTTTCAACATGCATAAAAATAATCTTTCATGAATAGGACTTAGGTATAGTTAGGCCTAGGACTTTAGTACTCTATTCACCGAGTGATAATAGGAATAGTGTAGTATAGATGCAGTGCTATAGACATAGGATGTTTTATCACCACAATCATAGATAGATTTTTCCAATGAATTAACGTGCATAAGAGAATAGGATCGTGCCTTAGGTCATGACAAACTAAGTAAGCCCCTTAGAAATAGGAATACTTACATTTTCGAGTGATCCAACACGGGATAAAACCCTGCCACTCCTCCCCTTGACATAGAGAGGTAAGTCAACCTCTTATTAAATAAACCATAAATGAATTTAGAGGCATATAAAGTAAAAGTAAAACATAACATGAACATAAGTGTCAAAAAATGTGTGACTAATAGACATGTAAATTAAATGCACAAACTTGTCAAAGTAATAGAACAATATCAAGTAAAACATAATCGTCAGATAGGAGAACACATAGAAGAAAATGGCATATGACACTTAGGTTCAATATACAACCACATTTTATTCCGCAAAAGTTTTACACGATGGTCTTGAATTTAGTATTTTATTAGCCTATGAGATTTTTTATTTATTTATGAATTTTAGGGACATTAGAGAAGGAATTTTTGATTGTGGTGCACCATCTTGAAAAATTAATTCTTCCATCCATGTGATAATGCACAACATAAAATTAGAATTTAAAGAACTAATTGACACATATATTAAGAGGTCCAACTTTGAAGCTCACACTAAGTCTTTTAAATTTTCTAAGTTTAACAAATTTGAGTGAAAGAAAAAATTGTCATTTTGAGAAGGTAATTAAACACTTCTCATACTAGGATTAGGAAACCATTCCAGCCATAATCTGAGATGAAATATATTCCAACTGGAATGACATTATTTCATTAGTGTATCTAACAAACTAAAACCAAAGTAAATTCAAAAATAAAAAAAACTTAGAAAGAGGATTCCTCCACTTTTAGTCTCTCAAAAGAGCCTTGTGGGGTCTTATTCTTAGCTCAACAATTGAAAAACGATATACAAGCCATAAGAAAACCCACTCTTACACATCATTTCCTTGGACTAAATCCTTTAATAAGTTACCACCCATGCATAAAATCTCAACCTGTAAGAAACCCTATATTCGAAACATTGTGTAACTAAAGTATCCATCTATCCTAAGAATACTTTGTTATCTAGTGAGAAATTAGGACAAGGCATAATGGATGCCTCTCATAAGGTAAAAAATCTAAACAATGAGTCTTATATTATTAATTAGTTGATAAGAACACCAACTACAATCTCTGTAAAAAGGTCTAAGAGTTCCAATGTTCAATTTATATGACTCAAAGTCTTGAATAACCTCCTCAAGATCCATACTTGAAGAATGATCGAAATAAATAAAACCACACCCTTTAATTGAAAATATACCATTCCTTTCGAGGATGAGAGAGTAAATCCTATAAATAACCTTAAATAGTTGTGTCCTTCTTATTAAACATAAAATAAAAAATGTGAGCTAGCTTTACAACACATATATAAATAACCCTCCAACTCTAAATGTGATGATAAGATAACTCCTAACTAGCCATTCTATCCTTCAACTACCAATGAACCAAACCATCAATTTCCATCTAGTAGATGTTATGAAAGATGAGGGTACATGATACTTGAAATAGATGAGGAGATGATATGATACTCCACACTTCGATGAGATGCCTCTTGATGGTCTCACTTCTATAGACACAATTTTCATTTCCTTCGGTGTCATAATAAGTGATCATTAAACTAACTTCTGGTTAATAGGTTTGGATAGTATCCAAACTTAGATCCATTTAGGTTGGTGTTATATTAAACCTAAGGAAATTGCACAATATTTGGAGATTCACATTGGAGTTGAGTGGGTTATCCAGGGTGTGAGGCTAGGGTACATATTTCTTCTAATCTAATCCCATATACACTCATGATAATTTGCTAGCGTTACTTTTAATTTACATAAAAAATGAGAAGATATTAAATTTTTAATTGTAATTATTAAAAAAAATGAAAGTAAAAAAATTGTGCAATTTTAAATAATTAATAAATGTTAATATTTTAAGTATATCCTTTCCACATATATACATCTCTAATTTCAAAATAAAAACTGAAGAGAAATAATAAAAACATTTCCAAATCTAGTACTCAAAAAATGGTAAATAGAAGTGAATAATATACATATATTAATAATGGTATCACTAAATGTTAATATTTTGAATATATCTATTCCACATTTATACATCTCTAATTTGAAAAAAAAAAAACTGAAAAGAAATAATAAAAGCATTTTCAAATCTTGCATTTAAAAAGTTCTATACAATATTTTAATGATAACACTAAACAGAAATGAATAATATACATCTCTATAAAAGAGTATTTTTTTTTAAATACTACATGGTAATTCTGGAAGACAATAACCTTTAAACAATTTGATAATCTTTGTAGCAATAATATAGTTTTCAGATTTAAATTTATTAATCATTTTGGATTGCATCTTTCCCTCTATTGCATTTAGTTAATGCCATTGTAGAAGACAAAAACAAAGAAAAAGTAAAAAGTACATTAACTTGATAATGGATAGTCTCATTTTTTAGTAGACATTAATAGACATTGATCATTTGAGTTTCTACTATTGATTCTTTACCACATAAATTTTATTGACCAAGTCTTGTAACAATAAATATTATCAATGTTACCATAACTATTATTTTTCCATGTAACTCAGGTACTTGAGATTTTATCAAAAAAAATATTCATAGCTAAGCGATTTGCTCATTTTATCTAGGTTTCGTCTTTTAAAAAGCAAATAGGATGTAGAGCTATTGCAGAATAAAAAACTGCTTCCATTTTATTTGAATAAAAAACTGATTCCATTTTATTGTCATCTTTAATTGCAGAATATTGAAGCTTTGTCTTAAGATTCAAATGTGTCCTTTGTTGCAGAATATTTTCAGAGTGAAAAAAGAAAATAATATTGCAGTTTTATTTTAAAAATTATTGTCTACATTTATCTTGAAGCTCACTACTACGAAAGAAATCTGCTTTCCGTAACCTCAATCTGGAAAGCTTTATCGATAGATTGTGCATAGAAAATAATTTGAATTTATAGTAAATTTAATTTATTATATATGAATTACATAGATAATAATATGAACGTTTAATGTAACTATATATCATATAATATTATATGTAACAATTTTTTCATAATTTTTGTATTTATAATATAACGATATATTATATGTTTTTATGTTTCACATTTTAAGAAAAAATATTCATAGCTAAGCGATTTGCTCATTTTATCTAGGTTTTGTCTTTTAAAAAAAATAGGATGTAGAGCTATAGTTTATGATGGATATTATTTATTTGAATAAAAAACTGCTTCGATTTTATTGTCATCTTCAATTGCAGAATATTGAAGCTTTGTCTTAAGAATTAAATGTGTCCTTTGTTGCAGAATATTGAAGCTTTGTTTAAATATTGCGAGAAAAGACAGAGACATCAATATTCTTTTGGAAAATACAACATGAATATTGATGAATGTATACTATTTTTATATTCATGTAGAATCTTAGGTTTTCTTACAAATTAGAAAAAGGAAATTGGTGAGATGACTGTGTGTGAGAAGTAACGTGCCACAAGATACTACTACTATTAAGAGAAACGTGTTGGAAATGTGAAGGTTGAAAATACTCTTTAAGCAAAGCAAAATCTGATATTGCGTGATGATTGGAATACATTTGCAGCCACCTGGTTATATAGACCAAAGTTTGGTTTTAGGTACTTTAACCATTATCATCATCATAAAAAAAATAATCTTATTTTTTATTTTTGTAAATATATGAAATTAATTTTATTTTCTATTATGGTATAGATAACTATTTCACACATATTTAGGAATGCTAATTTTTAACGTTACATTTGCCCAAGCCTTCAAGGTTTGGCAGGGGCCAGTACTTAGGTTCAGTTCAACCATACAAGGGCCGTTAGGTAGTTAACAACAGTACAAAAAGTAGTACTGATCCCAATAACTACTATACATATAATTCTGTATGTATTGGATTGATATGACTATATTTTATTATCTTTCATGAGTTCTATATCAAATTTCTTTTGTATTTAGTTCATTTTTTCAGGATATCTTATCAATCTTATAATTGCTAAAATCATATAACTCAACAGAAAAATAAAAAAGCAATAATACAAAATTATAAATCATGCACATACAATATAACACATGATTTTATCCTATAAAACTTTAATAGTGAAAATGATCCAAAGATATCTGTTTTTAGATTCCAAATCTTTTTAAAGAAATCAAGTGAACATTATCTTCTCACTTCCTACATTGACATTTTATTATAATGGAGGATTCCAAGCCTTTTTATAGGCTTTCATTATATGTAATACTATGACCACATAACAAGGGTTACCAAAGCCATACCAAAGCCATGTGTCTAAAAACCAAATGCTTTGATTTAAAAACAATTTTAGGTTAATGACTCATTTACCCATCCAAAGTTAACCTAATAATTTAAAGGAAAAACAGCACCTCCTTTGACCTAAAACAAGATTTATTATCCAGATTTCAATAACTTAACATCATTTAGCCAACCAAAGTTAACTAACAAATTTAAAGATCAAAATAAACTATTATAAGCAAAGACAATATTTGCCCAACTACTTTGACCAAAAACAATATTTACTGCTAAAATTTCAAGAACTTGACATTAAAATTGAATTAAAAATTATTACACATCACAGACATTAAAATTTTATTAAACTTAAATGACATTATAATTCCAATAACTTTAAAATAGAGGATCCCAATGCACTTGATGGAGTCTGACTGTAGAGCCATTCTGATTGCAATTGTAGGAACATATTTCACATTATTCTATATTAAGTTTCATCTGTATTTAATTTATTTAATAAACTTGTTAAAGTCAAATTTTAGTTAAGGTATTTAAGCAATTCAACTATTGTTGTATTTAACAAATTCCAGCTACTTGAAGTATAATTTAATTAAATAGGTATTTTGTTTTCTTTCATTGGAGCTCATATTTTGATTTTTCTAAAGTGATGCTCATATTGTTTTTCAGTTTTAGGATGAGAAATTTTGATATTTCAGATGTGAATTTTTTATGAAATGGAATTTTTTAATCCTACCAAATCAAGGTGTCCAAAGTAATTTAATCATTATTATTAGTACTTTGCCTGATTTTCTTGTGTTTTAATTACTCCAGATTTTCTGGGAGTAATATTTTATTGAATTTCTTTAATTTAATAATTTGTTTTTATTACATTTTTTTAACTGGTTATTTATAAATAGTATTAATAATGAGCTTCATTAGCTTTAATTAATGCTATACTTTGTCATAAAATCATTAATAACAGGATATGTTATACTTTGTTACAAAATCATTAATAATAGAATTTTAACAAAAATGCAAGTTAATCGAATTAAGTTTTCAAGAGACGCCTAAAAACTAATGATAATAAAAAATTTAAAAAAAAATAAGTAAAAGAACAACCAGCTTAATTTTCAACGATATCCCTTTAAATACTTGGGTTAATTAACTCAATTTCCAATGATATCCCGTTTCCAAAATCGTTGAATGTTAAAGCATGTTTAAAAAAATTTCCATTCTTCGCCATTACTATTGAAATTACCTTGACCTAGAAGTAAATGCAAACAAAGGTCAAACGGTGGCGTACTCACCCTTTCTTCAAGGCATTCTATTTAAACTAATAATAGTAAGTTTATGGCATGACCATTGACCAAGAATAGTAATTTGTCCTTGAAAATAGTGTTAAAGGAAAAATGTATAATGCTGATTAGATTTTCTTTTGGTTAAATTTTACCACCAAATTCATGTAGATAGAAGTGATGGGAGGAAAGATGGTCATTTTGATTGACATGTCAAGTAAATTGACTAAAATGGAGTTAAAACTCTGGCCTTTTTTAATTTTTAATTTTATTTTTTTAATGATTAAGATAGAGAAAATTATAAATTTCCATGTTGAAAAAGGGTAATGTAACATTTCTAGAATGACATTATGAATATTTTATTTTATTTGATTAGTTTATTATTTAATTGATTAAATTGGTTAGATTTGAAATATGTTATTTTTTTTAATGAACGATTGTAAACATTTATGCATCTAATAAAACGAGAGAATATTAAAGGAAAACCATGCTAAATGAGGAAATTGTTCTTAACAGACTTGAAGACAAAAAGAGTTAACCTCGGGTAAGTCAAAACAAGTGTTGAGAGTGTAATAATGGTTCTAGGGGTGACTGCACAAAGTTGAGGGACCTTTTAGATGGAATGGTAGAGTGAATTCAATCACTCTTGATCCATAAAATAGAAATCATCCCAAGCAATTCTGACCTTGCCAAGTCTAGTCCCAAGGCTTCCGACATGCATGCCAATTAGGATAATTAACGAAATTGTGCCCCCGTTTTAGCAAGAAAAATCGCGCCCCCTGTTTTACCTTAGAAAAATGTGTTCCCGTTTACTAAAACCTGTTTTATGGTTAAAAAAGGTCGAGCCCGTCATTTTCGCCACAACGACGTGCTGATTGGAGCTTGGACAGAGCAAAACGAGTTAGGGAGAACATTTTTTGGGTGAGCAAAGGGCATCGAACTCCACCTTGGGATCAATCTCTTCCTTCTGAGGTATTTTCTTCAAATCCTCTCATGTTATTTTCCCTATATTCAATAAATTTTTTTCCCTAATTTGAATTTAATTTTTTTTTTTTAAATTTATATGCCCATAAAGAAATTTGCATGCCGAGTGGAAGCCAAAACCCCAATTTAATCATAAAAACAAAATCATTTTGGTTATTTCCATATGTATATTCACAAGCATCCTTGTGAATCCATACCAAATTTTACATGACCAATGGAAACCAAAACGCAATTAGCTCATAAAAAACAAATCAATTTCCAAATTTCCATCCATGCATATTCACAAGCATCCTTGTGAATCCATACCAAAATTCACAAATATGCAAAGTTTGTCAAGTACATTGCAAGTTTGCATAAGTAATTTACATGCCCAATGTAAGCCAAAATTCCAATTAACTCATAAAAAACAAATCAACTTCACTATTTGCATATGTATATTCACAAGCATTCTTGTGAATCCAAACCAAGATCAACAAATATGCAAAGTTTGTCAATTATATTGCAAATCTTCCATACAACTATAGAAAAATTCAAGTAGAATTCATATCTTCCCTAAAATACATAAACAAACATGGTAAATCCCTTGGCTCTATGTGAAATAATGAAGTTGGTCGTCCAAGAAGATCAATAACCACCTTATAGCTTTGATGAAATTTCCTAATCAAAGTTGTAATGTCCCTCTTAGATGCCCTAGTATTTTGTTATCATTATTGTAATGGTTCTCTCGTGAGGAGCTCAAGGCCAAGGCCCCACGAGTAAAACCTAGAAAGATTAGGTGATTAAATTAAAGACCTAAATCATTGACGCAACGTAAAGCTAGATTCGCTAAGGGGAGGAACCTATAGAAGTCCTTTAGGAACTTCAATTGGTTCGATAACTAACCGATCAAATATGAGAAAGGGAATAATCAACACCTTCATAAGTAAGTTAATATATATGGCTCTACAACTTAAACAAAGAATATAAGAGACACCTTAGTAAGCGAAAGTTCATAGCACACTGCACTAGTGAAAGTATGATACTCCCCCGAAAGTTAGAGCACATCTCTAACTCAGAGCATGTATTAAGGGAAGCTCTTATGGTCTATCAAGGCCTAAAAATATCGAGGCCTTAATAAGGGGGTAACTGCAAGCGAAGAGAAGTGGAGATAACTCCAACACCCTAAGGCCATTATATTAAAGATATGTATATTGAACTAGTTCTCACTAATCATCCTTACCTAATTAATGTTAGTGGGGAGGGGGAAACGCTCACGAGGAAAAATGAGTAAGTATTCACGGAACAAGTGTGATTTTCCTTCCGACTTAGTATTAAAAGTAAAACACCCTCTTATTGAACTAATGATCGTTGAAAGGAATAAAAACTCTTTGAATAAATTTGACCTCTAGTGAGTGAGTACTTTAAACATGGGAATTTCAATTTATTACATTAATGGTTAGCTATTCCTGAAACAAGTATTTTAGCGCCATAACGTCTGGCCACATGGCTTTTGACTAGCTTAGAAGGGGGGCAAATTTAATAATCCAGCAGTGGCTAGCCTTGGAGAGAGTAATCTGTGCTTTGAAGGAGGAAACTCCATGCCCTCTATCAGCAACGAACCCTGAGATTCTAAATACCTGCTATTCAGCCACCATTAAAGGAGGTTTTATTATTCCCTCTGCCGGTCTTAACTTCGGATAAGCAAAGATTAAGGGAGCGTTGTGATTTTTGTAAACTATTAGAAAAGCTTGGATTATGGAGGCATTAAAACTCCATCACTTCCAGTTGCATATAGTAAAAACGTTACCCTAAATTCTCGATGAATGTAGGGGGAAGGAGAAACCTCTGCGCCCTTTAAGAAGGGGGCTCTGCATTGATCTAGGGGGGAGTTTTGGGGGAAAAGGGAAGAGAGCGATGGTTGCTCTTGGAATTCCTGGGCTAGAGCCCTTTCTTCCATATCTCTATTGCACAAATCCTGCGAATGTTATTTTATTGTTGAATGAAACCTTATGTAAGACAGTTGTTGTGAGATTTTATGGCATGATGCCTGCGATCAGAATGTGGGCTTATTGCTAAGCGAGGGGTTGTGACTCTGTAAGTCGTTCCATTTTTCTACATGCTAACTCCTGTATGGATTCTACATTTGGATGTAACTTTGCAGCTCGTTTAGATAGACTACCTAGGTTTTTGAACCCCCTACATTTGGAGGTAAGTCTGCAAAATGTTAATTATTTTCCAGCGTGATAGTCTATGCATTTCTTGCATGATAACCTCTACATGAATCTGTACATTCATATGTAATCAGATATGGAAAACAATAGTTCTATATATATAGATATAGATATAGATATGATTAGATCTGTAAAAAAATTTATTAGCTCTTCGGTCTACCAGATGAACTCTGCATCATTCTTTTAGATCTATCAATTGCATTAATGGCCTTGGATTTAGACACTATCCCGCTTGTTTATTTAATTCTGCAAAAGAGAAATATATCCTTGGTTTTTCATATGGACTCTGCATCCTTTTAATAGGTCTGCAAATTTCAGCGACTTCCATAGCCAAGGTTTCATCCAGGTGATGTTATTTCAACTACCACACGAGATCTTCCTAGATTAGGTTTTTCCTCTTTGGGATTTGATTTACCCACATAGTTTGTGCACTGCATTTCTGGCTACGTTTGGATCTAAGTTTCATATACCCAATAGTTAGCCTGAGAATCAATATCCTTGTTAGGTCTGAAGTATTTCAATAACGAATATGGTGCTTGTCTTTTCACACGATTTATGTGTTAAGGGAAAAGTCTCTTGTAACAAATATTGTGGCGAGCCTACAAAGGTTTTGAGATGTGTTCGTTTTCAATGTATCACAATGCTCTACTCTGTAATCTGACTCAAGCAGTTTAGACTCCATAGTGGTCCAGCTTTTACCTAGTCCGAGAGTGCCTTGTCTGGGATTCCTGTTTGGTCTTCTATATCTATATGTAGGTCTGAAATATATTCAGTCAATTTTTATGGGTGACTTTGCAAAGAACAAGTTTAGGTCTGGAAGATTCAATAATCATTAGTACTTGAGAAATGTCTCTCTGTGAAGAGACTTGAGGTAAGGAAAGGGAAATATATGTGCCACAGCAATGCAAATTCTTCTCTTCGATAAATCAATAAAGGGACTAACAGAGTTGGTGGATGTAGCCTCGTGGACGAGGTGAACCACATATACTGATGCCTTCTCTGTGTTTATATTTGTTTCTAATTTTTTATTTTGTGTTCTGTAGCTTATGCACCTTCTTTCCGTGGAGTTTAATGTATGGAGTGCTGTAATTGATTTAAGCTACATTTGCTAAATTAGTGTAAGGTGCCACAAAACTTGTGTTATGGTTTTCTAAAGGAATTAACATTTTAACCCGCCTTCCTCTTCACTTGCAATATTATAGTACAGGTAGGTTACATTATTCAATAATGTTTAATAAGTGTTTCGATCTTATAGTATAATTCATGGTTCTTCAAAGGTAAATGCTCATCTTATTCTTGTTGATTATGGGTGTGTGGCAGTTATCGATAGAAAACTTAGATCAAAATGGAATTCAAATTGCATGTTTGGGTTCTCCAAGAATGAGAATGGATGTAAATTGTCAAATGGTTGTTTTGCATTACGAATAGTTTGACGTTATTTAATTTGATTAGGAAAGTTTCCTTGAAATGTCATGAAAGATATGCCACTAACAATATTTCTTCATTTTGTAGTAGCACCGAAACAAAACAGTTACGCCTTTTCAGACATAACGGCATTAAGGGAAATATGAGGGTATTATACACAAGTGTTAACATAAGGTATAGAAGCTTACCATGCTTAACAAATATTTTATCTTGATTGAAGGGTCTTTTTTAGTTAAGGTCAAAACAACGCAGTTCAACAATAGGCTCTATGAACATCAAGACACATAAGGAGGTTGATGTGTTTGATTACATGCCAATCAAATACTATCATACATGATAGAATCCAGTTGAAACCTTGCAACCATAAAATCCACTATACAAAATTATGCAAATTCTCTCATGGGTATATAGAAAGAGTTCATACAACTAAAATAACATCAATTGGAATCCATACATGGCCCAAATTACATTATAAAAAATATCTACTAGACTTTGGGGTCCAAAAAACATCATGCTACAACAAATAATTACATATCTAAAAAAATATTTTCCTATACTGGGATTTTATTCATCAATAGCACATTATGATGCCTCTTTTGGGCTCTAGCCCTTGCCTCTACCCTCAATCTGGGAGTTGGTCCTGCAAGGGAATTAGTCAATGCCTCACAATTTCGATGAAACTTCATAATCCAAGCCTTAAAATAAGCTAGTGGAGCTTCCCAATCAACGTATGTACATAGGACATTTTATGTACACATGCATATGGAAATTGGAATTAATACTTAAATTTAGTACATCAATTTAAAATGAAAAAAACTTTTATGTTTATACTTTATTGTAAAATTGAAGATCAATTTAAATAATAGATTTAGTTTATGTTGTTATTTGTCGTACATTAGTTTTACACTTTTCATTGCTTAGAGATGTCATTATATCATGTGTTTATTTTTTTAATGATATTTTTTATTATTTATGATTGCATTGGCTACTATGGACCACAATGCAGAGATATTGAGGGCTATTGGTCATCTTAGAGAGATTGGTTCTACTTGGACAGGTGGAGATGAGCTTTGTCGCTCATTTTCCGCATCATTGCTAACAATAGTTGATACGATCGCTAGCTCGAATGATGCTTTGTATAGCATCGCATCCTATGATGAGAATATGATGATGGTTTGAGCTACACTGAGATAAAAAAGATAAAAATAACCAAAGAGCACATATATACATTTTTTAGAGTGCATGGGACAGATGACATTCCGGACAACACCCAGCCACATATTTGGATTGAGTGGTGCATTGATCCACCCATTATAGACCATTGGATGGATAGATGGTACATGGTTTTTGATATTCCCCATCAAAACAATAGGGAAGTACCATTCTACTTCCTCTAAAAGATGTATGCAGATTTTGTGATGGGGAAACATGTCATCTATTTTGACATGTTGGGGTTCAATAAAGTTGGTAGGGGGATTCCCCAAAATTGACCCAATGCTAGGCATATATATGCGAAATGACAGATACCTCCACCCCATGCCTAGCTACCGTGGCCAGACATACCTCGTGCACATGATATGGTTACCCATACACCGGAAAAATTTATTACTCTAGCTGAGATGGTTTCTCGACACACCACAATTATTGACTAAGCAAGGCCCTCTTCCTCTAGTTGGGTACAACCACTAGCTTTTGATGGTAGAGCACCATATATTGGTGGGGATAGACTGACATTCCATGTGCCCCAGAGAAAGCCACATGTTTGCACAACGTGTGGTCAATCATGTTATGGTCCTTGAACAAGACATGGTACCTCTACGATGACTGGTGGTCAGGTAAGGACGTTGTTAAAACTATATTGTTGTTTATCTTTTAATTTTTCCATATTGTACACATATTAAAAGATTCATAATATATGCAATTTTTACTCTTGAAGGATATTGATGCCTCTCAGGGGGGTGGTAGTGCACCTAGTGTGGTTGTATCCGAGGCCCAAACAACCAACACCGAGGTAATATTTCAACCTGTGTAATGTTGTTAATAGATATCATTTTGTTAATGCGTGTGTTAGTCTTGATTAATTTGTTATACAATTTTTGAAGTTGTAGGAACTCTATTTAGAACTCGATGCTGGAGACATTGATCTCAATGAATTAATCCCAGGTGGAATTTATGATTACATGAAGAATGTAAGTACATGGTTAATGACTGAATCTTGTTCGAATTGTTTAAATTTCTTACAGTACATTGCTTTATAGATTGCTAATATTTTTAATTTTTAAACTTTCATATGCTATTTGGATGGGAAGATATGTCCCATCGGAAAGATATGTCCCAGGAAAGGGTAAGTATATTACAACATGTTCATTTTTTAGTACATATTATTCTATCCATTCAAGTCCATGTCTAACTATGGTAACAATTTATGGCTACAGACATCATTGCAAATCCATGCACCACCTCTTTGGTTTGGATCTCCCCCTAGTCCAAATGTAGATGAGCAGGCTATCTACACCAGAAGATCCTCTTCCTTAAAACGAGTGGGTTTCTGTAATGATCAACCTACTCGTTCCACAGTGATGTGCACACTTCCAATGGTATTTGTTGGTCATCTTTGAATTCACTTCAAAACTAGTTTTTCTTAATGTTATTTTCGCATGTTTACAACAATAAGATGTAGAGTCATCAGTTCCAAAACTTAGTGGGGTTGTTGATGTTCTAGTCAATGTTACATATACAATATGGATAAGTCACACAGAGGTACATCTACTTGAATATTTGTAATTGTACATTTCATTTGTATTGTCTATGGACATGCACAATGTACAACTATTTTATCATTCGGTGAATGTAGCCACACTGTGGTCCATTAGTGCACATGACCAAGGTTGATGTTGAACCTACCACTCCTATTGCTACTGAAGAAACCCTAAATCATTCCCAGGAACAATTTTTTTCAGTGAGATGTTCATTTTTTATATAATTGATTAGTACTTTCTCACTCATGTACATGTCGATAATTGTTGAGATAATTGACATATTTTTTTTATTCGTAGAGAAGCATTGCAGAGAGACTCTCCCAAAGGAAGAAGACACCAGATGAATCTATACCCTGGATGGATGCAGTGAATGTTTGCTTTATGTACAATTGAATCATATTTTAATTTTTCAAACTTTGTTATTGCTGGGAAATACTAGTTTAGTTACCTGACCAAGAAATACTGTCATTGATTTGCAGTTTCCAGAGATGCGTAGTGGTCGTGGACAAAGGAAACAAGCATCAAGGTAAGAAAAAAAGAAGACAAAGTTAGATTTTGATGTGTTAGTCCATGAGAAATATGCATTCTTCACTACAAGAGGAAGTTAGAGTATAGGGGCACGGTTCACGACGGATGTACTTTTGTTTGCATGTACATCAAAGATGTTTTTGATACATGTACATTGACAACCCATATAGGGGCCTTCCATTTCTATATTATAACTTTCATGATATAAAAAATAGTTCATATCAAGGCTCTTGAGATCTTCATGGTTCAGTCTTTTAAGTGTGATTATACAAATGTGTCCAGGAATGTTTCTATGTGTCATGTTCCCAATTTTTTATAGATTTTACGATTGCATGGAGATATCAGTTATAAATTTGAGAATAATGCACAATTAAAATATTACGTAATAACAAAAATGTATATTTAAATTGTTCTTTACCACGATCCAATTGCACATACAATATTAAATTGTATTCACAAATATGGAACACACCTAACACACATAAGCACCCAGCACAGTTAAGCAACTGATACAACTAAGTGGAATACAAAAGAACCTTACCCACATAACAACCTAACAAACTTTCAAAGGATGCACGAAGCTGACACACCTAAGTGATGCACCTCTGTTGTATACATAAATGAAATTGTTGTTTGGCATGATGTCTTTCATCTAAAGAATATATGGGATACACATCAAACCTAAAAGTATCTGAGTATAAGGCTGATTCAAAATAATGGTTATGATTATATCCTACAAATTATAAGCTATCATTTTCTTAATGTACATTGAATTTGACGAATCACCTCAATAAACAAATTTGGAAGAGATGAAAATTATGTACGATTTTATTATAGTTTAAATTGATTAGAGAAGTACTATTCGTAATCTTGTTTTAAAAATTTATGTTTATGGAGTATTATTTGAAACATTCATAATGTGAAGATATATATTTTGTAATAATGGTGTAATAGGTTGGCCACTTGTTTCTAAACATAAACATGTTCCATTACATGATTACTAATGTAATGGCTTTGTCCCCTCTTGCATTTCATCATACAAATGCTCACATATCTTGGATGACCAAGCTAAATTAATATGGAAACAACCTTATTTCTGATTTCCAGTCTCACAAATGATATGAGATCCTAAGATCAATTCACCTCCACATAGATATTGACAACTCCTTTCACCTTGATGAAAACACAAACAAAGAATATTTCTTGCTTCACAATGATGGTAAATAAGTCAAGTTCAACACCTCACAACATGTAACAAAACTCTCAACATCTACACATGGAATAATAGTTTGCAACAAGTTTCTTTTCAAGAGGGGAATATCTATAGTCACCTTCAAAAAGATATGAATTAATACTTCTTTCCAATTCTATGTCACACCCTATTGTGGGCATCCTTTCTTCTATGTGATGACGATCAGACACAAACCATCAGCATATATGTTTAAGCCAACCTCCTACGAGCTTTCGGGGACACTTGTTGAATCCCTACCTGGGCCATAGAATGGAAATCGTGCATCAAAACAAGGTTCTAGTGGGTCATGCAAGTGTGTTTATGCAAGTTCCATGTGGGAACGCTAGCCACATGTTCACAGTTGAGCAATTTGCAAAGTTGGCCCCTAAGTGCAAAAATTTCACATTCCCTTACTCAGAAAAAACCTAGTTTCCAAAATTGACCTAAAACATGATCCCTTTTCCATGGACCCAAAGTAGAGGGATACCCCTAACACTATTCTGATTCCCTAAGTTCAACAGATACAACGTTTTGTAGATCCGAGCCATGTTCATCATTCTATGGCACGTTGAATCCCACCTCCTACAAGCTTTCACGGACACTTGTTGAATCCCTATCCGGGGCATAGAATAGAAACTGTGCATCAAAATGGTATTATGGTGGTTGATGTAGTCATTTATAGGTAGGTTCCATGTGAGAACACTAGCCACACATTCACAGTCAAGGAATTTGCAAATTTGACCCCTATGCACAAAAATTTCACATTCCCTTACTAAGAAAAACCCTAGTTTCCAAAATTGACCTAAAAAAAATCCATTTTCTATGGACCGAGACTAGAGGGCCACCCCTAGCACTATCTCAATTTTCTTAATCTAATGGCAATGACAGTTCCTCCATAGAAGCCACGATCATCATTCTATGGCACGTTGAAGCCCACCTCCTACAGGCTTTCACTAACACGTGTTGAATCCCTACTTGGGGCATAGAATCGAAACCATGAATCAATATGAGGTTCCAGTGGGTCATGAAAGCGTGCTTAAGCATGCTCCATGTGGGAATTATAGACACACATTCACAATCAAGGAATTTTCAAAGCCAACCCCTATGTGTAAAAATTTCACATCCCCTTACTCAGCAAAACCCTAGATTCCAAAATTGACTTGAACCAAGATCCCTTATCCATGGACCTAGAGTACAGGACCACACCTAGAAATATACCGATGTCTTGAATGTAACTAAGTTGACAGTCCATCGGTCTAAGCCATGGTCATCATTCTATGGCATGTTGAATCCCACCTCCTGCAGGCTTTCACGAACACCTGTTGAATCCCTACCCATGGCATAGAATGGAAACTGTGCATCAAAATAGGTTTCAAGTGGATCATGTAAGAATTTTTAGGGATTTTATATGTGGGATTTCTATCCACGCGTTCATGGTCAAGGAATTTACAAATATGACCCCAATGTGCAAAAATTTCACATTCCCTTACTAAGCAAAACCTTAGTTTCCAAAATTTAGATAAAAATGATCCCTTGTCCATGGAACCAAACTAGAGGGCCACCCCTATCACTATCTTGATGTCCTGTATCGAATGGATTCAATATTTCCTCGATCTGAGCCACCGCCATAATTCTATGTTGCATTGAAGACCACCTCCTATAGGCTTTCAAGGACACTTATTGATTCACTACCTAGGGCATAGAATGACATCAGTGCATCAAAATAAGGTTTAAGTCGGTCATGCAAGTGTGTTTAGGGAGGTTCATTGTGGGAAATCTAGACACACATTCACAATCGATAAATTTTCAAAGTTGACCCCTATGTGCAAAAATTTCACATTCCCTTATTGAGCAAAACTGTAGTTTCCAAAATTGACCTAAAAAATGGTCCCTTGTCCATGGATCGAGAGAGGGCCACCCCTCAAACTTTGTCAATGTCTTGAATCCAACGGAGTTGACGATTCGTTGATCCAAGACATGGCCATCATTCTATGGCACGTTGAATCGCACCTCCTACATGCTTTTATGGACACCTGTTGAATCCCTGCTTGGGGCATAGAATGGAAACCGTGCATCAAAACGAGGTTCTGGTGGGTCATGCAAGTGTGTTTAGGGAGGTTCCAAGTGGGAACACTAGACACATGTTCATGGTTGAGGAATTTGAAAATTTGACTTGTATGTGCAAACATTCCACATTCTCTTACTAAGCAAAACCCCAGTTTCCAAAATTGACCTAAAAAATGATCCCTTGTCCATGGACGCAGAGTAGAGGGACACAACTAGCACTATCACTCCAAGCATCTGTTAATTCTAGTGTTATGAGCAAAAGGACTCTTTCTGAAGTAGATGGCATGGATGTAGATGAAGAGATTTCTAATAAAAAGATCAAAATGCATCCTCATGATGAGTTAACTATTTTAGAAGAAATATTTTCAAAATATTTAAAGAAGATGGTCTTGTTTCAAAAAAAGCCTTTGCAAATGCATCGGTATTCTTTGGAGATGAAAGTAAAACATAGTCCACTTCTTGTTATAAATCCAGGACAAATTTAATGTCGAGTTATGCTGAAAAATAAATGCAGTTAGTGGAGGAAACTAAGAATCTACTTCCTCAAGTTAGGAAATTAATCAATAAAAAAACTTCATTGATTTCTACTCGAGATACAGAGAGGAATACCCTAAAATTTGTTGTGATAAGTGATAAGAAAGTGTCTGAAATGGAGGTGAAGCTGGAAAAAATCAGTGTTCCTCATAAAATATAGCTCCACAAACAAACAGGAGATGTTATTTATTCTGATTTGTTACATGCAATTGTGAAAATTACTAAATTACAATCTCTTGTAGATAAGATGGAAATTTAATTGAAACAAGAGAAGGTTGAAAATAAGGCCAATTGGATTCAAATTAAAAAGTTAGAGGGAGATATTATAAAATTATGGACTGATCCAAATAATATGCAAGCAACGAAAATTATTTTGGAAGATAAGGACAATACCATTCATGTGTTGAAAAAAGAGTTTAAGGTCCCTAACACTAAACATGTTGAATCTTCAGAATTGTTTGCATTACAGGAAGAGAAAGAGAAGGTCTATCAAGAAATGATGGATTATAAAGGAAAATCATTGAAGTTCCAGGAGGAGAAAGACACATTAGAGGAAATTTCAACTCAAAATGGGCCTCCTAAAAAAAATTAATAAAATAATAGTTAAAATAATAAAATAATATTTATTAATTTTGGAGGAAGAAAAGAAAAAAACTACTTTTTTGTTTGTATTTTCGACAAATTTTGATCGATAAAGCTCGTTGGATGCGGAATTAAATTCTGCATCCAACGAGTACCCACTTGGTATACTCTGACGGACCCCCCTACCCCAAAAACAAGAAATACATGAAAAAATGTGATGATGATGACATCATCATCACATTTTTTCAAGTATTTCTTGTTTTTCGGGTAGCAAGGTCCATCAAAAGTATGCCAAGTGGGTACTCGTTGGATGCGGAATTTAATTCCACATCCAACGAGCTCTCCCTATCGAAATTTGAGTAAAAACACGGGGATATATGTCAAAAATACAAATAAAAAAAGTAGTTTTTTTTTATGATACCTATCCCCAAATTTATATTAAAAAAATGTTTAAGACCTATACGGTATTGAAAATTTAAATCAATTTCATTAGCTAACACATGATGACATGGAATTTGAGTTAAAGGTAAAAGGCCCATTTTGAGTTGAAATTTCCTCTAATGAGTGGGAAACAGAAAAGGTTGAGTTGAGAGCTAAGATTGCTAAGTTGAAAAAAGATCAAAATGATGAAAAAGAGGTTATGGAAGAAATGATGAATCAACCTTTCATTGATATTGATTTACCCCTTGTTAATGTTGAAAGACCATTAAATGAATTTTTTGTAGATGCTTTATTACTTTCTATGTCTCATGTGAGTTTGAAAGAAGTGGAAATTAAAGAATTGAAAGATGAGAATGAAAAGATCACGTCAGAATTGGCTAAGAGCATCGAAGAGAAGAATAAAGGGTGGAATGATGAAAGCTAATTACAAAAAAAAAATCAATGAATTAAAAGAAAGAAATACATGAAGATCTCCTTTATAGGGAGCTAAAAATTTGATTTGGGATACTTCGTTTGTGGAAATCACTAAGTTCATGCATTATTTAAATTTTATTGATGATGAAAGTGCACTCGTAAATTTGGCTACTCAAAGATTGAAATTGGAAAATTAAACTATGGAAAAGAAGCCTCTGAATATTGCTCATAATGCTGTGAATTTCTTGAATTCTCTGACATATCAAAAGTTGTAGGACATTGGGATCAAAGACAGGGTACCAATTGTGTTATGGGTGAATAATTTTATCAATAAACATCAACTTATTAAAGTTGTACAAGATAAAGTGAATCAAATGTCTTCTCAAATCAAGGATTTCAGGACAACTTTTAAAGATTTATTTGATGATGGTCTCCCTTCTTTTCGGGACGATGAAGGACTTTTTTTTTACCAGGAACAATATCACATATTATTGGTACAAAATCACATGGATCATTCCAAATTTGAAGATTTAGTCAAAGGGTTGAGAGGAAATGTTATTTTCGAAAAGTTGGCAGAAGCCTTTGAAATATTGGACAGGTTTTTAATTATTAAAAAAGGATTACTAGCTGTGTCTCGTGAATGTTATTTGGATTTCGATGTGTCAATAAGAGAGATGACAGAGTACGACACTCCAAATGTGGAACAGTGGAAGATCATGGAGAAATTTGGGAAAACCAAATACATACTACATTCATGAAGACAGATGTTGTAGTTTTGTGAAGCTGTTTGTTTGTGATGCCTTTTAGTTATGGAGTTTGCTATAATCAAGCAATCTGTTATTTCAATCAAAGCATGTAATTATTATTCCTAGTTATTAGGGATATGGTTACAAGAACTTACGAGTAACATATTTAGTTGGTTATTAATGTTCTTGGAAGAAACTATTTTTGTATATATTTGAAATTTATTGATGTATCGAGGGTTGTAACTCATAAGGTTGGATTGATGTTTTTCTGAGAACCTATTTTTTAATAAAATTACAGAGCCGAATGCTAGTTGATCTTCAAATATGCATGTGTTGTTTATGTTACAGTCTGTGCCTTATTTCCTTGTGAATGTTTTCTAAGTGTTTACCTTCCATTCTTTTTTCTTTCATATCTGAACATAGTGTTTAATAGTTTCAGAAATCATACATGTTATGCTCTAGCTATTGTTTCAGATATTCACAAACATTTACTCTAAAGTTGATATGGAATTCATCTTGGGATGCTCTATATTGATGGACTGTTCATGTTTATTTCTTATCGCCTGAAAATCAATGAATGACTCTGACTGAATAATTACCTTGCCTTTATGGAGATTCTATGTAGGCAGCTTTGTATTATCTTTATCTATTTTGACTCCATAGCCCAATGGTTATGTGTGTTGTTTTAACCATTTGCATAATTTAAAATTTTTCACTCCAAATATCTCGCCTTGTTAAATTTATATTTGAGAGATCTCTCTCTGGAATGAAAAGCAAGTTTCTTTCTAAAAGTTGTTTTTGTTGTTACCTTGAGCTTGTCTTTCACAATCTTAGGTATATTTTGAGTGATAAGAGAATGGAAAATGATTAGACAATACATAAAAAAATGGAAAATAATAAATATTTCTAACACATCCACAAACACCAAGTTTTTGAGTTTTGATAGAATGGAGAGTCCAAAGACTTCAAATTTGTTTAGGGGAAAGAACTAAAATTTCTAGGTAATGAAATACATCACGACAGAAAGAAATTTGGATTTTGATGGATCATCTCGAAAATTAATTCTTACATCCATGTGATGATGCACAACATAAAATTATAGTTAAAAAAAACTAATTGAGACATATATTAAGAGTTCCAACTTTAAATCTCATAGCAAGTCTTTTACATTTTCTAAGTTTTTAAATTTTTTTGAGTGAATGAAAGAAATTGTCATTTTGAGAAGGTAATTAAACAATTTGTCATACGAGGATTAGGAAACCATTCCAACCATAATCTGAGATGAAATATTCCAAATTGAATGACATTATTTCATTAGGTATCTAACAAACTAAAACCAAAGTAAATTGAAAAATAAAAACAACTTAGAAAGAGGGTTCCCTCCACTTTCAATCTCTCAAAAGAAACTTGTGAAACTTGTGGGGTCTTATTGTTAGCTCAACAACTGATAAACAATATATAAGCCATATGAAAACCCACTCTTCTACATCATGTCCCTAGACTAAAGCCTTTAATAATTCACCACCCATGTGCATAAAACCTCAACTTATAAGAAACCTTATATTCCAAACGCTGTGTAACTAAAGTATCCATCTATCCTATGAATACTTTGATATCTAGTGAGCAATTAGGAAATGGGATAATGGATTCCTCTCATAAGGTACAAAATCTAAACAATGAGACTTATATTATTGAATTGGTTTATGAGAACACCAACTACAACCCCTCTCAAAAGGTCTAGGAGTCCCAATGTTCACTTTCCATACTTGAAGAATGATCAAAATAAATAATACCATATCCTTAATTAAAAACATACCATTTCTTTTGAGAATGAAAGAATAAATTCTATATTTAACTTTAGATAAATTTTACCTTCTTATTAAACATAAAAGACAAAACATGGGGTAGCTTTACCACACATATATAAATAACCCTCCAACTCCAAATGGGATGGTGAAATAAGTCCTAACTAGCCATTGTATCATTCCACTACCAAGGAAACAAACCATCAATTTCCATCTAGAAAGATGAGGGAATGAGACACTTGAAATAGATGAGGAGATGATATGATACTGCACACTTCCATGAGATACTTGTTGATGGCCTCACTTGTATAGACACACTTTTAATTTCCTTCAGTGTCATAATGAGTGATCATGAAACTAACTTCTGGTTAATAGGTTTCGATAACATCCAAACTTAGATCCATTTAGGTTGATGTTATATTAAACCCTAAGGATACTGCACAATATTTGGGGATTCACATTGGAGTTGGGTGGGTTATTGCGAGCATGAGGCTATCTTACATATGTCATCCAATCTAATCCGATATACATTCATGATAATTTAGTAGTGTTAAGTTTAACTTACCTAAAAAAGAGAAGATAGTAAATTTTAAATAGTAATTATTAAAAAAATTGAAATTTAAAAAGTTGTGCAATTTTAAATAATCAATAAAGGTTAATATTTTGAGCATATCCATTCTACATATTTGCATCTCTAATTTGAAAAAAAAAAAATTAAAATAAATAATAAAAAACATCTTGAAATCTAAATATATGTTAATATTTTAAGTATATCTATTCCATATTTATACATCTTTAATTCGAAATTCTCAAATTAAATAAAGAATAAAAAACATCTCGAAATCTAAATATATGTTAATATTTTAAGTATATCCATTCCATATTTATACATATTTAATTTGAAAAAAAAACTCAAAAGAAATAATAAAAGCATTTCCAAATATAGGAGTCAAAAAGTTCTATACAATAGATTATAAATTTACAATATTTTAATGCTAACATTAAATAGAAGTGAATAATACATATATCTAAAAAAAATTATTTTTTTTAAATACTACAACATGGAAATTCTCGAAAACAATAATTTTTAAACAATTTGATAACCTTTGTAACAATAATATAGTTTTCCAATTATGTTGAGATGCTCTCGTAACAATGCAAACAGTAACGAAAAAATGATATACATCCTAGTGAGTAGCGATCAAGAAGGAAGCTCTGCTAGGGTTTGTCTCTAATCCAAACCCTGTACTCCTTTCTGATCTTTCTACCCTGTACTTTCTGAAGAGTCTTGTCTGCTAACCATTCGCTTGGCTCTGATTAGCATTATGGTGTCTGTGTCAGGGGGGGAGCCAAACCCCTCCTAGTCTCTCTCAACAACAAACCATTCCAAGAATCTCATGGGACCGAGCAACTCATTGAGAATTGGTTCAGAAGACAATCCCATTCGGATGGACGACAAAAATCCTGCTGACAAGATCGATGTTGTCTCTGATACGGATAAAGACAAACATCCTGAAAAAATGAACAAATCATGCATGCCATGCATCACTAAACGCCCCTGTTTATCATTACAAATGAAAGACCGTGCTCTTATCAGTAAATAAATGGGATTCTGGCCGACTGAACATGCCCTTCGAGGTTGGATTGCAGCTAAATGGAAACCTAAATCTCATTTTGATCTTCAATTAGGCTCTAAAGGATTTTTTACCATTATCTTTCATCACCTGGAAGATAAAGCTTGGGTGGAAGAAGGCAAGCCTTGCTTCTTCAACTCGACAAGACTGTACCTCAGGAATTGGGTTGAATGCTTTTGCCCAGAAAAAGAGGACTTCTCTTTGGCCCTTGTCTGGATTCACATGTTTTCTCTTCCGCAAGAATATTGGGATGAATCCACCCTTCAAGAGATTGGAAATACCCTTGGTTCCTTTGTTTGGATGGCGGATCAAACAAGAATGAATAAATTTACCTCTTATGCCAGAATTTGTGTCTTCATGCACATTGGTCAGGCTGTTCCAGATGCGATTTGTCTCTCCTATGAATATAGTGACTGGATCTAGCCACTTGACTATGAACACATCCCGTATAGATGCCGAAAGTGCCACAAACACTGGCATCTGTTTCGAGACTATCCTCTGAATAATGTTCAAGAGAAATTCAACTCTCCTATCATTAATGAGCAATGGTTTCAGTACACATCTACGAGAAAATGCAATCATATTAAAAAGGATGATGCAAGAAAAGCTTTTGGAGCAACCTCCTTCCACCAATCATATTTTTCAAGTTCTGGAGGAAGTAAATACGGATCAGAAAAAGATCATTGAGGATAAAAATATGAATGAAGAAGTCCCTGTCTAGTTGCATGTGTCCAAAACAGTGGATAATTCTACCTTATAGCCCTCTAAGCAATCTCCAAGTAAGTCCTCAGAAAACCCTAATGATACTCAAGATAGAGTTCACTTAGATATTCATATTCCAGATCAAAATCTTGAAGCCCTAGAGGAAGAGGACATGAAAGACACCATTCCTAAAGGGCTTGAACTAATTGGTCTAGAAGATGCCTGCACTAGAAAAGCTTTTAAATATATTCGTACCAAGCAGATCTAACTTTTGCACAAAGCTCTACTTAAAGTGAAAGAACAACTTGGACTGGCTACCTCTCGACAAAAACAGAAATAGAAAGCGCATAAAGATAAAAAAAAGGCCGCAAATCACCTCTTCAAAGAATCAATCATTTAGGCACTGCGCTAGTTGACTAGGGCCAATATGCTCAGTTAACATAATTCTTCACTACCCCCCCTTCTATTAATCAATGAAGCCCCTCTCATGGAATATTAGAGGTCTTAATGGTCGTTCTAAAGAAAGAATGCTTAAAATGAAGCTTCAAAAAGATCCTCCTCCTGTCCTTTTTCTTCAAGAAACCAAATGCCCCAGTGACACTGCTGCCTCAATTTTGGCTCGAATCTGGAAGAACTGTCTCACTATGGCAATTGGCACTCAAGTTTCCTCGGGAGGCCTCTCAATGAGCTAGAACCCTCTACTCATCACTCTTGATTATGCCCTTGCCTCTGGGCATTCACTTTCTACCTCCTTCCACATTCTCGGTTCTAGTATCAGGGGCTTTTTAATGAATGTGTATGGCTCTAAGGTGGCAGATTCTAAAAATAACCTCTTAAATCATATTGATTGGTTCTGCAGCCTACATAATGAATCTCCGTTAATCATTGGTGGAGACTTTAACATGATATCCAACCTGAAAGAGAAAAAAGGTGGTATTAAAACCCTCTCTGCTGAAGATGACGCCTTCAAAACTATGATCAACTCTTGTGAAATGGTAGATGTATAGACCTCCTCTGGATTCTTCACTTGGAACAACCAAAGAGGCGGAGTCCACCAAATTGCTAAACGTATGGATCACTTCCTCGTCTCAGAACCCATCTGTACCCTTGGAGGGCTTCTGGATGCAGTAGTTCTCCCAATGACTGGATCATATCACTGGTCCATTGCCCTCTCCTGGAATAGTTAGGGCCACTCTCTTCAAAAACCTTTCAAATTTGAAAAATTTAGGCTTACCCATCCCACTTTTATGGATTTAGTCAACTCTTGGTCGAACGAGATGTCAGTCTTTGGTCGCTCAAAAATGGTTATTATGCACCAAAACCTTAAAATGCTCCATGGTCATCTCATAACTTGGAATAAGACTATTTTTGGTGATATTTTCAAATAAAAAGTCGTTATTCAATAAATATTAGACTCTATCCAGCACGAGGCAATGGAGCATGGTTTTAATCTAGACTCAAAACTTCAGTAAAGGGAACTCCTCCACCAAATCAACAAAATATGTGATCAAGAAGATATTTTCTGGAACTAGAAAGCGAGGGTTAAATAACTAAAAGACGGCGAGCGTAACACAAGTTTCTTCCACAAATCCATAATCCAACACAGAATGAGAGACAAAATTAGCAAGCTTAGCATAGATTGAGGAGATACCTTGGAGGAATGTCAAGAAGTATCTAATGAAATAACTCGGCATTTTAGTCAGCTGCTCATGGAACCGAATCATGAGTAGTAAGAAGCTATCCGCAGGGTAAAGTAGCGCATCCCCTCTCTCGTTAATAATGAACACAACCACTCTCTCATGCAATCTATTACCATGCAAGAAGTTGAGGCAGCAGTGGAGAAAATGGTGGATGGAACTTCTCTAGGTCCGGATCGTTTCACTATTAACTTCTTTCATCATTGTTGGAATCTGCTCAAGGATGAAGTTCTGGAATTGGTTCAGGAATCTATAAAAAAGAAATGGATTCTTCCAGCTCTTAATGCCACTCATCTAGCTCTCATTCCTAAAGAAATTAGAGCTTCTCACCCTCGTAAGTTCCACCCTATCTCCCTTTGCAATGTAATTTACAAAATCATCTCTAAAGTGGTGGCTAATAGGCTAAAACCCCTCTTGCCTCTCCTCATTTCGCCAGAACAATCAGGTTATGTGGAAGGAAGACAGATTCTGGATGGCATAATTCTCTCCCATGAGGTTGTCCACTCTCTTAAAACCTCTAAAATCCTGAGCATGATTCTCAAACTGGACATGTCTAAAGCCTTCGACAAACTTAGCTGGTCTTTCATTGAAAACATGTTGTTGGCTTTTGGCTTCTGTTAGGATTGGGTTCGTTGGATCCTTTCTCTTATCTCTTCAGCTTTCTTTTCCATCTTGGTCAATGGCTCCCCTTCCTCCACTTTCTCTCCCTCACGTCGCATATGTCAGGGAGATCCCCTTTCCCCCTTCCTTTTTATTCTTATGGCTGAGGGTCTTGGCTGTATGTTCCAATTAGCCTTAGCTGAGCACTCCCTCAAAGGTCTCTCCCTTCACAATGCCTCGCCTCTCGCTTACCAACAATTCATGGATGACAATCTGCTCTTTGGACACTCCTCTCTTCATGAAGCATGGAAAAATCACTCCATATTGCACACCTTTGAAGAAGCTTCAGGAACCTCCCTTAATTTGGAAAAATCTCAAATCTTGTTTTTTAACACGAGTATGGCAGCCCAGAGAAACATTTCTCGTATCCTCTACTTCTCGGTCTCCTCTTTTCCCACTAAATATTTGGGAGCCCCTCTGTTCGGTGTTGCACTTAAACATTCATCTTGGAGGGAACTCCTGAACAAACTTGAACTCCACCTCACTTCCTAGACCTTCAGAGCCCTTAATCTCCGAAGTCGGGCTCTCTTTCTAAAATCCACATTGCACTCTATAGCTCTTTATCATTTATCATTTTTTCCCTAAAATGGTTTTTAAAAGCTATTAAATCTCTTCAAAGGTTTTTCCTGTGGGGTTGCACCAACAACAATAGAAGATGGGCGCTGGTAAGTTGGGACACTCTATGTAAAAACAAGTCTCAAGGAGGGCTAGGCATTAGGGATCCAGAGATAAACAACCAAGGTCTTTCGGAAAAATTCTGGTGGAATTGGATCTCAAAGAACAACACCCCCTAGACCACACTCTAGAACAACAAGTATGCTCTAGATTATCCCTCTCAGTCTCTAGTCAGATTTGATGAAGAACTTCCTGGCTCACACATATAGAAAGCTGCCAACAAGCAAAGGGCCATAATTCAAAAGCATACTTTCTAGGAAATTAATGCAAGGAACAAGGTTCTTTTTTGGGAAGATTCCTCACAACAACTTCCTATCCTTAAAAGTATTGTCCTTGACCCTGAGTCCCAGAACTATATCAGTTACAATATCCACCTAATGGTCGATGAATTTTGGACCTCTTCATTAGATGGATTCTGTAGTTGGAAAGATCCATCTCTCTGGAACTTTGCTCCAAATAAAAAACTTTCAAAAAAAATATGGCCGGAACTTTGTACTAGAAGGATCAAGCAAAGACAGCGCTCGGACATCATTCGTTGGGGTCATCGGCCTTTAGGAAACTTCTTGGTGAAAGAAGCCTATAGCATCATTTAAGCTACGCCTAACAGTCAAGCCTCTCCGATTTGGACTCATCTTTGGACCTCTCAACAATGGCCCAAAATCTCCCACTTTCTCTGGCTTCTCCTGCATCAGAGAATTCTCACCTGGGAGAACCTGACTCGAAAAGGCTTCCATGGTCCTTCTAGATGCAGCCTATGTAAAATTCATTAGGAATCCATAGACCACCTAATGGATGTTTTCCCTTTCACCAGCTTGTTATGGGACTATGTGTTACGGAGAGAAATTCCTATGGCTTGGGGCACCACAACAAATAGCTTGACTTCAGAAATCAATCCTTTCCAATATGCAATAGAAATTAAATATCTAACACTAAAGGATTAGACCTCATACCTTATTCTGGACGGTTGAAGTAGATCCCTGTTGAGATTTCCAACTTCAACTTGAATTGCTAGATTACTTTCTCAACAACAAGTAAACAATACAAGCATATTATATATATTGGTGTTAGATCTATTCTAGCATATATAATCAACAATGTATAAGCATTTTAAAACATCCCATGGATAAAATATTCATTCAAACATACATTATTGGACAGGAAAATATATTTATATTAATATAAAATTAGAGATTACAATGGATACAACCTCTGTCGGCACGTCTACGAATCAGAGAAACTAAATCCCCCACTTGGGCCTCCACCACCTCAATCCTCCATCTCTCGATAGCAAGCTCACAAGAAAAAGGCAAGCTTGGGAAGAACACAAAAGTGCTCCAAGGGACAAAGAGATGCAGACTCAAGCATAAGTTCCGGCAACAATGGACTATAGTTTCTTTGCTCTCAATTCCCTCATATGCCTTCAATGTACCATAGAGTTCCTTATATAGCTTTTCAAAGCGGTAATAAAAGGTCAAATAAAAGCGATCTCAAGGCATAGGGAAGGCGAAGAGTCAAGTGAGCCGGATCCATGTCAAGGAAAACTCCAAAAGTATTTGGATTATGCACACATCCCGATGTACACGTTTTTAGGGGTCAAACCCGCATATATATGCAATTAAGGGTTTAAAAGTCACGTGTATCATTTTTCACATGTTTTTAGGGATGGTCAAGGAAACATCAAAGGACAAAAAATAGTCCAAGGTGTCTAAGGTGTCTGCAGAGGGATAGGGGAAGGCCATACAAGTGTGATTCACCAGGAGTGATAAAATCAGCTATAACACTATGTTGCAAAAGTCTTCATACGTACCAATAGAGTGAAAGGCAATATCACTGAGTCGGTGAAAAATTAGATGGATACCCCCTTTGAAAGTAACATCCTCAACCAACTATGGATGCTTACCCTTGGTTTTGTTCTTTGGTACACCTGGAAAGAGCGCAACAATAGAATCTTCAAGGATTCCATCTCTTCACCTCAAGTTTTTTGAAACGCTATAAAAAAAATATTGAAGAAACCATTCGCTCCAAAGGATGGATGATTTCTGACCTCCCCACCTCTCAAAATGAGAATTGTATTCTAAAAGCTCTTAACTTTGATTCCTCTGTAGTCCCACCATCCTTCAACAAACCCACCATGCGACTTGACAGTCCAAATCACTGGGATCCTCCGCCTGAGAAAGTGTTCAAGCTCAACTTTGATGGTTCCTCCAAGGGCAATCCAGGTAGGGATCGCTTCGGTGGAGCTATAAGAAATAACCATGGAAGTATCACCCATTTATTCTATGGCAATTCAGGATTCAACTACAATAACGTCGCTAAACTTGATGGCATTATTGTTGGATTAACAATAGTAAAAAACAAAGGACTATTACCAGTCATCGTGGAAGGAGACTCTGCCATATAATCCTTTCTATGGCAGCTAAACTTCTCTATGGCTCGCATGTCACCAAAGTTACAACCAGCTGGTGTTTGGTGCACGGAATCAGTTGTCTGGCTTCCCTTCTACAAAACATGCATGCAATCACCTTTCACCACATGCACAGAAAAGCAAACTCATTAGAAAACTTCTTAGCTAATTCAGGAGTTAATTCTCCTCACTCACTAGTGGAAGGCACGTTACATGATTCTCTATATGATCAAATTTGGACAAAGAGTATTCAATTCGCGAGCTTTGATCTATCTCGCTCAGATGCGGGTGATAACTTCGGTGACATCTATCCCACTTTTTGGCCATTGTAAAAGGCACATGTCCCTCCTGTGATAACCCAGCATGACAACACTCTTCTTCAGGAAATACAGGGTTCTCTGCATGTGGGAGAAATTTCCTCGGTCACTTCGGCTCATGCGAATCGGGCTGGTGAAGGTTCGTCCTCCCAGGTGCATTCACGGCTCTACTGTGATAGTTAATGTTTCTAGTTATGTGGAATGACAGGTGTCTAATTCAGATACCATGTCAAGTTTTATGTCATGGCTAGTAGTAGTGTTGGGTTTGCTATGCGGCGGGAGGTTTGCAGAGTATTTGTTTGAGTGCGCTCGAGGTTCAGTGCTAGTAAGAACGCTCCTCTGCGTATTAGTTTCAGACTCAGATTGGAAGCCATGTCTCGCTAGAGGGGAACTCCCAGATGCACTAGTTTAGGATACGGAAAACCCCAGAGGGGTTGCAGTGCTCAGGTCCCGGCAGACTATGAACATCATATCTCTCCGCATGTCCGTGTTTTGGTGGAAGCCTGGGAGAATAAGGTCCTCAATCGCAAGCTCTTGACTGGTGAGGAAGGTGGTTGAATTAACCACTATTGGATGCTGAAGAACATGCTCTGCAACATGGTGGAGGACATGCTCAGTAATTGGTCTAAGGCTCGGATAGCAGTTCACTCCATGAAAGCAAAAATTGTAGAGATTGACGCCCAACTTACAGTCATGGACAACTCCTTTTCATGGAAAGGAATGACCAACATCTCGAGTTTGAACATGCGCAAAATGAAAGGGAGTGCTCAGGGTGGTGGTACTAGTGGCAGCGAATCCGGGCTCTCAGTAGTCTATGTGGCAGCGGTAGCGCAATGGGCTTCTCTAGTAAAACGCCTCATGTCAAACCTTTTCCGATTCCATCTACTGCGGACTCTCTTCTCAAGAGTTTGAAGAATTCATCGGCCCAACACTTTGAGTAGCAGCCGCTTTCACTTTCTCTATCACCGAATGCTGCCACCAATTCCCCCACTCTGTCACAGGAAGAACAATGGGCTTGCGCAATCACTGAAGATATCCCTTCGGTTTAAATGATTATTTTGACTAGGGTTTTTGGTCGAGTCTCTCGAAGTTTTTTGGTTAAAGTTTAAATATTTCTCTTAATACGGTATGTTTTGACTTATGTTTGGATTCGCTCTTATATAGGAGCCTATTTTGTCTATTATGGAGCTCTGTAACTAAGTCTCTCAGTTTCTGAGTCATGAACATCTTTATCGTGAACATGGTTAGAAGGCTTGTATTTTTTGAGAGGCTCTCGAGGAGGTTCTACCTCTTTCAACCTCATGTAGCCAAGATATCTGTATGTAATTTTTTTACCTATGTAATATAATATATCTATGAAGCTTACAGAAAAAAACAATAATATAGTCTTCATATTTAAATTTATTAATCATTTTGGATTGTCTTTGCCTCTATTGCATTACATTAATGTCATAATAGAAAAGACAAAGTAAAAGGTACTTCAGCTTGATAATGGATAGTCTCATTTTTTTTAGTAGAAATTTGTGGACGTTGATCATTTAAGTTTCTACTATTGATTCTTTACCACATAAGTTTTATTTGACTAAGTCTTGTAATAATAAATTTTATTAATGTTATGACAACTATTATTTTTCCATGTAACTTAGATATTTGAAATTTATCAAAGATATCATAACAATATGTCAAATATTGTGAAATTGAAATCTATTAAAACCTGGTGTTTAATTATTTTCTTAAAACAACACTGAACCTCCATCAAATATTTTTACTTATAACTAATTTGATTTTAATTTTATTTTTTACAATATCCATTTTAATTTAATCCCTTATATGCATAAGTACATTACTAAAATATATTACATTGACCCACCATTTTAAATGGTATAGGATGATATGCTATTTATTCTTCAATCTGAGATGAACGCTTAAACAAGGATCCATCTCAAGTAATCTAGATCTATCGAGCTTTCACATGACTCAAATCTCTTCAGACTCAAATTTTGAGAAAAAGTGCGTCTTTTAATCCTTCTCTTCAGACTCAGATAGAACAAGAATTAAGAGAGAAAAATATAAATGTGAACCATTTTTTTGAAATTTGTTCATCCAATAAGAAAGCAATCCATTATTAGGTTTTCCATTCCTTTTGATGTTGTCTTACCTTTTTTTTTTGTCAAAAACAAATTTAAAGAAATATTTAACTTTTCAGAAATATTTAAATTTAAGAATGGGTTTTCCATCAATTTTCAGAGTTTTATTTGAAAGAAATCTGCTTTCCGTAACCTCAATCTGGAAAGCTTTATCGATAGATTGTGCATAGAAAATAATTTGAATTTACGGTAAATTTAATCTATTATATATGAATTACATAGATAATAATGTGGACATTTGTTGTAAGTTTGTAACGATATATCATATAACATTATATTTGACATTGTTTTCATAATTTTTATTTTTATCCATAGCTATAAGCGATTTTCTCATTTTATCTAGGTTTTGTGTTTTTTAAAAAACAAATAGGATGTAGAGCTATAGTTTAGGTTGGATATTATTTATTTGAATAAAAAAACTGCTTCGATTTTATTGTCATCCTTAATTGCAGACAGTCTAAATATTGTCTTAAGATTTAACTGTGATCCTTAATTGCAGAATATTGAAGCTTGTTTAAATATTGTGAATAAACACAGACATCAATATTCTTTTGGAAAATACAACATGAATATTAATGAATGCATACAAGGCTTATATTCATATAGGATCTCGGGTTATTAGAAAAAGGAAATTGGTGGAGATAGCTATGTGTGAGAAGTAACGTGCCACAAGATAATAGTACTATTAAGAGCAGAGAGAAGTAACATGTTGGAAATGCAAAGTTTGAAAATCCTCCCAAGCAGAGCGAAATTTGATATTGCATGATGATCATAATACATTTCAAGCGACCTTGTTATATAAAGGTAATTCAATTTTTTGTAATTCAATTTTTTGTTATATAAAGGTAATTCAATTTTTTGTTTGTGTGAATGTGTGAAATTAATTCTATTTTCACATTTTTATGTGAATGTAAATCTATTTTCGGCTATGGTTTTGCTAACGGTTTATAACACATTTAAGGAAGCCAATTTTTAACATTACTTTAGTCGAGGCCTGAGGGTTTGGCAGTGGCAGAAGGTCACTACTCCCGTTCAGTTCAGTAATACAGGGGTGGTTTTTAGCAGTTATAGCTTAATTTTGGTTTCAGTGGATGTTAATCATCATCATGAGCAGCAGCAATTAACAATCTTACAAAAAGGTAATAGTGATCCCAATAACAGTACTAGATATAAAGTTTTGTATGTAGTTCATTGATATTACTGTATTTTATTACCCTTCACCGGTTCTATATCAGATTTCTTGTGCATTTAATCCAGTTTATCCAGATATCTTATCAATTTTATAACTGTGAAAATCATATAACCTAACAGAAAAATAATAAACCCCTAATACAAAAATAATACAAAATTATAAATCATACACATATTATTTATCTTGTAAAACTATGGAATTATATATGATCCAAAGATATCTATGTTTAGTTGGCCAAATCCTGTTAAAGAAGTCAGGTGAGCATTATTTTCTCACTTCTCAAGTTGAAGTCTTATTATATTGGAGCATGCCCAGCCTTTTTATAGGCTTCATTATATGCAATACTGTGACCACATACCAGGGGCTACCAAAACCATATGTCTAAAAAGTAACTACTTTGACCTAAAACAATATTAGTTCAATGTCTCATTTACCAACAAAGGTTAACCTAACAATTTAAGGGAAAAAACTAATTGCTTTGTCCTAAAACAAGATTTACTACAGAAATTTCAATAACTTAACATCATTTAGCCAACCAAAGTTAACTACCAATTTAAAGAACAAAAACCAAATGCTTTGACCTAAAACAAGATTTACGACCTAAATTTGAATAGCTTAACAACATTTAGTCAACAAAAATTAACTAACAATTTAAAGAACAAAAACTAACCATTTTGACCTAAAACAATATTACTCCAAAAAATTTCAATAACTTAACCTTAAAATTAAATTAAAAAATTATTACACATAAGAGACATTGAAAAATTATTAACTTTAACTTTAAAAATTATTAACCTTATAATTCCAATAACTTTAAAATAATCAAAATGATTTTGACTTATTCTGATTATAGTAACATATTTAGTAACATATTTAGCATTACTCCATATTAAATTTCACTTGTATTTAATTTGTTTAATAAACTTAAATTTCATCCTTGAGAATTGTCCAACAACTTCACTTTTAAATTGAATTAAAAAATTATTAAATTTAAAAGATATTTTATAATTCCAATATAACTTTAAAATATTAAGAATAAAATTTTATTAGTATTTAATAATGATGTCTAGTTTAGTTAAGGTATTTAACCAATTCAACTATGGCTGTATTTAATGGAGCTGTTTAATCAAGAGACTTTTTTATTTTTCACGCTAATTTTTGTGGATGAATTTAATCTACAAAATATGTAAATTGTTGTTTGTTGAGGGATTTTAAACTCATAAACCAAATTAGGTGAGAGGAAAACACCCAACACCCCACACTCCTGTTTTTAAGTAGTGTTTTTGAAATTTTTGATAATTCGGTAAAGATTCATGGCAAAAAAGATTCCAGCTACTTAAATTTCAAAAACAACTACCCTACCTTTAGAATGGTTCCACTCATTTGAAAGATTGTAGTTTACATATAAACTTCAATTCAAGCCACCTCCAATAACTTTATTTAAGAGATTCGAGTAAGTTTACATATAAACTTGAATTTAAGTCACTTCCAATAACTTTATTTAATAGTTGATAAAGTCAATCTTGATTATTATACCAAAAAGGTGCATTCTACAACTCAGTAGGGGAGAGATGTGTAACTCCTTCCCTGCTAGAGTTGACACATATCTTTTATAAAAAAAATAATAAAATACTTTTAAAAATAGCTTTTCAGGTCAAATTAAATTTAAATTATTTAGAATTGCATATATATCAAACAATATAAATTAGATAAACTAAAATCATAAAACAAAATATTACACATTTCCAATCTTAAAAAAAATTTACATGTTGAAAGATTTGATCACTTTAGGTGTTTCCTACATTTTTTTATTTGAATCTATGCTGCTATAAATTACTATCAAGGTAACTATATGTATACATATTGATCCCACAACTAAATCCACAATTCGTTAGCAGAGCAGCTTAAGAGTAGCTTATCAACACTGTTGATAGGATTCTGGAAGACTTCTTAGATATCCAAAGAAGGAAATGGATCGTCTGACCCAAAAGGCTCCAGGTCCATGGGACAACATTCTTCAGGAGATTCTACCACCC
>LPNX010724873.1:210324-381274 GCA_001517045.1 Pseudotsuga menziesii
GATGAATTAATTCTGCCGTATGAAAGTGAGCCATTAGGTCCATGGGACAACATTGGCCCTCTGCTGCTGCATGAGAACCAGCAGGGACAAGAAACTGCTAACGGCATTGTGGAGCTGACTCTTGACGACATTGTGGTCCGGAGGAACTAGATCTGTACTGGATGGAGCTGGAAGATAATCAGGTGGAAGTTCTGTTCGGCAATGCATTGAATTTTTTTATTTTGTTTTCTTTCATTGGAGCTCACATTTTGATTTTTCTTCAGTGATGCTCATTTTGTTTTTCAGTTTTGAGGATGAGAAATTCTGATATTTCAGATGTGAAGTTTTTATGGAATGGGGTTTTTTAATGAGACGAAATTAACGTGTCCAATGGAATTTAAACGTTATTATTAGTTTGCTTGATTTCCTTGTGTTGTAATTATTCCGGATTTTCTCATGTTATAATTTCACGGGGAGTAATGTTTCATTGAATTTCTTTGATTTGATAATTTGTTCTTAATGTTATTGGGATATAATGAAATAGTTATTTATAAATCGCATTAATAATGAGCTTCACTAGATTTACTTAATGCTATAATTTGTCATAAAATCATTAATACCAAGATAGGTTATACTGCCCGTATGGGTGTAGATTGATTGGCAAGTGCCGAGTAAATGAAGGAATGTTGTAAAGGAGGTCTCAAGTTCAAATCTCACCCAGACTTGGGGTTGTGTGGATGGACTTGGGGTTTTATAGTGGCAGCCGACAAGAATGGACTAGAACCGCCCAGAATGGACCCTAGACCCTGTGTCACGGGAGTACCAGAACCGCCCAGAATGGACCCTGGACCCTGTGTCACCCGAGTACCATAACCACCCAGTTACCCATTCCCAGAACCACCCAGAATGGACCCTGGACCCTATGTCACGCGAGTACCATAACCACCCAGTTATCCATTCTCAGAACAGCCCAGAATCAACCCTGGACCCTGTGTCACACTAGTACCAAAACCGCCCAAAATGGACCCTGTGTCACCCGAGTACCAGAACCGCCCATCCTGTATCACGCAAGTTTTAGAATGGACCCTGGACCCTGTGTCATGCGAGTACCATAACCACCCAACCCTGTGTCACACTAGTACCAGAACCGCCTAGAATGGACCCTGTGTCACCCGAGTACCAAAACCGCCCACCCTGTGTCACGTGAGTACTAGAATGGACCCTGGACCCTGTGTCATGCGAGTACCATAACCACCCACTTACCGATTCCCAGAACCACCCAGAATCGACCGTGGACCCTGTGTCACACTAGTACGAGAACCAACCACTAGTTACCGATTCCCAGAACCGCGACCTTGGACCGTGTGTCACACTAGTACCAGAATGGACCCTGTGTAACCCGAGTACCAAAACCGCCCAGTTACCAATTCCCAAGTACAAAAAAAAAAAAATGTTATACTGGTCACAAAATAATAGGATTTTGATAAAAATAGCAGTTAATTCAATTAAGTTTTGAAGAGGACGCCGGAGTTGAAAGCCCCTTTATATTTTTATTTTTTAGATTAAGATAGAGAAAATTATAAATTTCCATGTTGAGAAAAGAGTAATGTAAAATTTACAGAACACATTATAATTATTTTATTTGATTTGATTAGTTTTATTATTTAATGGAATAAATTGGTTAGATCTGAAATATATCAACTAAACCTGGGCTTTTACCCAAGTTTTTACAGGTCACGGCTTGATTCTATTTTTTTTTTGTTAAATACATTCCATGAAAATTTAATTAAGATGGGCTCTACCCAAGCCTTGTAGCTCAGGACTTGAGGTTAAATTTAAATAAATTACCGAACCACTGTCCGGTTTGGTATGGGCAAAGCCCGGCCATAACATAATTTAAACAGTAGCTTTAACATAGCCAACGTTTATTTTAAATTGCAGGCAGTTCAAACATAGCCAACGTTGCTTTTAAGATTTTAATTCAAATAGTTCAAACCATATTGAATAATTAAATTGCAGGCTTACAAATAGTTAATAGAATATTCATACATGCAAATATGGTTTGCTGGTACGGCTAAGACGCTCCAGATATTCAATAGGTTTTAATTTTTTTGTTTTTGGCACCATAAATCGTTCATGCACCGTAAAGCAAGGAAGGAAGCTCCAGATACACCATCAATCGTTCATGCACCATAAAGCAAGGAAGGAAGCTCACGATCTTGCATTTTCAAGGCCACTAGGGTGTGAAAAACCCTCTATTATGCACCATAAATCAAGGAAGGAAGGAAGCTCACGATCTTGCATTTTCAAGGCAACTAGGGTGTGAAAAACCCTTGATCGAATTTTTCTCAAATGTTTTTGTTCATTTTTCTTAAACCATGGGAACAAAAACCTTCCAAGAGTATATTCAACAGCCTGCAAATCAGATATACCAATAATTTGTGATTTGGCAGGGGCTGAGATGTCTTGGTGGGGTCACCTACCCTTCAAGCTTTGTCACAACAAGCTAAATGAGCAACCCTACCCCCTGCCAATTTTGAACCTGTGACCTCCAGCGAGATAACACATGTTCTTAACCATTAGGCCCACTCAGATGCTCCTCCTTCGTCAGTTGTTATCTCCCTTAGTGAGCTAGCTCTAGGATCTTCCCCAAAGAGCCACGTTTTTTGTGTCCTTTAAAAGATATTTTTTACCCTTGATCGAATTTTTCCCAAATGCTTTCGTTCGTTTTTTTTTAAACCATGGGAACAAAAACCTCCCAAGAGTATATCCAAGAGCCTGCAAGCCAGATATACCAATAATTTGTGACGTGGCAGAGACATCATGGTGGGGTCACCTACCCTTCAAGCTTTGTCACAACAAGCCAAATGAGCAACCCTACCCCCTCTCAATTTTGAACCTGTGACCTCCACGGAGATAACACATGTTCTTAACCATTAGGCCCACTCAGATGCTCCTCCTTGGTCAGTTGTTATCTCCCTTAGTGAGCTAGCTCTAGGCTCTTCCCCAAAGAGCCATGTTTTTTGTGTCCTTTAAAAGATATTTTTTATTTTTTTTTAACTTTTGTTATGTAAAGATCCATTATTAAATAAAAATATATTTTATTTTTAATTTTAGCTAACATTATTTAGTTAGCTTAATTTATCCACAACTAACTTAAGATTGAACTTAACTTTTGCTAACTCTAACCAATGGTTATTTGTCATCGACTATTGGTTATCCATGCATCAACTACTAGTTATTCTTTATTTTTTTCTCACTAAATAGTTTCTTTTAGTTTAACTTAACTTGGCTAAATTAGCTAATTAGTCAATTTAGCCAATCTTCAAAAAGTAAACATTAAGATAACTTATCTTAACTCTAGCTCACTTAACTAGTTAGATTAGCCTAACCTATCTAGTCTTCACCAATTAACTTGACTTAGCCAAAATGACTTAAGCAAGTTTAATTTATCTTAACCTTAAAGCGCTTACTTAGCTAATTTAACTAATTGAATTAATTAGTATTTTCTTGGCATCCTCTGTCGAGACCAAGATATTAATGATATCTAGTCTAACTTCTTTATTTTATTTATTATCTCTTAGTGATAATTAGCCTCATGTTAATCATTATGTCATTGGTATTTGTTAGATCCCTGCGGTGGCTTGCAGTTTATTCAGCATCCCCACCGAGGACTAGCCTTTAAACATAAACTATGTGTCACTTGTAAACTTAAGTGTCATCCTAGTGAACTTCTTAGTTCATTTTCGTTGTTAATTTCCTGTAGCATCAAGATGACACTCATCATCAACTCATCTCTACCTATCCATTCAGCTTCTTCCCCTTATGGATTCCATGCCCCTATCATTTTAGTCGCGTCAAGTCTTTAGTCTCCTAAGTCTACAATTCATAATACAACTTAGGAATTCAAGTCTTACACAGTTTAACCTATGGACCCACTGCCTTGATCTCCTTTCCACATGAGTTGGCACACATTTTCAGTTACAAGTATAGGATATAAGAAGTGGGATATTGCATACAAACTGTTAGAGCCATTATACCCCCATAAATCCAATTTTTTGTTCATCATTTCTTCTTCATTCCCCCATTATGAAATGTAATTTGACATTTTGAATGGATAAATTCCCATAGATATGGAATCTTGTATAGCCTCAAAGGTATTCGTACATAGTCCAAATGATTATGTACAAAACATCAGCTTCCTATCTCTATTTCCATAACCTTTACCAAGTTGTCCTTTAAGTCAATCTCAATTAGAATATGAGCTACTGAGTGAGAGGTATACAATATAATATGCTTATCATATTCTAAAAAATTCCTTATGTTATTCCCAATACCCTTAAATACTTCCATGGTGTGGAGGTCTAACATTAAACCAACAAGTTTTATGCACATAGGACGCATGGTTTTTTCTTTGCGTTGGGATCAAAACTAGGCATCCATTTCTCCAGGGTAAAATTAGGTTACATTAATCTAGATTTATGTTTGTAATGGAATTGTTCTTGCATAATATTTTTACATTTTTCATTTTCAAGAGATGTCATTATAGCATGTATATATTTCTAACGACTTTATTTTTTATTTTTTATTGCATTGGTGGGCATGGATGTGCACATAGACATAGAAAGAGAAATACAGAGGCTCAAAGAAATGTGTGCCTAAATTATTATTGTTGATGATAATATTGTTTCCTTGCATCTAATTTGGATACGATGATAGAGATCTTTAGTAGGTCAAACAGTGTGCTTGAGGACATTGCTACATATAGAGAGAGAAAGACGAAAGAATTTGCCGATGAACTTGCTACAAGGAAGTCAAGAAATTGAAGATAACAAAACAACACATCTTTTCCCTTTTTAGAGATCCATAGAAAAATCAAATCCTAGACTTAGACGAAAAGCATATTTCTATCTAGTGGTGTACATATTAACCATTCATAAATAATTGGATTAACATATGGTACATGGTCTTTGATGTACCCCCACACAACAACCGAGAGATGTTGTTATATTTTCTTAGAAAGATGTATGTGGAATTGGTCATGGAGAAGCATGTCAACTATTTATATATGTTAGAGTACCACAGAATTAGGATGGGGATGCCTCAATAATGTCTCAATCTGAGGAACACTAATCCCAACCACCTAGTGCCTGCACCTCGCAGGAGGGTACCCAGGCAAGATGTGCCTCCTACACATCAACTCGTTCCACATACATAGGAGTCATTCCTATAATTGGCACAAACATTTTTTTCCATAGCACTTATCTTTGGGATGCATACTAGGAAAGACCATTAGAGCCACTAGCTATTGGAGGGGCAAGGCCACTACCTCCCAGTCGGGTAGAGCCACCACTTTCCAATGGCGAAAGGGGAATCTAGTGGTGGGACTATACCTCCCTATCATCAACCCAGTTGAGATCCCCACCCATGTCCATATTGCCAACGCAACCCATAAATCACAAGTAAGATGAAACTGTATGGGTCCCCAAAATAGACTCACCAATGTGCTAGAGTTCGGTGAAAACTGGTGTCTTCGACCAAATAATGAAGGAACCAATACCTTGTACGAATATCAATGGTTTGATGATGGAGTTGAAGTCGAGCATGTGAGACACAACCAGCCCCAAAGGAACTAAGGACTCCTTTCAAGTGGTCCAAGGAACTCATGAATGAGGTGGATGAAACCAGGATACAGGTACCTCTAGGTCTATCCTCTAGAATATATGTGTTGGCGTTGACAGAGGGAGACCTACATCTACCAAGGAAATGAGGTTTCCTTGATAGAAGCGTGAGGGGTAAAACCATAGATATGGAACAATAAGGGGACTCAAACATTGAATGGGGAACTAGGATAGGGGATTATTGGGGACTCAAATTTCCTTTGTTTAGACTATGAAGGAAGGGATGACCTTGTAGAAAATGACACTAGCTCATGGGGAGGGAATCAAAGCTATGAAACCGGGGAGATGACTTCAATGGGAGATACTTGGGGAAGTAACTAGACTAATGATATCCAGGGATCCAATGGAGAATTGGCATAGAGTACTCTAAACAAACACAATCCAATGGGGGGAAGTTGTCATAATGGGAGACTAAATGTAATATGTGTAGACGCCTAAAGGCACTTTTTGGGCCTTCTTCATAGTTTAAGGAGCTTGAATAAGGGATAGAAGTATGCTCAATATGATACTATTTCATGGATTTTTGCCAGCCCAAAATGGTAAATGCTATATGATGTTTTCATGTTAAGAGAGTCTGAAAATGGGAAGAAGACTCTAGTGGGGTCTCTTTTCATATAATAGCCTCCTATGAAAAAGGATTAAAGTGTACAAAAGAGAGATCTCCCAGTCGAAAGAGGTAGAGTGAATTATTTGCCATCAGTAGTCCAACAAGGCCGAAAAAGGTTATTCCTATACGGATTGGACATTCATTCATATACTTTTATGAGCATAAACAAAACCAAGTTTGCTCGACGATATTTTATTTATGAGAGGGTTGGAAAAAAGATTAAATACAACCCATAATTTATATTTTTTGTAAGTTACAGTCCCAATGTCCGATAAAGAATAAAAGCATACAAGGGGAAATGTTCCTAGCTGGAAGGTGCTAGGGTGGTCCTTTTCTTTAGATAGTCTACGTTGTCTGGAAAAAAAGGAGATAAATGAGGCCACATATATGCTCTTTCTAATAATTAAACAAGCGTGAAAGGAAGCAAGAGTGCTCAACAATCTTTTCATTCTTTTAGGGGTTAGAAACTAGCATAACATAAACTCCATAATGGTCAATCAAGAAAGGAGGTAGTGTTAGATGCACCAAAAGTGGTTATGTTGTGAACACAGCTGAGGTGGAGAAAAAAAACAATGGAACACTGGTGAGGCCTCCTTGCATGACAGTGAATGGAGGTAAAATAAGGCTGAACTTGTAGTATGGAAGGAGCAAGTGGTTCATAAACATGCCAATACATATAAGTTCTAATTTTCGTGGTGGCATGCAAATCCTGGTGACACTGGGAAATGACATAGAAAATCATAGAGATAGAACAAGACATGGGTCTCATGAGTAGACATATGAAGGAAAATCAAACCCAGCAGTGCAAACGGCATGAAAAACAAGTGTTGGATGACTCTGTTGTGCATAAAAGAAAGAGTTGACTAAATATAGGCCTATAAACAAGGAGACCACATGACACATGTGATTTTCACTATGTAGTGTTGAGTTTGAGTGGAGGGCCCCAAAGCCCAACCACTGATTTCTTCTGATTCAACAAGTGGTTTTCCGATATGAGAGTTGTAGGTAATAGATCTCACTAAGCTCATCAATTTCAATGGTGTAGTTTTGGTTTTTTTCTCATTCTCGGGGCCTCAAGTGATCCCAAAGGGTTCACGAGGTCCGATCGCAATTTTCCATGGAAAAGGCACGACATAAGTCGTGCACCTATAGGGAAGACAGGCGAGACCTTGGTCACTCCTACCGAGGAGACAGGCGTGACCTCGTTCACTCCTGCAAAGGAGACAGGCACGACCTGGGTCATAGTCACACCTATTCAGGAGGCAGGCATGACCCAAGTCACACCTTTCAAGTGTTTTTCCGCTACTTAAGTCGCACAAAAATCCCCAATAGGCACGACCTACTACAAAATGGAATATTTTGTGCAATTGGGTATGATAAGGAATTTTTGGATGTGCATTATGCCTTCAGTCGAATGGCGAGAGAAAGACATCAGGGACTTCATATATGCGATAGAGGAGGATGGAGTGATGCAGGATATGCTCGCCTTGTGTGCGATACTTAAGCTCTTTGAGATACCCCTTATGTGTTTAGAAAATCTATTGCTGAACAAACTAGTGAGTTTTTGGGATAGACTCTTAGAGTGCTTCATCATACAGGGTAAGCGACTGGAGATCACCCTCTAAGAAGTGTACTTCCTAACTGACCTCCCACTGTCAGGCATGATCGAAAATATCTTGTTGAAGCTCCCAAGGGGGGTGTTGATGGATGACCTGTGCACTAGACATTATTATGCCTTAGCATATGTGCATGTGTCGTACATATTGGTGTGCAACATCGAGATTCTAGGGACTCCGGAGGTCGCAATGATGGTGTTGTCGATACTGGGATCAAAAGGTCCACACAAGATCTCGAGCGACCATCTACTGATGATCGAGTGTGTGCTAAGGGGTCTCTTCTATGGGTGGTCCCAGATGTACTTGATAACGGTTAGACATCGATTGAAGTAGGCTAGTTTGGTGGATGACAATTTATGTTTCCACTCCCTTTTGTGCCCATTATTCTTTAAGCGACTACCAAGATTGTGACTGCATCTAACTGTGCATGACGGGGTATCTCACGAGCTACACATGAGGTAATGGTGCGAGGTGATGATCAAGGAGGGAGGCGGCCTTGTGGGGTGTTTCTTCACCTGATATCTTTTTTCACAATGGTGACATCTTCTTATCCTCATATAGGACTATCCATATGTGGGGATGGACTACGAGGGAGATCTTCAGACGCCTCGACCTCCAAGACAAGTATGGGGACTTGATAGTATCTATACGCGACTGTATGTTCTTTCAATCATATATAGTTTACTAGCATAGTGGTAGCTAGATCATACATGTGATAGATACTAATGACATACTGTGTGTATGTACAGAAGTGGGACCACACCCTCCACCGGGGTACTAGTGGTGCAGGGTTAGGGTGGAGGGGTTAGATCCACCTACTCATAGGAAGACGGGGTGAAAGAGTGCTACATTAGACTCTCTGCGGCTGCATGTGGAGAGTCTATTTGAGGGGGTCACCAACAATGGGTGGAAATAACTATATGACAATATGATCATCACGTGCTGCACATATCCTCCTGAGTGGATCTCTCTGATGAGGAGGATCATGGTTGTTGTTGAGTATGTTAGATCGACGACATACGGGAACATGCTGATGGAGGAGGAGAGCTCAGATGAGGAGGAGGACACTAATTTAGAGGAGGATGACTTGGACTAGTAGCTTGTGATGCTTCCCCTAATACGTTTGAGCATGGATATTTTTGTATGATACATATGATTAGGAAAGAAATTCTATGGAGATTCTCATTTTTTATTGAACATGATTATGATATGTATGCACATGGACACACCTTTTTGTATTTTTTATGGGTTTTTATGAGTCTCTTGTTTATGATTATGAGTATGCTTATATGATGTACATGACATACGTATGCATGACTATATGATGATGCCTGATGCAGTTTATTTCCTATATGCGATGATTGATGTGCCACTCTAGAACGCCATTAGCCATTTTTTCCACTACACTATTGATACTTCTGGGAACATTCATGAATGAAATGAATTCAAAATTTATAACCAAGTGTATAATACGTAGGAATTTTCTAAAGAGGTAGGGGTCATGGACCCGGTAGAAGTTATTCAACTAGGCGACAAGCAGTAGGGAGTCTAGGAATACCTTCAGGGGACAAATACCCCAGTGAAGGGAAATGGCTAAGAGACTAGTGACACCATAGTACTCATCCTCGTTGTTGGCATAAATACCACCACACATTCCATTGATATGGATCAAGTCATGTGACAAGGAATAAATGACCCACGCAGCTGAGGCGAGATTAGGAGACCATCTACTTGCACTATCAGTGAAACCAACATAGCAAGGAAAGGTAGGATCCATCTGGAGAAACCAATGAAGCAAACTATGAGACTCGTTGTAAAAACACTGTGAAAAAGAAAGAAAAACTATGATACAAGGGTATGCAACGTGGTAAACTTCAGGTATAGAACCTATTGAGGTCAAGCCCATTTTGGGGATTCTTCAAGAGGAGACCATAGAATTAAGCAAGGAGGTATGCCCCATTTCTGAAACATCGATGGGCGAGATAAGGGGCATACCACATGGATTCAAACTTCAATTTTCCTTTCTTATTGTGGCCTTGGTTGTAGACGAGGATAAGGCTCCTCTCGCTGAAGGTGCATGGACATGGGAGTCATAACGGGACTTCGACTAGGTCTTATCTGCAATGTTCCTGATCGGTTTATTGAAGCATAAGTAGGCATTTTTCCAATGGTGAAGTAGAGTCATATATATGCTCAACGACAAGGCGGAGTGATCGAATATAGAATTCAATGGGAAGAACCGATTCCACACCGTGGACTAAGTGATATGGGGTAAAATCAGTGGTGGTTTCAAGGATCTCTCCATCGTCATGAAAGTAGTGCCGAGATAGATTAGGAGGGAATTCTATGGTCGATGAGGGGGGAGGATGAGTGGAATTGGATATCATATAAATGGTGTTATTGGAGTCTGAGGAAGAGGTTGGGGGGTGTATCCCCTCAAGAACGACAATGTCAGACTCATGGGAGTGCTTGCAAAGGTCATTGAGGAGTGACCGGTACTTGGGAAAGTTTAGGAAATGGTGTGAATAATGGCCATATATTCCACAAAATACACATGGGTGGTTGGTTCATAGCGATTTATTTTTAAACACAGGTATTGTTGGTACGTCAACAAGTGGAGTGTCATCAGTCTCAACTACTATCCGCACAGTGGTGTGAAGGATTGGAAAATTTGGACAATTTTGAGTCACATGGCCTTGGACATCGCATAAAGCACATGTAGGAGGACATGATTTTGTTGGGGCTTTAGGTTCCTTTCCCCCAGTCTTCATGGGAGGAAGGGAGAAAAAGTAGCAGTAGGAGCAGTCAGTTGGATACTAGGAGAGGGGTCTGACGTTGTCTCAATCGGTTGGATCAATGTCAACATGATATGTGGTATCAAGGAAGGGGTGGGAAGATCTAGGTACCACACATAGATACCCAAAGTGAAGCACAAAAGGTTGAGATTAGCCATGACTAGCTTACTGACCATGCAAAAAGGTGGAAAGAGGAAGGAGATCATGTGTACGGGGAAGGAACCCCAATAATTCCCCGAGGTATGCAGTTTGGGTTGCAACTGAGGTTACGAGGAGGTCGAAATGTTACCATATGTGATAATTCACAAATCCTTTATGTCAGTCAATGAAGGACGGGGTTGTAAGGACAAACAAGTGTTTGTTGAAGGAGCATTGGTAAAGAGGCCCTGACCAATGACAAACAGGGAAGGGATGGAGATGGTGTTGATGTTAGTGTCGATCATAGGGAGGAAATACTCTAGAGTTGCTGGTCCTTTACGATCCTAATACATAAGTTGGTTAATGGTCACAATATTCCCATCACGGGGGAACATCAAGAGTCAAAATATGGCAGAAGCAACGGCTCACATTGCATACATATAACTACATCCAAGGAAGAGGTTGCAATCAAGTTGGGAGTTGACAACCTCAATTTTAATAAACATGGTTTTTTTGGCCAACTAAATGGGGACATTCGTGGGAACACCTTGTGGCTGAGCAACATGGCCATTTTAATATTGAAGGGAAGTGGTGGAAAATTGAAAGGTTGGGGATCAAAGTTTCTTCCAAACAAAGTTTGACATAACACAAGTTGATGTGCCCTTGTCGAACATGCATCGATGAATGACCAAATTTCAAATACTGACCAAAACTTGGAAGGTGATGGATGATGGAATCTAAGGTTCTCCTTGATCCAAGTCAAAAGTGATCAACATGGTGGCAAAGAGATTGCCGACACCTAATACAGATAACAAATATTTTTGTTCCGAAGGGAAAGTTTGGAAGACTTCGAATATGGACATGGAAGAGGGATACTGGGCCAATTTGTCGACTATAATATAATTAAGTGCGGCTCTAGTAGTAGGGGTGTTCACAATGAAACACAAAGGGAACTGTGGGAATTTGGCAGTTGTATCTGTGGGAGGTCTTGTCAAATGTAAGCACATGTCGAGAGAGATAGAGGTATATTCCATGGATGGATTAACGGTTTCTGTGGTGGAGCCATATTGGTTTCGTCTAGTCTATAAGTTGAAAACAAATGATAATTTCATGAGGTGATGGACATGAGGATCAATGGGTTGACCCATAGGAATGGGTGTCATGTTTTGTGGTACCAAGGGTTGGGTTGAAACCATTCATTCTTTGAATAAGGGGTTCTGCAGCACCATAGGTGGAGGAACCTAGGGTGCTGGGTATGCCTGTGTCAGAGTGACCGCATTAGAGTCATGTTGATTGTCATCTTGTAACAAGTGGGAGACACAATTCATATGGGGGCATGAATGTGTATAATGGTTGTAAGTGTCATAAATGGTGCATGGATGGTTAGCATGCAACTGATGGTTCCTCATAGGTTTTGGTGGGCATTGGGGGTCATGTACAACAGAATTTGCTCCATTCTTATTCTGAGGGTTTGGTTGCTGGCCACCTCTTTGAGGTTGGTTGTTTACCTGGTTCCTACCTATCTGTCATCTTTACTACCCTTGTTGGTTATCGGGGGAAGGTTAATTATGGAGGTTATGCTAAGCGTATCCTTCTCCTTGAGGAACAAAAGCAGACAGGGTCAGAGCATGTGTAGGTTGCATAGGTGGTGGGTAATAGGTAGGAGCAGTTGTAGCGGCTATAAATCCTACCGTCTAGCCATTACACATAGTTTCCAAGTAGTTTGGTCCATGAACTTGAGGAACTGGTGCAGGAGACACATATGAAGGTGTGGCTCCGGACTTAGTCGTTACACATGAAAAATAAGGTGCGTAAGCTAGTTGGGAAACACTAGGGGTGGTATCAGAATAAGGCGGCATCGAGGGAGAGGTCGTGCATAGGTGAGGATGCTAAGTAATAGAGCCAACAAATCCATCAGCAACAAGGGATTCCCCCAGTGTATCTCAACGTGAGGAGCCAGCACACAGAGCATCGGGTATAATGGTATACAAATAACGTGATTGGGCATAGATAAGATCAAATTGTTGTGCCTTAAGGATGGCTTCCTTCTCAGTCTTTGGGCACTTAGATGCAATGTCCATGGCGATGTGGGAAGTAAGGTTTTGAGAAATCAAACCAGGAAAATTCTATCATCTAACTGTATTTTACACAAGATACGAAAATGACACCACTCATGGATATGATCTGTGATATGAGTAGTTGTGCTTTGTCAACAAGATAATAGGATTTCCTTCCCCTCATCATAATGATCACGTAACTAGAAGTACTAAAATAACATCGATGCTAACAAGTAAAAGTATGGATATAAAGTAGCTCTATAATAAAGTTGAAAAAGAGAAAAAGTGAAAGCTTTATATATACACAAAAAGTTAAATAAATTTATACCAAAGTTAAAAAAAGATAAAAAAAAATTATTAAACTATATATATTTTATAAAATATTAATAATATTATTATTAATTATATAATTAATAATTATTACTGTAAAAAAAAGAGAAGAAACAAAAAAAGGAAAAGAAATATATAGAAATAATATTATTGAATATTATCTTTGGAAAAAAAAGAGGTTATTTAACCTAATCAAAGAATAATCCCTCGTCAAAAAAAAAGTCAAAGAAGTGAAGTCAATAAGACCATCCAGCAGTGAAGAAAAATCCAAAATCAAGGAAGATCAGTAATCGACAAAGAGTCAAAACGTCAAAGGAAGACTGAGTCCCAAGGATGATTTTAGGGGCGAATTTTAGCCCAGTGGGCTATTTTTCCATGTTTTTCTCCCAAAAAAATTCGCCATTTTGCATTTTTTGAAGCCCCGTTTCGCCCAATTTTGATGGGGTAAAATTTTTTCACCCTAAAAATCGCCAGATTATTATAGAAATGATATAAAATCCTTGAAAATTAAAATACTTTTTGAAAAATATCGCCATTCATTTTATAGTTGCTTTTTTAAGAATTGGTAACATTCGCCAAAATTTATACACTTTAAAATAAGTATGGTTCCTTAAAATCATCCCTAGAAGACTCGTCAAGAAATCGATAGCCATCTATCATTAAAGAAGTCAAAAACCATGGAAGTTGGTCTGCAAGCACAAATAGAGAAATTAGAAGCCAAATTAAACTGCTATTGAAGAGACAATGAAGAATTACAAGACATAAATATGAAATCGGAAATGTTGATTAAATTACATAAGATGCAAAAAGAGCGCAAGGAACAAATAATTTCCGACCAGAACAATCATATAGAAAAATTGTGAGCCCAAATTAAGAAATTAAAAGACGAAAGTGATTCCAATCAGAGACTAACAAATCAAGATATAAAAAAATAAATAAGTGATTACGAAGTAGAAACAATAAGCTTGAACAAAATCATTAGCAACAAGGATGAAAAACTGATGCACATATGATAGAAATTAACAGATCAAGAATCAGTGGTCGACTAGTATCGACAACAGATAAAAGTTCTTCAACAACAAAATAGCGACTCTAAAAAAGAACACAAGATAGAGATCGCAAGGAGTAATAAAATAATATCCAACAATTCTAAAGAAATTTTCAGAATAAGAAATCACAACAAAACCCTGATTACAAAAATCAAAAAATTGAAAAACGACAGCAAGAGGGAACAATCCAGTGAAGACCTCAAAGGAAAATTACTAGAAAAGTAAGAAGAAAACCAATGTTTAAATAATAGTAATCAAGAACTACATAACCAAATCAAGAAGCTAGAAATTGAAAAAAAGTCACAAGAGGAAGGAATCAAAAAAATTCAGAATCGTAACAATCTACTAGATAACCAAGAAGCACAAATTGAGGAAGTAAAGAAAGTCTTTGTCACAATCCAAAAGAAAAAAGAACAAACAACACCTACACCTTACAAACATCCTAATTATATTCGTCATTTTGACCAACGACAAGGTCAAAATGAATATTCACAGTAGACTTATGTGGACATGCGAAAATATCAACATACCAAGCAACAATTGAGATGAATTGTCCCACAAAATATCTTAGAGCGCCAATAAAAATAGATCTAGGATGGAACACAGTAGATACGATGCGACAATTCTCTCGAGGAATCCGTAATTCGTATCAGCTCATCTCCTCAAATGTCGCAAATACAAAATCGAAAGAATTCCGAGATGATAATAAAATAAATCAGACATTAATGTCAAATACATCTTTGAGGACAATGATTCCACTAAGGGGAAGGCAATGTAACGAACAGAAAATATATAAATATTAAAAATAATATTAATAGATGATTATTAATTAATAATTAATAATTATCAAAGAGTCGTGACTGTAGGTTGGAAAGTCACGAATGGACATATATAAGTCCGACCATTGTAAATGTATCATATCAATTCTATCATCAATTTATAATTTATTATGGCTTATTTAATATTCCAAGTCTTTTGGTAATATTATTTGTGTAAGCGAATAATTATTCGCTTCACTCTGTTATTAGATGAACACCATAAGTGGAATGATATAATGTGGTTTTGAGGGTTTTCCCTTTCCTTTCCCTCAAAATTAGGGATTTCTTATGTGAGTTTGATAGGCATGGGAGGCCACAACGGGTCATGACCGATGGGTTCATTTTTCAATCATGTCAAATCAGGTAGGTTGAGACTAGCCATAAATGGTAGACTAGGACCTGGACTAGATCAAGGAGGGCCAACAACGATGCTGGTACCGGTGAGCATGTAGTTACTGCGTGCAAATGGGGGTTGGTACGGATGAATTCTGATAGTAGGAGTAGTCATTGGAATGCTATGAATATCTGGAATGGTGGTAGAAGGGTCTATGCTCCCATGCTTTAAAGGAAGGTATAGTATGAACCATGGTGGTTGCACTAGGGACACCACTAGTGGGTAGCGTACCAGCAGTGGTGTGTGCGGTGGAGAGGGGCTCACTAAGACCATGTCCTATAGGTCTGGAAAACAAGATACCCGATATGACGGGTGGAGTGGTCAAAATTCTACTATCAACCATCCCCTCTTGAAACGGGTTAGGAGGTGCACCAGTCATGGGGCTAGATGGGGTTGTGAACAAGGTAGGCTCGGATCAATAGGAATGCATATCATATGCAGATGTAGTGTATGGCTATGAAGGTGGTGAACGATGTCGGATATGCATCCAACGGTGATGGTTCAAGGAAATAAACTAAGGTGTGTTCCCCCTAAGTCTATGCAAGTAGCATGGTGGTGCAATGATGAGATGATCATTGTGGTATGCAATGAATGGAGGTGCAAGAGTGTCAAACACAGGATCAAAATCAAACTACCACTGAGTGTGAAGAACAAAAGCATAAAAATGGTGGCTCACACGCCAAAAGGAAATCTCTAAACCCAAACTGCAACAATGTGTTACAGCAGGAGAGTCTACAACAAAGTGGCTAGAAATCCAACAAGCAACACTACCTATAAAGAAAATGACGAACTAACCTAATGGGGGATTCACCTTGTTGAGAAATATCTTATCACGTTCATTCATAAAGGGGGTATTCAAATTGTGAAAAATATGGTCAATATATTGTAGGTATTGGTGGGGTGGGGAATAGGGTATGGGGATTTATAGGTATTAGGGGGTATAAAAATGGGTTTCTAATAAAAATACGGAATATATTGTAAAAAGAAGGGTTTTTTATTTGGAAATATGTATTGGGACACGGGCTCAAGAAAAGGCTTTTTTTTAAGTAATTATCAATATCTAGTGAAATTAGGTGTATTCTTTAATATCCCATGAACAAAGGCACTATGACATGGTTTCACTAAGTGAATACCCCATGTATTTTGTTAATCCTTTTAATGTTGTACTTTGTTAAAATTATTATATATTTTGATAATAAAAGTAGTGAATAATGAATGTTGAACAATGCATCGTTGATTTTTTTTAATTATTTTAGTTTTTTCATTCCTTAATAGGATTTATGATTTATGATTTTAGGATTAAATCGTAAATCATATATAGAACACATGATTTAAGTTGGAAAACTCTAATTGGAAAAATCAACCTAATATTTCTTTGGCCAAATTTTGCAAAGCTCAACTAAAAATATATTTGTAGCAATGGCCAAATCATGTCAAACCCACCAAGTGATCCTTCACCACTTAGCTCCACGCCTTATTACAATGGACTATATCAATCCATTATATAGGTTTCATTACATGGAATCCTATGTGTTGTAATATTCCAATTTTGACCCTATTGCATTAAAATTGTACATGGTGTAAATATCATTATTAAATCACGATGATGGTTCAAGGAACTGAACTAAGGTGTGTTCCCCCTAAGTCTATGCAAGTAGCATGGTGGTGCAATGATGACATGATGGTGTGTTATGTAACGAATGGAGGTGCAAGAGTGTCAAACACGGGATCAAAAATCCAACTACCACTGAATGTGAAGAATGAGAGCATAAAACTGGTGGCTCACACGCCAAAAGGAAATCTCTAAACCCAAACTGCAACAATGTGTTACAGCAGTAGAGTCTACAACAAAGTGGCCAGAAATCCAACAAGCAACACTACCTATAAAGAAAATGACGAACTAACCTCACGGGGGATTCACCTTGTTGAGCAATATCTTATCACGTTCATTCATAAAGGGGGTATTTAAATTGTGAAAAATAAGTTCAATATATCATAGGTATTGATGGGGCGGGGAATAGGGTATGGGGATTTATAGGTATTAGGGGGTATAAAAATGGGTTTCTAATAAAAATACGGAATATATTGTAAAACGAAGGGTTTCTTATTTGGAAATATGTATTGGGAGAGGGGCTCAGTAAAAGTCTTTTTTTTAAGTAATTATCAATATCTAGTGAAATTAGGTGTATTCTTTAATATCCCATGAACGAAGGCGCTATGACATGGTTTCACTAAGTGAATACCCCATGTATTTTGTTAATCCTTTTAATGTTGTACTTTGTTAAAATTATTATATATTTTGATAATAAAGTAGTGAATAATGAATGTTGAACAATGCATTGTTGATTTTTTTCAATTATTTTAGCTTTTTCATTCCTTAATAGGATTGAATCAAAGTCTCGAGGTTGGGAAAATCATAATGAAATTTTCATTCCTTAATAGGATTTAGGATTTAGGATTTTAGGATTAAATCGTAAATCATTTATAGAACACATGATTTAAGTTGGAAAAATCAACCTAATATATCTTTGGCCAAATTTTGCAAAGCTCAGCTAAAAATATATTTGTAGCAATGGCCAAATCATGTCAAACCCACCAAGTGATCCTTCACCACTTAGCTCCACGCCTTATTACAAAGGACTATATCAATCCATTATATAGGCTTCATTACATGGAATCCTATGGGTTGCAATATCCCAATTTTGACCCTATTGCATTAAAATTGTACATGGTGTAAATATCGTTATTAAATCACAGTGAGGAGCTCAAGGCCAAGGCCCCTCCATCTATTTAGATTTTTATGTATTGTCAATTAAAATTTATGCCTATGGTTATCGTTATAGCCAAGCACAATATAAATTGAGACATCATGTCAATATGCAATTTAATAAAATACCCATAGCAAGCTATGCAATGCAAAAAGAGATGGGGGCATGATTTTGACAAGGAATATGGAGGGAAATTATTCGAACCCTTGAGCCAATATTGTTAATCCAAATTTCAATGAGAGAACCCATAAACTCTCAACTACCCATTTTGACTTATGCACCCAATCATTTATTTATTCGAAGAGTTGGTTGAGGCAGTTAATGCCTTGGGAATGGAGAGGTATGGCATCCAAATTCATGTATGGGCAAGCTACGTATTCTAAGAAATTTTATTTTTTCTTGCGTAGCAAGAAAACCAATTAGAGGAAATTTCAACTGAAAATGGGCATTTTAACTTTAATTCAAATTCCATGTCATCATGTGTTAGCCAATGAAACTGTTTGATATTTGAAATACCATATAGGTCTTAAACACTTTTTTAATATAAATTTGGTGATAGGTATCATAAAAAAAAACTACTTTTTTGTTTGTATTTTTAACATATCTCCCTCTGTTTTTACTCAAATTTCGATCGGGAGAGCTCGTTGGATGCGGACTTAAATTTCACATCTAATGAGTACCCACTTGGCATACTTTTGACAGACCTCGCTATCCCAAAAACAAGAAATAGCTGAGAAAACATGATGATGATGCCATCATCACGTTTTTTTCAGGTATTTATTTGTTGGGATAGTGGCATTCGTCAAAAGTATGCCAACTGGGTATTCATTGGATGTGGAATGTAATTCCACATCTAACGAGCTCTCCCGATCGAAATTTGAGTAAAAACACGGGGAGATATGTCAAAAATACAAACAAAAAAGTAGTTTTTTTTTCTTCCTCCAAAATTAATAAATATTATTTTATTATTTTAACTATTACTTTATTCAATTTTTTTAGGAGGCCTATTTTGAGTTGAAATTTCCTCTAATGACCGAGAAATGTGTGCCCAATCTATTCATCGTCAATGATTTCACTTCGTCACGCAGATGGAGCTAGCTGGGGCCTTTTGCTTTACATTCTTTCTCCTTTTCCTTCATTTTTCCATGGCTGAAACCCTATTTTTGTGTTACACCATGGATGGGAAGAAGATATTCACAATTTGGGGGTTTATAGAGGTCATTTATGCCCCTATAAGCCCCATAAACATTTTTTGAAATTGAATTTTCTCTCCTAGGGTTGATTCCCCACCTACCATTTCATTTTTGGTTGCCCACCACTTTTGAGACTAATGGAAACCCCATATTAGGAATCCCACAACCAAAACAATTATCTTCCTACCGAGGACTTGTGTTTTGTTGTTATGTGCATCCTTGTTTTGGTCTAAACTGTAAGTTAGAGTTAGGAATGGAAGAGGACCAGAATTGGCTTGATAAACCTAGTGAACAAAGGAACCCCAAAAAAGATCAAATGGGTTGGCTACGCTTCTATGCACACCTTGGAGAACATTAGAATTGAAGGTATGGCATGAAGGATTGTGTAGCAATGAAGGGAATATTTCCTTGTGTCAGTTGTGTACGTATTGTGCAGACCAATATAGATAGAGCTTGTACAGATATCCATAGCTCCGTGGTTGAGTTCACTAGCTTAGCAATTCTTCCTTTCCACTACCTTAGCATCCTCATAAACCCAATTGTGGATTGGCTTGGTTGAAGCTTGGTGTGTATTTGGCTATGGGTGAGTATGATGTTCCCTTTTTCCTTGTAGAAATCAGTCCCATCTCAAGGATGGTAGTTGTGTTGAGACATTGAGGAGCACAACTCACCTAAGGTTCGATGGAACATTGTAGCGACATAGCTAGTTGCTCGGGGTAGCTCATTTTTAAGATAACTACTCTCTTGTATTAATTCTGCAATATATTAGTTTTTAAGAATTATTACAAATGTATTGAATGTTTGTAGAGATTTACTTCCACTGTATTTTATAGCATTATACATCTACATATGTCTTTTACTTCCAACGCATTTTGCATATGTTCATGGGGCTAGATTCCTGGTTACAGAGCCCCGCCCTCTCCATCACACTAGGTCGATGAGAGGGGACATGACGTGGGTAAAATACCATGGGCTATGCAATACTATGAACACAATAGCATGTGCTACCAATACCATGGGCCTAAAAACCAACAACTTTGACTTAAAACAATATTGGTCAAATGTCTTATTTATAGTGCCACTTACCTTAACAATTTAAGAGACAAAATCCAAATTCTTTGACGTAGAATCATTTTACCTCAATGACTCATTGACGGAACCAAATTTAACCTCATGATTTAATAGACATTTAAATTTAAAATTAAAATTATATATGATGTAATTTAACTTGACATATAAAATGAATTAAAAATTTATTAAATTTAAGTGATATCTTATAATTCCAATCTCTTTAAAATATAGAATTTCATATATACCTTATCAATTCTAATAACTTATTTTCCATTTCAATTTATGATATTCCATATTAAATTTCATTTGCATTTAGTTTATTTAATCAAGTTAAATTCCATTACTCCACATTTCTACATTACTCTACATTTAAACAATTCATCTATCATGAATTAATCCAGCAACTTCATGTCTACATGAAATTAAAAAATATTAAACTTAATTGACATCTTAAAATTCCAATAACCGTAAAATATTAAATATCAAATTTTATTTCCGTTTAGTGAAATTTTAGTACACCACTTTTAAGTAATTCCACTATTGTTGTATTTAAGCTATGCTAATTTAAAAAAATTATCAAATTTAATTGAGTCAAAAAACTTTTGGTATAAATTGAATTAAAAATTTATTAAATTTTATTTACATCTTATAAGCCCAGTAACTATAAAATATTAAATCTCAAATTTCATTTATATTTAATCAAATCAAATTGTATTACGTTGCATTTAAGCAATTCCAATGTTGCTACATTTAAAGTATTCTATTTACTTTGAATTTAAATTTAACTAAAAATATATTAAATTTAACTAATATTTTATAATGTTGTTTACACTTTCATAAGTAGTCATGTTGAAACTTGTGAAGTCTTGTGGTGAATTATAATGAAAATTCTTGACATTTAGGGTAGACCAGTGCAGCTCTTCTTCAAAAGATGGTGTGAAGGATCTCTGCTTGTCAATTATGACCTAGGTTTTATGATTTAAATAATGGATATTTATTTCAATCTTAAGTTAATGAAATTAGTTGTTAACTTTATTAATATCATTTAGTTAAATAATGTAAATACTAATTTTTTTTAATAAAAAAATTAATTATTTTTTTCAGATTTTATTAAAGTTTTTAATCATTTTTAATTTTAATTTAGGTATGAAATTTTTAATTTTAAAGTTTTAAGATCTTAACCTAATAATAGGAATTATTATATATGTAAATTGTAAATTTGATTTTATTAGAATAGTATTTAATATTTTTTATTAAAACTAAGTTTTTATAAAAAGTATTTAATTTTAAAAATAAATTTTTACTCAATTAAATTAATAAAGTAAATTAGGGATTTTAATTTAATTAGAATGGTATTGAGATTTTTAATCAAACTATAAGTATTTATAAAGGAGTTTAGCATTTTTTAATAATAACTTTAATTATTAAGTTTAAAATATTCGTTACCATATAAGTTAAGTTTTCGAGTATTGTTATAGTTTTAAATTATAATTTTAAAGTATTTCTAGGTTAAATAATTTTTTTCTTAATTCTTATAACGATATGTTGTAATACTAAATTTCAATGTTTCTTAAGGTTAAGTGAGGTTTTTTAGGATGTGTGGGAAGGGTTCAAAATAAAGGTTTTTAGACTAGGTTTTTAAGGTCGGCGGTCTAAAACTAGGTTTGTAAGGTGGGGATTTTTTTATTAAGGTGATGATAGGTGTCCAAGACTTACTTAATTTCCACCCATCATCTCTGTTGATGTTTTTAGGGTGCTTCTCGTTCTCGATGGCTTCTTTCATGCGTCGTTTCATGTAATGATCAATCCCTGTAATGACCTTTGCATCTTCAATGCAGATGTGGTGTTTGGAAGTGAGAGAGTGCTCAGCTAGTGCATATTTTTTAGTGCGTTCATGGATAATGTCAACACTATGCTCCTTAAGTCTTAGTTGGATTGAGCGATGAGTTTCACCAATATAAACTTTCCCACACGTGCAAGGGATGGAGTATGCTCCTTTTTTCTTTTAGGGTCACTTTGATCTTTAGCATGGTCGAGAAAGGGTCGTAAAGTGTTGCGGGGGGAGAAGGAAACCCTGATCTTTTTCTTTCGTAGGATGTTGGCAATTTTATCGGTAGTACCTTTTATGTAAGGAAGTTTAATAGTTTTAATGACATCTTCTTTTTTCTGGGTTTTGGTTTTATAATTTGTGAATTACATATAGTTTTTTAATGAAGACTTTGGTCAAATGTTCAAGTTCCTGGTCAAGGTGTGTAGGATCCAAGATCCATTTGGCTCTAGTGGCTAGGGTGTTAAGAACGCCAATATTTTGAGCAGGGTGATGATGAGAATCCGCATGGATATAGTTGTCTATGTGTATTTTTTTTCGATACACCTGGTGTGCTAGTGATCCATCATCATTCCTGGTAATAAGGAGGTCAAGGAATGGGAGTTTACTATCCACTTCAGTTTCAATTGTAAATTAATATGTCAGTGATCGGTTGTTCATGTGTATAAGGAAGTTGTTGAGCTTATCTTTTCCATGGGGCCAAATGAAGTTTATGACGTCAATGTACCGTCTCCATTGTTCTGGTTTGTGGGAGGAGTTGATGGCCTTTTTTTGAAATGTTCCATGAAAATGTTTGCAACGACCTGGGAAAGTGGGGAGCCCATGGCCATGGCGTGAGTTTTCTCATAGATATCATCTCGAAAACTGAAATAGCTAGAAGCTAGGCACACCTTTACTAGGCTTGTTGTTTCCTCATCTATGAGTTCTTTTATTATGTTGATGACTTCATTGACTGGTATTTTAGTGTAAAGAGAGACCACATCGAAGCTTACCATGATATCAGATTCCCTCAAACTCATAGTCTTGATGTTCTGTATGAAGTGGGATGAGTCTTTAATGAACGATTGAGAGTGACCAACCAACGATTTAAGTTTGTGTGCAAGTAACCTAGCCAGCCCATAGGATGGTGAGCCGATAGTATTAACATTTGGTCTCAGTGAACAACCATCTTTGTGTATTTTCGAGAGATTGTAGATGCGTGGTATGACAAGATTTTTAGGGATGATCTTCTTTTTTATGATGTCATTCAAAGATGAGTCCTCGATAGCTTTCGTTAATGCTTTTATGATCCTATTACTCGGGTCCTTGTCCATCTTTTTATAGTTACTGCTTGAGAGGTGCTCAATCATCTTGGTATGGTAGTCATTATCATTTAGAATGACGGTAGAGTTGCCTTTATCTAATTTTAAGATCATGATATCCTTATTCATTTTTAGTTTGTTAAGAGCTAATGATTCCTCCTTGGTGATGTTAGTTTCTAGGTTTTCTTGCCTTTCTTAAGGAGAGTGGAGAGTCTTGTGGTATTAGCTTCCATTTCAATAATATTATTAATATTTCAATTTAAATCATTCTATATAAAATTTCATTTAAATTTAATTACTTAATTAAATCAAAATATGTTGTTGCATTTAAGGTATTCCATTTACTTCATATTTAAATTCAATTAAAAATATATTAAATTTAACTAATATTTTATAATTCCAATAACTTTAAAATATCACATTTACTATGTTTTTATATGGATTTTAATAACTTTATTAGCTTCCATTTCAATTATCAGTATTTCAATTTAAATCCTTCAATATAAAATTTCATTTACATTTAATTTATTTAATTAAATCAAATTTAATATTTAAATAACTACCCTTCCATTTAAATAATTTCACTAAATAACTACCTCCACATTTAAATAAATTTAAATCATTTAATATAAAATTTCATTTAAGTTTAATATAAGATGGTCTACGGGAAGATATTCAACTGCTACTGACGAACCAGGAACCACTTCCAGCTAAGATGGACGAAGCCGCTGAAAATCCATTGCTGTCGAACAACAGTGTTGAAATGAATCTTGACGGTACTGTGGAATATGACCCAGATCTGGTGCAGAAAATTTGCAAGATCTATCGGGCAACTCTCTGCAAATAGTGGTAGATGGTTCTATGTTGGAGGAGAATCTGCACGAGACTGTGCAAGATGAAGCTGCTCCAATCGAAGCCGGAAACAACATCTTCTCCATTCTCGACGGCACTCATGTACACTTCTCCCCATGACCGACCTTCAAACGGATGCCAATGCATCGTATCTTTTTGGAATTAGACATTTAAGGGTTCGTGAGGCTCACATTTTGGTTTCGTGATGCTCACATTTTCATTTAGGGTTCATGATTCTCAGTTAGTGTTTGGAGCTCGCTTTTTATTTTGGAATATGAAATTTCTTTTTCATTTGGGGTTCATGTTTGTAACTTTGTTTTTGGAGCTTTCTTTTATTTAGGAATGTGAAATTTTTATGAAATAAAAATTTTACTTTTTATTTAGGAATGTGAAATTTTTATGAAATGAAATTTTAATTGAAAAAAAAAGACGAATTTAGTACAATTTTTAATCGTACCAAGGTGTTTAAATGAATTTAATCAATAATAATACTTTGTTGGATTTCTTAATGTTATAATTAATCAAACCAGTAATTGGGTATTAAAAATATTGTTTTATTGAATTTCCTTAATTTTATGTTAACTAGAATTATGGAATGAAAGCTTAATTGATTATCAAATCTTATTAATAATGATTCACTCCGTTAAGTAATAGCACATTGTTATTCATTAAGTAGCTTTTATATTAAATAAATATAAAATCATGGTTTAAAAACACTTCCATTCTTGGTTTGACTTAAATAAATGTAAAAACCATAGTTTACAAATTTGTAAAAATTCCATGCTTCGCCATGTTTCACTCCGTTGAGTAATAGCACATTCTTAGACTTAAATAAATGTAAAATCGCGGTTTACAAAAACTCAATTCTTTTAAAAAACTCCATTCTTCGCCAATGCTTAGAAAGTCGAGTTAAATGGAAAAATGTATAATATGGAAAATAAGACTTAAATCTTTATAGGTCAAACTTTGCCAGTGTTATTATATGAAGCATAATAAAAGGGACAACAAGGTCATCTTGATCGACATTTCTCTGTGTACAGAAGTGTTAAGAAACAGGCAGATCTGTAGAGCTATAGTTTACGATGGATATTATTTATTTGAATAAAAAACTACTTCGGTTTTATTGTCATCCTTAATCGCAGACCGTTTAAGTAGTCTTCAGATTTAACTGTGTACTTATTTGCAGAATATTGAAGCTTTGTTTAAATATTGCGAGAAAAGACAGAGAGATCAATATTCTCTTGGAAAATACAACATGAATATTAATGAATGTATACTAGTCTTATATTCATCTAGAATCTCAGGTTTTCTTACAGATTAGAAAAAGGAAATTGGTGAGATGACTGTGTGAGAAGTAACGTGCCACAAGATACTACTATTAAGAGCAACCTGTTGGAAAGGCAAAGGTTGAAAATACTCCTTAAGCAAAGCGAGATCTGATATTGCAAGATGATAACAATACATTTGCAGTCACTTAGTTATATAGAACAAAGTTTGGTCAAAGTACTTTAACCATTCATGGCATCTGATGGAGAATCTGCGGTTAGAAAGTTTATTGTGGACGTTTCGAACCAAGCTTGGCTCATCATAAAAAAACTAATTCTATTTTTTATTTTTGTAAATGTGTGAAATTAATTCTATTTTATGTTAAGGTGTAGCTAACTAATTCATGCATATTTAAGGATGCCCATTTTTAGCATTACCTTTGCCGAGGCCTCCAAGGTTTGGCAGAAGGTCGGTACTCAGGTTCAATTCAGCCATACAAGGGTGGTTCTGTAGTAGTGGTTCCAATTAACAATAGTACAAAAAGTCGTAATGATCTCAATCTAGATATAAAATTTTGTATGTATTTGATTGATATTACTATATTTTATTATCTTTCATGCGTTCTATATCAAATTTCTTTTGCATTTAGTTCATTTTTTCATAATATCTTATCAGTCTTATAAGTGCGAAAATCATATAACCCAACAGAAAAATAACAAAACAATAATACAAAATTATAAATCATGTACATTCAATATAATACATGATTTATCTGGTAAAACGTTAAAAGTAAAAATGGTCCAACAATTTTGCCAAATCATCTTAAAGAAATCAAGTGAGCATTATCTTCTCACTTCTTACCTTGACTTTTTATTATAATGGAGCATGCCCAGCCTTTTTATACATTATATGTAATACTATGACCACATAATACCTGTTACCAAAGCTATGTGTCTAAAAACCAACTGCTTTGACCTAAAAACAATTTTAGGTTAATGACTCATTTATCCAACCAAAGTTAACCTAATAATTTAAAGGTAAAAAACCACCTCCTTTGACCTAAAACAAGATTTATTACCCATATTTTAATAACTTAACATCATTTAGCCAACCAAAGTTAACTAACAATTTAAGGATCAAAACAAACTACTTTAATCAAAGACAATATTTGTCAAATGCTTTGACCAAAAACAATATTTACCTAAAATTTCAAGAACTTAACATTAAAATTGAATTAAAAATTACTACACATAACAGACATTAAAATTTTTTTAAACTGAAATGACATTATAATTCCAATAACTTTGGCATAGAGAATCCCAATGCATTTGATGGAGTCTGAGTGTATAGTCATTCTGATTGTAATTGTAGTAACATATTTCACATTATTCTATATTAATTTTCATTTGTATTTACTTATTTAATAAACTTGTTGAAGTCCAATTTCACTCAAGGAATTTAAGCATTTCAATTATTGTTGTATTTAATAGATGCTAGCTACTTCACATATAAATTTAATAAAAAAAAGTTAAATTTAAATGATACTTTATAATTCCAATAACTTTAAGATATTAAATTTTATTTAATTTATAGATTTATTTGGTGGATTTAATAGTTCATAGTATGTGTTTCTTCTGAAGTGGTTATGGGTTCAAGTTCCAAGGAAATAGGGTATGTATATTTTTATCCTTTGGGAAAAGAGATCCCTTGTCTCTTGAATATCCCTTGTCCCACAAACAAGAAAGTCTTATATAATAAATTGGTGTCTTGATGACCTTAAAAATATGTTATTATTAATATTATTTCCTAATTACATTTAACTAATCCTTAACATTTCAACTAAAACTACTTTATATCACATTTCCTTTACATTCCATTGATTTAATTAAACCAAATTTACCATCTTTAACAAACATAAATTTACCATCCTTAACAAACATGTATGTTCAAGCCATCCAAAAGACCAACAGAAAAATCAACAGTTAACCTTGCTATTGGTTTCCTTGGATGACCGATAACTACCCTAAGATTCTAATAAGTTTAGATATAAACTTGAATTTAAGCCACTTCTAATAAGTTTATTTAAAAGTTGTGAGCAATTAGGTCCATGGGAAAACATTGGCCCTCTGCTGCTGCAGGAGAACCAGCTGGGACAAGAAACTGCTAACGGCATTGTGGAGCTGACTATTGACGACATTGTGGTTCAGAGGAACTAGATCTGTACTGGATGGAGTTGGAAGATTCTGATCCGCAATGTATTCTATTTTTTATTTTGTTTTCTTCCATTGGAGCTCACATTTTGATTTTTTATTTTCCTTAAGTGATGCTCATTTTGGTTCTCAGTTTTCAGGATGAGAAACTTTGATGTTTCAGATGTGAAGTTTTTATGATGAGACCAAATCAAGGTGTCCAAAGGAATTTAATCGTTATTATTAGTACTTTGCTTGATTTCCTTTTGTTGTAATTATTCCAGATTTTCTGATATATCAGGCAGAGAAATGTTTTATTGAATGGTTATTTATAAATCGTATTATTAATGAGATTCACTCGATTTACTTATGGCTATACTTCATTAATAATAATAACAGGATATGTTATTGTTGGTCAAAGAATCATTAATAATAGGGTTTTGTTGGATCTAAATAAAAATGTTAAATAAAAATGCGAGTTATTTCAATTGAAATATCAAAGATGCTGAAATGCTGAATAATGGAGTGGGCTAAACTTTAGATTATTTGTATCATTTTTAAATGAAATTTTTTATTAAATCTGGGTAAAAATTATTGAAATGGCAGTTTTTGTTTGTTCAAATTACATAATCTAATTTTCTGGAGATTACAAAATTTAAATCCATTTTTACAAACAAAATTGCCTTTTCAGTAACTAAAATAATAATTTTAGCAAAAGTTACATCTCCAAATTTCGAAAAATTTAACCAACAAAAATACAAATGGTCTAGAGTTTACATTCTTGGCAATTACTACTCAAATTACCTTGAACTAAGTAAATGCAAAGCACGGTCAAACGGTGGCGTACTTGCCCTTTATTGAAGGCATTCTAATTAAACTAATAAAAGTAAGTTAATGCCATGACCATTGACCAAGAATAGTAAGTTATTGGCATGAGTCGCATGACTTTTGTCCTTGAAAATAGTGTTAAGGGAAAATGTTTAATGCGCATTAGATTTTCTTTTGGTTAAACTTTACCATCAAATTCATGTAGAAAGAAATGATGGGATGAAAGATGGTTATTTTGATTGACATGTCTAAGTAAATTGAGTAAAATGGTGTTAAAACGGTTTTGGTTAAAGTTTACCACCAAATTCATGTAGATAGAAATTATGGGAGGAAAGATGGTCATTTTGATTGATATGTCTAAGTAAATTGAGTAAAATGAAGTTAAAACAATTGTCACTTTTTTTTAATTTGATAATTTGTTCAAAATGTTATTACATCATAATCAAATGGTTATTTATAAATCATACTATTAATGAGAATCACTAGATTACTTAGTGCTATACTTCGTTAATAACAAGATATGTTATAGAATCATTGAAAATAGGGTTTTGTTGGATCTAAATAAAAATGCGAGTAATTCCAATTAAGTTTTCAAGACATGAGAAGATGCTGAAACACTGAATAATGGAGTGGGCTAAACTCTAGACTATTTGTATCATTTTTAGATGAAATTTTTTATTAAATCTTGGTAAAAATTATTGAAATGGCAGTTTTAGTTTGTTCAAACTGCATAATCTAGTTTTCTGGAGGTTATAGGATTTGAATCTATTTTTACAAGCAAAATTGCAATTTCAATAACTAAAATAGTTATTTTAGCAAAAGTTACCTCTTCAAATTTGACAAATTTAACCAACAAAAATACAAATGGTCTAGACTTTCCATTCGTGGCAATTACTACTGAAATTACCTTGACCTAAATAAATGCAAAGCACGGTCAAACGGTGGCGTGCATACCCTTTATTGAAGGCATTCTAATTAAACTAGTAAAAGTAAGTTAATGGCATGACCATTGACCAAGAATAGTAAGTTATTTGCATGCGTCGCATGACCTTTCTCCTTAAAAATAGTGTTTAAGGGAAAATGTTTAATGCGCAATAGATTTGACCAAGAAAAGAATAATGCGCATTAGATTTTCTTTTGGTTAAACTTTACCACCAAATTCATGTAGAAAGAAATTATGGGATGAAAGATGGTCATTTTGATTGACATGTCTAAGTAAATTGAGTAAAATGGCGTTAAAATGGTTTTGGTTAAAGTTTACCACCAAAATCATGTAGATAGAAATGATGGGAGGAAAGATGGTTATTTTGATTGATATGTCTAAGTAGATTGAGTAAAATGAAGTTCAAACAATTGTAAATTTTTTTAATTTTATTTTTTATGATTAAGATAGAGAAAATTATATGTTTCCATGATAAAAAAAGGTAATACAACATCTCAAGAACGACACTATGATTATTTTATTTGATTTGATCAGCTTTATTGTTTAATTAAATAAATTGGTTAGATCTGAAATTATGAGTTTAATGAGTGGATGTAATAAAAATTTAAGGATTTAATAAAACTAGAAAATATCAACCATCCTAAATGAGGAAATCATGCATATAAGAGTCAAAGACAAGAAAGAGTTAACCACAAAATGCACCTGGATGGTTACTTCATAGCGATTTATTTTTAACCACGTGTATTCTTGGTACGTTGACAAGTGGAGTGTCATCGGTCTCAACTAATGTGCGCATATTGGTGCAACAAATCGGAAATTTTTGACAATTTTGTGTCGCATGGTCTTGGACATTGCATAATGCACGTGTAGGAGGAGGACGTGGTTTAGTAAGGGCTTTAGGTTCCTTTCCCCCAGTTTTCATGGGAGGAGTGGAGAAAAAATAACAGTAGGAGAAGTATGTTTCATACTAGGAGGGGGGTCTCACACTGTCTCAATAGGTTGGATCAGTGTCAACACGATATGTGGTGTCAGGGGAGGGGTGGGGAGTTCCAGGTACCACGCATGGATACCCAAAGTGAAGCATAGAAGGTGGAGAGTAGCCATGACTATCTTACTGACCATGCAGGAAGGTGGAAAGAGGAAGGCGATCATGTGTATAGGGAAGGAACCCCAATAATTCCGTGAGGTCTGCGGTTTGGGTTGCGACTGAGGTTACAAGGAGGTCAAAATGTTACAATATGTGATAATTCACAAATCCTTTATGTTAGTCAATCGAAGAGGGGGTGGTAAGGACAAACAATTGTTTATCAAAGAAGTGTTGGTAAAGTGGCCCCAACAAATGACAAACAAGGAAGGGATGGATATGTTGTTGATGTTAGTGTCGATCGTAGGGAGGAAATGCTCTAGAGTGGCTGGTCCTTTACAATCCTAATACATAAGTTGGTTAATGGTCACATTATTCCCATCACGGGAGAAAATTAAGAGCGAAAATATGGGAGAAGAAATGACTCGTATTGCATACATATAACTACATCCAAGGAAGAGGTTGTAATCAAGTTGGGCGTTGACAACCTCAATTTTAATAAACATGGTTTTTCCAGCCAATTGAAGGAGGCAATTCATGACAACGCCTTGTGGTTGAGCAGTGTGACCATTGTAATCATGAAGGGAAGTGGTGTAAAATTGAAAGGTTGGGCATTGAAGCTTCTTCCAAACAAAGGTTGACATAACACAAGTTGATGTGCCGTTGTTGAACATGCATCGATGAATGGCCAAATTTTGAATAGTGACTGAAACTTGGAAGGCGATGGATGATGGCATCTAAGGTAATCCCTGATCCAAGTCGAAAGTGATAAACATGGAGTTAGAGGGATCGATGACACCTAATACAGATAAAAAATCTTTGCGTTGTGAAGAACAAGTTTCAATACTTCCAAAGTAGACATGGAAGAGAGATACTGGGCCAATTTTTCGACTATAGTATAATTAAGTATGGCTTTAGCAATGGAGGTGTTTACAATGCTACGCAAAGGGAACCTTGGGAATATGGTAGCTCTATCTGTGGGAGGTCTCATCAAATGTAAGAACATATCAAGAGAGATAGAGGTAGATTCCATGGATGGATTAACAGTTTCTGTGGTGGAGCCATATTGGTTTCGTCAAGTCTATAAGTTGACAAACGATAATGTCATAAGGTGATGGACACAAGGATCAATGGGTGGACCCATATGTATGGGTGCGATATTTTTTGGTACCAAATTTTGGGTTGCAACCATTCCTTCCTTGAGTAAGGGGTTCTGCAGCGCCATAGGTGGAGGAACCTGGGGTGCCGGGTATGCCTATGTTAGAGTGTCCGCATTAGAGTCACGCTGATTTTCATCTTGTAACAAGTGGGAGACACAATTCATATGAGGGCACTAATGTGTATAATGGTCGTAAGTGTCATAAATGGTGCATGATTGATGAGGGTTCCTCCCAGGTTTAGGTCAACATTGGGGGTCATGTGCTGGGGCATTTTCTCCAGTATTATTATGAGGGTTGGGTTACTAGCCACCTCCTCGAGATTGGTTGTTTCCCTGGTTCCTACCTATCTATCATCTTCGCCACCCTTGTTGGCTATTGGGGGAAGGTTAATTATGGAGGTTCTACTGATCCTATCCCTGTCCTTGAGGAATAAGAGAATTTAGGGCCAAAGCAGGTGTAGGTTACATAGGTGGTGGGTAATAGGTAGGAGTGGTTGTAGTGGCTGCAAATCCTACTGTCTAGCTATTACACGTAGGTTCCAGGTAGTTCGTTCCATGAACTTGAGGAAGTGGTGCAGGAGACACATATGAAGCTATGGCTTCGGATTGAGCCACTACACATGAAAAATAAGGAGTGTAAGCTAGTTGGGAAACACTAGGGGTGGTACTGAAATAAGGTGGCATCGAAGGAGAGGTCATCTATAGGTGAGGATGCTAAGTAATAGAGCCAACGAATCCATCAGCAACATGGGATGCCCCTGGTGTATCTCAACGTGAGGAGCCAGCACATGGAGCATCGGGTATAATGGTATACAAATAACCCGGCTAGGCATAGATAAGATCAAATTGTTGTGCCTTAAGCATGGATTCCTTCTTAGTCTTTGGGCGCTTAGATGCAACGTCCTTGGCTATGGGGGGAGTAAGGTTTTGAGAAACCAAACCAAGAAATTCTATCATTCTATCAACAAGGTAATATGATTTCCTTTCCCTCATCATAACGAATGGGTAACTGGAAGTACTAAAGGAACATTGATACTAACAAGTAAAAGTTTGGATAAGTGGTATGGGGCAGTCTGATGTACCATTTGGTTGCAACACTTGTGAGTGTGCTTTAGAATAGCCACAATTGGATAAAATTGTCGACTATGTTATTAGATGAACACACTGAGTGGAATGACATAATGTGGTTTTGAGGGTCTTCTCTTTCCTTTCCCTCAAAATTATGGATTTTTGATGTGAATTTGATAGGCATGGGAGGCTACAATGGGTCATGACTAATGGTTTCATTCGTCAATCATGCCAAATTGGGAAGGTTGAGACTAGCCATAAATGGAAGACTAGTACCTGGACTAGATCGAGCAGGGCCAACAACGATGTTGGGACCGGTGGGCATGTAGTTACCACATGGAAATGGGGGTTGGTATGGATGACTTCTAATAGTAGGAGTAGTCACTAAAATGTTGTCAATATCTTGAATGGTGGTAGAAGGGTTAATGCCCCCATGCTTTAAAGGAAGGTACACTATGAACCATGGTAGTTGCACAAGGGACATCACTAGTGGGTAGTGTACTAACAGTGGTGTGTGCAATGGAGAGGGGCCCACTAAGACGAGGACCTATGTGTCCAGCAAACGGGATACCCGATGTGAGAAGTGGAGTGGTCATATGTCCACTATCAACCATCCCCCATTGAAACGCGTTAGGAGGTGCACAAGTTATCGGGCTAGATGGGGTTGCGAACAAGGTAGGCTTGGATCAATAGGAATCCATATCATACTCAGATGCAGTGTATGGCTATGAAGGTGGTGAACAACAACGGATATGCATCCGATAGTGATGGTTCAAGGAACCGAACTAAGGGGTGTTCCCCCTAAGTCTACGCAAGTAGCATGGTGGCGCAATGATGACATGATGGTGTGTTATGTAATGAATGAAGGCACAAGAGTGTCAAACATAGGCTCAAAAATCCAACGACCACCGAGTGTGAAGAATGAGAGTGGAACAATGGTGGCTCACAGGTCAAAAGGAAAGCTCTAAAACAAAACTGCAACAATGTGTTACAGCAAGAGAGTCTACAACAAAGTGGCCAGAAAACCAACAAGCAACACTACCTATAAAGAAAATGATGAACTAACCTCACGAGTGACTCACCTTGTTGAACAATATCTTATCACGTTCATTCATAAAGGGGGTTTTTAAATTGTGAAAAATGAGGTCAATCTATTGTAGGTATTGGGGACGGGGAATAGGGTATGGGGGTTTATATGTATTGGCGAGTATAAAAAGGGGTTTCTACTAAAAATATGAAATATGTTGTAAAAGGAAGGGTTTTTTATTTGGAAATATGTATTGGGACGGGGGCTCAGCAAAAGGATTTTTTAAAGTAATTATCAATATCTAGTGAAATTAGGTGTATTATTTAATATCCCATGAATGAAGGCGCAATGACATGGTTTTAGTAAGTGAATACTCCGTGTATTTTTTTAATCCTTTTAATGTTGTACTTTGTTAAAATGATTATATATTTTGATAATAAAAGCAGTGAATAATAAATGTTGAACAATGCATTGTTGATTTTATTTATTTATTTTAGTTTTGTCATTCCTTAATAGGATTGAATCAAACTCTCAGGGTTGGGCAAATCATAATGAATTTTTCATTCCTTGATAGGATTTACGATTTATGATTTTAGGATTAAATCATAAATCATATATAGAACACATGATTTAAGTTGGAAAACTTTGATTGGAAAAATTAACCAAATATATCTTTGGCCAAATTTTGCAAAGCTCAACTAAAAATATATTTGTAGTAGTGGCCAAATCATGTCAAACCCACCAAGTGATCCTTCACCACTCAGCTCCATGCCTTACTACAATGGACTATTTCAATCCATTATATAGGCTTCATTACATGCAATCCTATGTGATGTAATATCCTTATTTTGACCCTATTGCATTAAAATTATATATGGTGTCATTATGAAATCATGCTGAGGAGATCAAGGCCAAGTCCCCTCCATATATTTAGAGTTTTATGTATCGTCAATAAAAATTTGTGCTTATGGTTCTTGTTCTAGCCAAGCATAATATAAATTGAGACATCATGTGAATATGCAATTTAATAAAATACCCACAACAAGCTATGCAATGCAAAAAGAAATGGGGGCATGATTTTGACAAGGAATATGGAGGGAAATTATTCAAACCCTTGAGCCAATAGTGTTAATCCAAATCCCAACGAGAAAGCCCATAAACTCTCAACTACCCATTTTGACTTATGCACCCAATCATTTAATTCTTTGAAGAGTTGGTTGAGGCAGTTAATGCCTTGGGAATGGAGAGGTATGGCAGCCAATTTCATGTATGGGAAAACTATGTATTCTCGAAAATTTTAGTTTTTATTGTGTGGCAAGAAACAACCTAGAAATGTGTGCCCAATCCATTCCTCGTCAATGATTTCAGTTCCTCACATAGATGGAGCTAGCTGGGGCCTTTTTGTTCACATTTTTTCTGCTTTTCCTTCATTTTTCCATGGTCAAAACTCTTTTTTTGTGTTACATAGTGGATGGGAATAAGATATTCACGATTTGGGGGTTTATAGAGGTCATTTATGCCCCTGTAAGACCCATAAACATTATTCTGAAATCAAATTCTCTCTCCTAGGGCCGATTCCCCACTTACCATTTCGTTTTTGGTTGCTCGTGACTTTTGATACTAATGGAAACCCCATCAGGAATCCCACAACCAAAACGTTTTTCTATGTAAGAGGACTAGAATTGGCTTGATAAACCTAGTGAAGAGAGGAACCCCACAAAAGATCAAAAGGGTTGGATACTCTTCTATGCACATCTTAGAGAACACTAGAATTTAATGTATGCTATGAGGAATTGTGTAGCAGTGAAGGGAATACTTTGTTGTGTCAGGTGTGTACATATTGTGCAGACTAGGATAGATAGATCTTGTATAGGTATCCATAGCTCCGTAGTTGAGCTCACTGGCTTAGCAGTTCTTCCTTTCCATTGCCTTAGAGTCTTGAGAAACCCAATTGTGGATTTTCTTGGTTGAACCTTGGTGTGTATTTGGATATGGGTGAGTCTGATCTTCCCTTTTTCCTTGTAGAAATCATTCTCATCTTGGGGATGGTAGTTGTGTTGAGAGATTGATGAGCACAACTGGCCTAAGGTTGGGTGGAACGTTGCAGTGACATAGCTAGTTGCTTGGGGCAACTCATTTTCAAGATAAGTACTCTCTTGTATTAATTATGCAATGTATTGTTTTTTAATAATTATTATGAATGTATTGAATTCTTGTAGAGATTTAATTTCGATGTATTTTACTGCATTATACATATGCATATGTATTTTAATTCCAATGCATTTTGCATATGTTCATGGGGCTATATTCCTGGTTACAGAGTCACGCCCTGTCCATCACACTAGGTCGATGAGAGGGGACATGACATGGTTAAAATACCATGGGCTATGCAATCCTATGGACACAATACCATGTGCTACCAATACCATGGGCCTAAAAACCAACTACTTTGACCTAAAACAAGATTGGCCAAATGTCTTATTTATAGTGCCACTTACCTTAAAGTATTCCTAGGTTAAATAATTTTTTTTTAATTCTTATAAAGTATCCGTGTATAACACTAAATTTCAATGTTTCTTAAGGATAAGTGAGGATTTTTAGGATGTGTGGGAAGGGTTAAAAATAAAGATTTTTAGACTAGGTTTTTAAGGTAGGTGGTTTAAAACTAGGTTTTTAAGGTTGTGAGTTTTTTTATTAAGGTGATGATAGGTGTCCAAGACTAATTTCCACTCATTGTCTATGTTGATGTTTTTAGGGTGCTTCTCAATCTTGATGTCTTCTCTCACGCGTTGTTTCATGTGACCTTTGCATCCTCAATGCAGATGTGGTGTTTGGAAGTGAGAGAGTGCTCAGCTAGTGTATATTTTTTAGTGCGTTCATGGATAATGTCAATACTATGATCCTTAAGTCTTAGTTTGATTGAGCGACCCATTTCACCAATATAAACTTTCCCAAAGGTGCAAGGGATGGAGTATACTCCTATTTTTCTTTTAGGGTCAGTTTGATCTTTAGTCTGGTCGAGAAAGCATCATAAAGTGTTACGGGGGGGGGGAGAAGGAAAACCTAGTCTTTTTTTTCATAGGATGTTGGAATTCTTATCAGTATTACCTTTTATGTAAGGAAGTTTAATAGTTTTAGTGACATCTTCTTTTTTTATGGTTTTTGGTTTTAAAATTTGTGAATTACATATAGTTTCTTTTATTTACTTAGTGTTATAGTCGTTGTTTATGAAGACTTTGGAAAAATGTTCAAGTTCCTGGTCAAGGTGTGGACGATCGGAGATCTATTTGGCTCTAGTGGCTAGGGTGTTAACAACTCCAATCCTTTGGGTAGGGTGATGATGAGAATATACACCTGGTGTGCTAGTGATCCATCATCATTCCTGGTAATAAGGATGTCAAGGAATGGGAGTTTACTATCCACTTCAGTTTCCACTGTGAATTTAATATGTTCTGATTGGTCGTTCATGTGTATGAGGAATTCATTGAGCTTATCCTTACCATGGGGCCAAATGAAGTTTGTGTCATCAACATACTATCTCTATTGTTCTAGTTTGTGGGAGAAGGATTTGATGGCCTTTTCTTTGAAATGTTTGCAATGGCTAGGGAAAGTGGGGAGCCCATGGCCACAACGTGATTTTTCTCATAGATATCACCTCAGAAACTTAAATAGGTAGAATCTAGGAACACCTTTAAAAGGTTTGTTGTTTCCTCATATGTGAGTACTTTTATTATGTTGATGACTTCATTGACTGGTATTTTAGTGTAAAGAGAGACCACATCGAAGCTTACGATGATATTGGATTCCCTCAAACTCATAGTCTTGATGTTCTGTATGAAGTGGGATGAGTCTTTAATGAATGATTTAGAGTGACCAACCAACGATTTGAGTTTGTGTGCAAGTAACCTATCCAGCCCATAGGATGGTGAGCCAATAGTATTAACAATTGGTCTTAGTGGACAACCATCTTTGTGTATTTTTGAGAGAGTGTAGATTTGTGGTATGACAAGATTTTTAGGGATGATCTTCTCTTTATGATGTCATCCAGATATGAGTCTTGGATAGCTTTGGTCAATGCTTTATGATCCTATGGCTGAGGTGATTGTCTATCTTTTTATTGCTACCACTTGAGAGGTGCTCAATCATCTTGGTATGGTAGTCATTAGCATTTAGGATGACGGTAGCATTTCCTTTATCTGCTTTTAAGATCATGATATCCTTATTCATTTTTAGTTTGTTAAGAGCTAATGATTCCTCCTTTTTGATGTTATCTCTATGTTCTCTCGGCTTTTTAGGGAGAGTGTACAGTATTGTCGTATTAGCTTCCATTTCAATAATACTATTTAAATTTCAATTTAAATCATTCTATATAAAATTTCATTCAATATGTTGTTGCATTTAAGGTCTTCCTTTTACTTCACATTTAAATTCAGGGCGCCCGCACAAATCTGCTACCCAATTGTGATGCAATTGGAGCACGCAAGCGGGCAAAATCAACAACGTGCACACACTGCGTAGATGCGTACATGTGCTTTCACTTTGGACTGATGAGCCTCCATGCTGGATTTCTAGCATGGGAAATAAGAGGGCACATGCACCTATGGAAATGCACGTGCATTTGGACGTGCATGCGTGTTGGGAGCGATAGCAAACAGGGATGCATGCACGTCCCTGTGTGTTAAAGAAAAACAATGTGTATTGTTTTTGCAACTTGCAAGCACGCAAGGAGGAGCCAACGACCCCAAGGAGACGAATTCGACCCTGAAGGAGCCCAACCAGCTTTTGCAAATTGCCTGAAACGATGTTCGAGTAAGGTAAATAGAGTAGGAATGCAAATTTTTTTCTTTATTTCATTGTTTTTATTTCTTTTAAAATAAAATACAAAAATAGAAAGAAATTGAAAATCAATTGAAATGGGAAAAATTTGATACTGCATGTACAAATTACCTAACCACAATGAACAATACCAATGAACCATCCGAAGAAATGAATGAAACAAACCAAACAAAGGACCCAAACGCTGAATTAAATGAAGAAACCCCCGAATTAAACAAATAAGAAAACCCCGAAGATGAATTACATGGGGATTTAAACCAATTAAGAATTTTGAGTGATGAATTAAAGAACACGAGGGAACCCTCTCGAGTTTCCCTCGCTGCATCAATACAAAAGATTATAGAATCTATCAACATTGCCCATAGTAAGATAACCAGTTTGAATGAATATAGGGCTTGAATGAGAGAGAATTATAGCACTGGTATATCCAAAGAGGATATTAAAAACTTGAATATCACAAAAACCCAACTATGGAGAAAATTTATAGATCCTAGAATAGGACAACCTCCATATGTGAGGAAGAGGGGAGTTTGCATGGACTAGTGTAATTACCAGCCATGGAGAGAAAATTGGAGGAAGAGATGGTTCATGGTATTCGACAAGCCTCCATGCAACAATGTCAAGGTCCTGTAGTATTTTCTCAAGAAACTGTGGGCTGAATTTGTGTTAGGGTTCCATGTGAACTGCTTCAACATCACTGAGTTCCAGGACATTGGTTTTGGCTCAGCCGAAGATTGACCTCACTCCCACTGAAACCCACTTAGAGGACCTGTTGCACCTAGGCGACAACCAAACTTGCCTCCTCAACTTCCTGGGTTAGGTAGTGGGATAGATGAGATCCATGAGTCTGTTAGATGTGCCACACGACACCTTCTCAGGCATACCAATTTTGTGGCTATGTCCTCGTAGAGTGAGTAGGACCCCCCCGAGAGACACACTTTTGCACGATCTACTAGTGGTGGGCGAGGGAGAGAAGATACAGGTGGTAGCCAGCTAGATCCATATAGATCAACGAGACCAGTGCCACATCATTGTTATCATTGTGGGCATCCATGCCAGGTTCCCATGTAGGAGCATGGCATAGAGAGCTACCTACAGCAGGTTAGTCATTGTTTTATTTAATGTCATAATTTCTAATAAATTTAACTTAGAATCAGATGCTGATGACTTGGTTTTTTTTAATGTACAACTATTTAGTGCTGAGTCTCCAAGACACAGGTGGGAGGACGCTAGTTCCTTCAACCTAGATGGAGCCATGGTAGCTGCAGAGGACATCGGGGCACCATACACACAAGTAGTTTTCTTTCAGTAATTAAATTTAATGTTGGTAGTAATTGGATGTCAATTGTTGCATATTTATTTAAATTGTTGACCCATATTTATTTAATATTTACTAATTTAATATAAATATTTTTTTGCAAATGAACAGGTGTCCATAGGATTGAGTGACCAACCATCTCCACTAGGGATCAGTAGATCCCCTCGTGAGCAGGTATCTTGTAATAAAGTATAAATTTAATTTTAGTTTTGATGGATTAGATTCGTATAGTTATATTTTTTTATGTACTAATACACAATGACATGAATATGTATGCAAGTCCCACCACATAGGCACGTTGGTGTCACTATCTCTCCATCGACTTCCTTTTTCCCACCATATATGCTAGGTGTAGGCCCTGGCTTACATGTCCCTTTCTTTGCATCCCTCCCCACCCCATTCCATCCATCCCTTTCCTCCCACCCATCACCACACTTCCATCCATCCCTTGTAGTTTCCCATGTTTCCACCCTCCCCCCTCCGACAACATTACACTATCCATCCACATTAACCCATCGCCCCACCCCATCCCAGACCTCATCTCCCTCCTCCATATTCCCCTGCCACCCTCTTTTCCTCTTCCAGGGTGGCATGTTACATTCTACAGCTAGTTGGACTTAATTTTCGTACATCACCACTTTTCCCACTCCAGTCCATGTCCTCTCCCACCGTGCCCCTAGTGTTGTAGCCAACATTGATGTGACTACATCCTCCACTATGCCATCCACCCTAGCATCAGATAAGGCTGTACATCCCACTACTCCACCTACCACTCATGAGGAGTAGTCGATTGCTCCACCTGCCAGCCCCCAGGACCAACCTGTTGTGATCATGGTGAGATTGATTAGTTTATGAAAATATTGTTCAATATTAACAAAAATTAACATAGCAGTAAATTGTATGAGTTATATTATTGTTTAAATGTTGTAGGGTGGCATTGCTAAGAGACTTGGATCACAAAGGAGGGTATCCCACTCACCACTTATGGTCTCATCTCAGGTGATCTATTTAGAATTTGAAAACATAATTTTTATATTTAAATTGTGTTTTATACTTGTATAATTTCTTGTAGGAGTTGACATTTGATTGTTGTCATTTCAGATCCTAAGGGGAGGTGGTCGAAGCAGCTGGGAGAACCGAGCTTCCTCTAGCTCGAAGAAGAGGAAGATCAATTTTGGAGTTGGACCTATGAGCTTTGAGGGTGGGCAAGAGGATTGAGAGAGACTCCTATGTACACTAGCCATGATGTGGAATTTTGGCAAGAGTTGCCATATTTTGTAGAGGACACAAGTTGCCATATTTTGTATATGGCACGAGTTGCCATATTTTGTATATGATTGGATAGTTCTGTATTTAATATATAATTTTGTACTTCTTTACAGTATTAGTTTACAATTGATGCGCTTGCAATACTTATTGTTGACAAAGAAATAAAGTATGTAATTTCATAATAAAATGCATAAAAAAATAACACTTTAGTTTAGTTGACAAAAAAATACACAAATGCATAAAAATATAGTCTTATTCATTGTCCAAATTGCAATAGAAAGAACTTGTCTACCTTTGGTATTTACATAGTAATTCTAACCTTTGGCCTTCTACTCAATTTTCTACCCTTGACTAACCCTAGTACTATCTATCAAAATAGACTATAATACTACCTAATAGGCAACCATAAGACACACCTAGACCATTCTATTCTAACCTAACCCTTGCTAAAACCTTTGCCATAGACTCCTACCTTTCCCTCTCTCTAAAGAAAGGCTTATTCCTTTCATTTCCACACTATTTAGACCCCCACGACTCTCCCTATATATATGACTATAATATCGATTTTGGACAGCCCTAAAACACCACTAACGCATCCTAAGCTTCCCTAACATATTCACTATAATATCCTATTTAGTGCAGCCCTAATAGCCTTCTTACCCACCTATCATATACTAAGGTAACTTCCTTGCCTTCCTATCTTATCCACTCACTAAATCCTCACCTCAAATTTGTTTATAACCCAATTTAAAGTGGCACAAAGACACCCTAAAGGGACTGTATATAAAAAATCATTCCCAACCACACTTAAACAAATTTGACAGTGGTATATAAACATCCATAACTTGGAAAAATATTAGAAAAGTCGTTGAATTTCTTCCAAGTCATTGTGTCATCAAAAGCAAAGTGAATATGCTTCTTATCATTCCTACTTGACTAGAAATTACATCTTGGATTGTCATAAGACATTTTACTTGACTAAAAATTTGATTTGGTTTAATAGTCCCATTGGCTTGGAAACTTGTCACTTATAAAATTGTTTATCACTGATGTTTACTTAAAAAGATTTTACCTTTGTCTTGGTTAGCTAAAAAGTGAAATATAGGACTGTCATAATGCTAAATGCTTGGTTGGAAATACTTTTATGTCAGTTGTAAGAGAGGTTGAATTTGTACGATATGATGATAACGTCCCATCAACACCACTCACATGCTTCAACCACATTCATAATTGAAATTAAAACATCCCATAATGCTAATGTCCCATAAAAATTGTTCTTCCTTAACAAATAAAAAATGAAACAAGTTCATGAATATGTGTCTTCTATAACGATCTATTGAGCACTTGCAATTTTAACAAGCTATTGTACTTGTTGCAATTTTAACAATTTAAGGGTTAGCATGCATAACCTAGGGTTTAGAATCCATGAGGAAACCCTAACCCTAATTGAAGTTTAAAGGTTATCATGCATAACCTAGGAAATTTATAATCAATGAGGAAACCCTAATAGGTAATATCCTATTTAGGCAGCCCTAATAGCCTTCTTACCCACCTGTCATAGCCTAAGGTCACTTGCTTGCCTTCCTTTCTTACCCACTCACTTCCTATATTTTCATCCCTATTGATCCTTCCTTTGGTAGCGACATGTTCTCTTTGGGTGCACAATCATGGTTTGAAGGGTCATTTTGGCTAGCAAGTTCCTTTTATTTCAAAGGATTTTCCTTAGTCATCATCTTGATGGCCTACACAAGGGCATTATGACCTATCCAAAGGTCTAACAAAATAAACACCATTAAAGTTTACTTAACGAATTCAACCCAAAATTATCTCAAATTAGCATGCATAACCAATGCTAGAATCTACCCAATCATAAAGATACTATAAGATAAAATTCAAATCTCCACACTATAATTGTTTTCCTCATTAGGGTTTATAAACCCTAATCATCTTTCATTATAGACGCACATGGCATTTCAGGAAAGTCTAGCTAGGGTTAGCATTTCAGGCAAGTCTAGCATGTAACTATTCATCAATTACAATAGTGTTAGCTAGGGTTTGGGATAACAAAGAAATTCAATTCATAACCCAGGTTTTAATTCAATTGTAACAATTTGATAATTTGAGTATTGTTGCTAGGATTTGCACACATTGGTATTTGCATTTGTGAACATATGAAATAGTAAGTAGTTCATATTAATCCCAATAAAATTATTTCATGTATGTGCATAGCCTAGGTATAGGGACTTTTGGTTTTTACTTAAATGATACTAACCAATCTAATGATATATACCTAAAGAGGTCATAAAACCCTAGTTCCATCTCATAACTTGTGAACCCTAGTTATAATATGCAATTTGTAGTTCATGAAACCCTAGTTGGTTTTCAATTTGTAAGTGTATCCTAGGGCTATATGGCCATTTGGTTTCTACTTAAATGATACTAATGAGTATAATTTTATCTTCAAAGCTAAAGAGTTCATAAAACCCTAGTTTGTAGTTCCATGTCTCAATATGTGAACCCTAGTTTTATTATGTAGGTTGTTGGCTTATATTCTAGTTCATCAATAATATAATGCCACAACATGTGCTTTCTTAGTGATATCTAGACACATTGGGCCATGAAAACATGAGGGGGAGGGCCATTTTCAACCCAAGTTATAGCATGCAATTGTAGTTCATGAAACCCTAGTTGGTTTAGGATGTGTACATGTACATGTGTTTCTACTTCCATCTCATAACCTATAAAGAGTTCACGAAACCCTACCAACTAATATAACATACCATAACATACTAACATCATACCATTGTAACATACCATACCATACTAGCATACCATACTATACCCTACAATACTAACATCATAGTACAAACCCTACAATACCCTATGATACTAACATCATACCATGTACAAACATACCATACCATACCATACCATACTAACATACAACATATCATACCATTTTAGTTCCATCACATAACTTGTAAAGAGGTCATAAAACCCTACTTCCATCTCATAACTTCTCAACCCTAGTTATAGTGTGCAATTGTAGATCATGAAACTATATCATGCAATTGTAGTTTATGAAACCCTGGTATGCAATTGTAGTTCATGAAACCCTAGTATGAAAGTCTCAATGAGATTGTAGTTCATGAAACCCTAGCATGCAATGGTAATTCATGAAACCATAGGCTTGTTTCTCTTTTCCATTTCATAACTTTCAAAGAGATCATAAAACCCTACTTCCATCTCATAACTTTTCAACCCTAGTTATAGCATGCAATTTGTAGTTCATGAAACTATAGCATGCAGTTGTAGTTCATGAAACCCTAGTATGCAATTGTAGTTTATGAAACCCTGGTATGAAAGTCTCAACAATATTGTAGTTCATGAAACCCTAGCATGCAATGGTAGTTCATGAAACTATAGGTGTGTTTCTCTTTTCCATCTCATAACTTGTAAAGAGCTCATAAATCCATATTTCCATCTCATAACTTCTCAACCCTAGTTATAGCATGCAATTTGTAGTTTATGAAAGCCTAGTTGGTTTTGGATTTGTACATGTAAATGTGCTTCTACTTCCATCTCATAGCTTTTAAAGAGGTCACAAAACCCTAGTTCCATATCATAACTTCTCAACAATAGTTATAGCATGCAATTCTAGTTCACAAAACCCTAGTTGGTTTTCAATTTGTACATGTACATGTGTTTCATCTCATAACTTCTCAACCCTAGTAGTAGCATGCAATTGTAGTTCATGAAACCCTAGTATGTAGTTGTAGTTCATGAAAGCCTAATATGCAAGTCTCAACGATATTGTAGTTCATGAAACCCTAGCATGCATTAAGATATCCACACTATAATTGTTTTCCTCATTAGGGTTTATAAACCCTAATCATCTTTCATCGTAGAAGCACACAGCATTTAAGACAAGTCTAGCACCCGTTTTTACGTTAACATGTATATCCTAGGATGATTCCTCAAACCCTAGGTCTTTATCTATTGCATCAACACAAGCACCAAGACCTCCATGGAAAATCAACTAAACTTAAAAAAATATTTTTTCTAAGCAAGGAATCAAACAAAGCTTGAGACTTATCAAGTTAAGTTTTCCATGGTCTTTCCCTAACCTCCATGTATCACACAAGAACAAGACTGCAATATCACCAAAGAAATTAGTTCTTTTCTTTGTTCTTCTATAGTTTTGGAACCCTAATTCTACCTCCTTTTCCTTGACAACAAGAGCTATAGATTCTGCAAGACAACCATCAATTCCTTTAGTATTATATCTTCTTCTCCAAGGTTTACTTAAATATATAAACCCTACTGTGCTTATGCATATCCAAGTTTCATCATGTAATGCATTCCTCCTCTAGTTGTGTACCACATCTTCTTGTTCCCAATGATCCTTGACATATGTGTCAGAGGTGGTTACAATGCTTCAATGCTTATCCTCAATATGTGTGCCAAGGTGGTTACTATGCTCATTTGTTCTCCTCAACATGTGTGTGAAGGTGGTCACTATGGTCCAATATTTCACTTATCTTCATCCTAATACCACAACGAACCCAACAAAATAAATCCTAGTCCAAGTTTATGTTAACACCATGAAGATACATCCCTTTAGGGCATTCTTTCCAAGCATATAACATATCTAGAACCTCTTATTACAACAAATTACAACATCAATAAATCTAGTAAGAAAAACCCTAGTTTACGAAACCGATGCATAGTAAAGTCATTGGTCCATAAAAACATAGTGGAGAGGGCTCACTAGAGGTAATGGCATGCCAAGATACCAACGGAGTCGACGGCTCGTCGATCCGACCTCTATTTTCTGAGTTATGTTGAGTTACAAGTCGCATGAAAATGTCATTCAGGGACACTTGGTCACTCTTGGTCTGAGAGCAAAAAACCAAATGGAGCACCAATATTGCATGCCATTGGATCATACAGGTGTGTATGGCCAATGCCGACATGTGAACACAACCAAGACTGGCATGGAGGAGGGTTTTTCAGAGTTGACCCACTAGTGCAAGAGTTGCATTGAAGGAAGCTGAGAAAAACCCTAGTTTAAAAAACCAATGCACAATGGAGTCACTGGGCCATGCAAACATGGTGGAGAGGAACCACTAGAGGTAATGGCATGCCAGGATACCAATGGACTTGACGGATTATTGATATGACCTACAGTTTTTTAGTTATGTCGAGTTGCAAGTCGCATGAAAATGCCATTCAAGGACACTTGGTCACTCTCGGTCCAGCAGCGAAAAAACAAACAGAGCAGCAAGATTGCATGTCGTTGGCTCTGACAGGTGTGTATGGCCAACTCTGACATGGGAACACCACCATTACTGGCACAAAGGAGGTATTTTTAGAGTTGACCCACCAGTGCGAGAGTTGCATTGAAGGAAATTGAGCGAAACCCTAGTTTATGAAATGGATGCAATGTGGAGTCACTGGCCCATGAAGACATGGTGGAGAGGGCCCACTAGATGTCATTCCATGCCAAGAGACCAACGGATTCAATGACTCATCGATCCTACCTACGGTTTCTAAGTTATGTTGAGTTGCAAGTCGCATGAAAATGTTGTTCACGGACACTTGGTCACTCTCAGTCTGGGACTGAAAAACCAAATGGAGTAGCAAGATTACATGGTGTTGGCTCTAGCAGGTGTGTATGGCCAATTCCAACATGGGAAAACCCCCAATACTGGCACAGAGGAGGGTTTTTCAGAGTTGAACCACTAGTGCGAGTGCTGCATTGAAGGAAACTGAGGAAAACCATAGTTTATGAAATCAATGCAACGTGGAGTCACCGGGCCATGAAAACATGGTGGGGAGGTCAATATAGAGGTAATGGCATTCCAAGAGACCAATGGAGTTGATGGCTGGTCGATCCAACCTTCGGTTGCTGATTTATGTCGAGCTACAAGTCGCATGAAAATGTTGTTCAGGGACACTTGGTCACTCTCAGTCTAGGATGACATGCTAACTGTTGGGCATGGTAAGAGCATTATTAAAAGGTTGAAGAAGGGCTTGGGAAGTCAATTTTCAATGAAGGATTTGGGTCTAGCACAACAAATATTGGGCATGAACTATATTTCTCCAAAAAAGGATAGAAGAAATGTTATAGAAACTGTATCTCTTAAACATAAACAGCTCTTTGACCTTGCTCTGTGTTATACGTTCTGCTTTCTTCTTAAATTCTAATTATTGACTCAAATACAAGAAGGATAAAAACTTACTAGAATAACAATTAAAATTTAGAGATGAAAGCATAATGCACAATTCAAATACCATTTCACAATATTAGAGCAATTATTTTTGAATACTAGCCCGATGCAACACAAATTGGAGAGAAAGTTGCAAACATAGTGGTTTACCAAGTAGGACATGTAGAGAACAATATAAAGTGTGGAGTTAGAAAACTTGTGAAGGACATGATGTTTAAACTCCTGTAGCAAAGGTAAGAGAAACATGGGTGAAATATTAAACCAGTGAAGGGTGTCTATTGAAGATACATGCATCAAACATTTTCACTTGAAAGTTACATTAAAATAATTCAATCTCTAACTAAAAAGAACAGATGGAATTGAGAATGAAAATGACGAAATTTTTTATTCTTGCATAGCTTTAGTGGCTTATTTGTATTCTTGCATAGCTTTTGTATTCTAGAATAGTCAAATGTAGAGAATCGTGTGCTTGTGCAAGCTAACAAATCAAAATATATTAAAAGACAAGACGATCATGAGTGGTTGAAATTGACAGCTACTACAAAAAAGACAAGATGATAATGATAACTTACTCCACTTTCTATGTGAACTCTACAAAATCCTTTACCTTTCCATCTATATCGATGTCTTGTCTGAATATATAGCATGTATAAATACTTATTACCAAGATGGTGCAGAAAACAACTCATACTTGGTAATAAGTAATTATACATGCTATATATTCAAACATGACATCAATTTATATGGAAAGGGAAAGTATTTTGTAGACTTCACATAGAAAACGAAGTAAGTTATCGTGATCATCTTGTCTTTTAATAGTAGCTGTCAATTTCAATCACTCATGGAACTGGCATCCAAGTGAAGTGTAAACACAATTACCCAATCTCATTCAATATAGCCATCTAGGTCCTCTCTATTGATAATCGCCTCCATCAATCTCTTGTGCTCTGAATGAGGCAAGAAGTAATGTACCTTGGTTGATTTCTTCATTGACATTGTCTATAGATGGATGTTTGTGCCAACAATCAAGTTTGTGAAGTGATAGACCATAGAACTTGGTCTGTAATCCATGAATACGTGCTCACTAGTTCTTCTTGATTTCCCATCTAGTGTAAGATATTCATCGTCAACCACCATCGAGCAAATAGGAAATTCATTTCCTTCATCATCAATCAATGATCCCTTCAGAATTTTCTTAGCTCGAATGCATCGTGCCAACTAATTATCTGTGACCCATTCATTGTTTTTCAGGGAAAAAACTGCATATATGTGTCGTGGTTGTACAAGATCTGAGATATGGTCATAGTCTGTCGAAATCACTGATTGACCCTTCTCTAAGTGGGTTGTTTCACCAACTACATATGGGTCTACTGCAAGTGACACATGATCCCAATCATCAACCCAATCCATGCATTCACATTCATCCCATTCACAACTGCTACAAGGGATGCAAAAGCAAGCAATTTTCTGCGTCCATATTTCAAATAGGGGGCTGTTTGAGCTTCCAACTGAATGAAATCCACGTGTTCTGTATACTGTGCCACAACTATGGGAACATGATCGATCTATGTCAACCACATGCCAAAAATTCTAAACTAGCCTTCTTACCACTGAAGTTCGGTCTGACATTGTTGTTGAGCACCATTGAACTATGTATTATGCATCTTTGCTATGGGGGTTTCTAGTAAACCTCATCTCCTCCCTTCATAGTGTGCTATTGATGCATGCAATAGCCCCGTCATGCTCACCTTTTCCTTGCTTGGTCTCATAGTAGTTCCATATATGCGGCACATTATAAGTCTTATGTAACATACTCATCCATTGGAAGACTCAGTGATTTTTGAACAGGCCCGCACAACCATCTGGCCATATCCAATGCTGATCCATCTGTATATCTCCCTCCTTTAGCTGATCATAGAAAATTCAAAAACAGTGTTGCACATAATGCAGATCATGGAATCTATCATCACATATGTAAAAGTTTGTCTCATTATGTATTATCCTGTTGTTAATGGTGCTCTCATGGCCATGCTTATACCTAATATGTACCATGATGCTGACTTGGTTAGAATGGTAGTATTGACTCTGAATTTCATTTTGTGGCTAAAGGGTGTAGTTTTCTACAAAATACACAATTGACAATATGGTCCCAATGGGAAATTTGTCCTTGCATTTTCAGTACTACTCATCCTGCCATCGTGCTACATGCACATGTTGAACATACTGCTCAGTTTTCTTGTAGAACTCCATCAAAAAATCACATACCCGTACCTATTTCCATGAAAACTAGGTTCGTATTAGAATGTGACCTTTAAAGAATGTATATGTAGAAACTGAACATGTAAGAGGGAAAACATGCAATAATCATTTGTACTTGTGACTTCACCAATGCAATCTTTTTACTTTCCTTTGCACTATCTAATTGATAGGTTACGTACTTGAAGCTGTGCATCTCCATGTTGATATTTCCAAATTGATTCTTATCACTTCCATGAATGCAACAGTTCAAAAGAGAAAACCCACTACACCTAGAACAATTCCCATATAGACATGATTTTCAAGAGTACTTTTGTCCTTCATGCTTTGGACACATGATGCTAATGATAAAATATCTCAATGTATTCGGTGGGATTACATATTCATTGCAGCCATACTCAAGGTTAGTATGCAAACCACAAAATATATGTCTATATGTGTCAAAAAAAAATTGATATTATACATGGTATCTACAACCGCATGTGTCGATCAATGCATATATGAACGTACCATGGTTTACATTTCTCAAATGACCTTTGGTCGAAGTTCAATTGTGTGTGGTCATTCTTGAATCTCTCATAGAGTTTAGTTTTTGTTGTGTCAATGAAGTGTTTGATGTGGGGTTCACCTTCAGTAGAACCTTTTCTTAGCTTTAGCACATCTCCTTGATTAGATGAAGTTTTGGTATGATCATGCCAGAACCTTTGTACTAATTCCTTGATAGCATCAATTAGCTTCATATCTCGACGAGGCAACCTGTCGACAAAATACCAACATTCTTTTCCACCTAAAGTCTGCAGATTTTCTCTTATAACAGAGTACTTTTGAACATTTTTTCTATTTAATTTAAGTATTTGAGAAGTGTGTGAAAGGAGGTGACGTTGCCATGTGGACTTGATTACAACTAATTCTAATAACATACGATGAGCCGCACAAATATTTTTAGTATCAGACATCTTCCCAATCGCATTAAAAGCAAATTAGAGATTTCTAACAATATGATTATTAGCATCTGAACTTATAACCGTATTTATGCCTAGAATTCTCCTAACAACAACTAAATAATTTGACTTTAAAAAACATAGTAATAATTGACATTTACATGCATCGCCTTTGGATTCAAAATATTCCTTCATTAATTTGTTACATTGCCAATCGATAGTGTGTTTGGGAAACTTACCTTCAAGGCCTAACAGGCAAATTTCATCCACATGAATATGTCTAGGAGTCCTTTTTCGTGTAGTAGATAGTTGAGGTAGGGAAGGTGAACATGAGCAATGGATCCCAGGGCTTCTTTGTTGTCATGAATCATTCACATGTTGGTCCATATTGGGAGTGTGATCGACATGGTTGTGGTCTTCTAGAAGAGATTGAAAATTATTCATTGCTTCTAGGTCCAACGCTTCATAATCATCATCTCTCAATACACTTATGTCTTCAAGAGCTTCAACATGTATTGTTGGTTGGAGACTGTGTTGATGTTGGAACTTGAGTTGGGTCCATTGGATGCAACCGCTTCACTCAGGTTTCTAAAGTAGAGGTTGTTACGTCATAAAATCTGTTAGGATCGGACCCGGTATCAGTGGAAATGTTTGGACCATGTCTCACTCTCTCCATTTCCAACCTGGCCTTTTCTCTTACCTCATTTTCCTTTTCAATGGGAATATTCCTTCTAGTTTTTCTTTCTCTGTTACGTGAGTTTCCCATATCAAACAGTTTCTTTATCAAAACTATGAGGTCTACCCTTGCATAAGAAGCAACAAATTAGGTATTAGTTCCATTATACAAGATACATGACGCGTTCCAACATAAATAACTAAATTATAGATATGTTAGTATGCTAATTATTGGAATTGATACATAATCATTGATTAAAGGTTTCTCTTTATGTTTGGACAAAATTTTCATTTCTATACTCTATTTGAGTCAAGTAAAGATAGTCAAGTTTGTAGGTATTACAGCTATAGGATTCTGACTTCCTTTGTGTTCAAAAAGTATTGGAAGTCCAAAGAATATGAGTGAAATGAGGAGGTTGCAAATACCTCAAAAAAAGTAGAAATCATTGAGGTAGAGGCATCCCTGTCAAGCTCAAAGTCATGCTATGATAAATCTAGCATGAAGAGGAGAGCATGGACAAGTTGGTGAACTGTTCAATATGGACCCCCTCACATGATTCCTTCCAAGGTTTTTATACAAATTGAAGAGTCTCAATAGAGAATCTCATCTATGACATCCTTGTGGGAAATTTAAGTATATTAATGTGCAAATGGTTATTGGTCTACATTGCATACTTCATCTTGTATAGAGAATATCGACAACTTGGTGAACTATTCAATATGGGCCCTCTCCCATGATTACTTCAAATGTTTTTTTTTAAATTGAAGAGTCTCAAGATATAACTTCATCAATGCCATCATTGTGTAAAATCAAAATATACTCATGTGCAAATGTAAATTAGTTAGCATGGCATACTTGATCTTGTATGGAGAATATGAGACTTGTTTAGATGTGAAGTTGGGATTTATTCTTGTGAAATTAAATGTTTCCTATGAGAGAGATATTGTTGTAGGCATATCATAAAACATAAATCAATGAAATGACTTAAAACTTGTGAATTAAAACAATTATTTACAATTCACCTTACCTATTCAAAATTATCTCTTCTTCCAATGAAAACTTGTAGTGTGAATATTTCCACTAACTTCTAGGACCACTGAATATGTCTATTACATTCAAAGCGTGAGCTTCCATCCGATATATCAAAGAGTGGTGATGGATTGTGAACCAAATTGCATAGTTGAGAAGCACAAAACACGCGAACAACAAAAGAAAACCCATGAAAATAGGTAGCAATCCAGGGAATTCAAAACTCTATTTTTTTTACCTACTAACAGGTGCATGTGTGTATAAGACCCCGCATGCACATTGACGTGCATGCAAACATAAATGCATGTGCGCCCCTATCTAACATTTAGAGCATTTACTCACTAACATTTATTTCATTTAATGACTAACGTTCTTCAACAACAACTTCGTATTCATGATTATTTCGAGTATTTTTACAATATAGTCTAAAAGCTATCATCATCATCATCACTACAATATAGTCTAAACCTATCATCATCATCATCATCCTCATCCTCATCATCATCATCATCACCATCATTGTTCATCATCATTGTCATCTTCATCATCATCATCATCATCATCCTCATCCTCATCATCATAGTCATCATGCTCATCACCATAATTGTCATCATCCTCATCATCATCATCACCAACATTTTTCATCATCATCATCACCATCGGCCTCCTCATCATTGTCATCATCCTCATCCTCATCATCATCACAAACATTGTTTGTCATCATCCTCATCCTCATCCTCATCCTCATCCTCATCCTCATCCTCATCATCCTCATCCTCATCATCATCATCATCATCACCATCATTGTTCACCATCATCATGATCGTCGTCATCCTCCTCCTCCTCCTCCTCCTCCTCATCATCATCATCATCATAGTCATCATCTTCATCATCATCATTGTCATCCTCCTCCTCCTCATCATCATCATTCCATTGCAAATGCTTGGAAATAAAATAAAAGAAAATTTTCAACTAAACCTATCATCATAATCATCATTGTTCCTCATCATCGTCATCCTCATTCTCATCATCATTACCATGATTGTTCGTCATCATTGTCATTGTCATCATAATCCTCATCCTAATGCTCATCATCATAGTGATCATCCTCATCATCATCATTGAAATCATCCTTATCATCATCACCAAAATCATCATCATAATCATCATCATCATCATCGTCATCGTCATCATCATTGTTCACCAGCACCATCATCATCGCCATCATTATTCATACTCATAGTCATCATTATCCTCCTCATCATCGTAATATTCATCGTCAACATCATCATCCTCATCATCGCAATCATCATCATAGTCATTATAATCCTCCTCCTCCTCCTCATCATCGTCATCAACATCATCATCCTCATCATCCTCATCCTCTTCATTATCATAGTCATCATCATCATCATCATCATTGTCATCATCATCATCACCAACATTGTTCGCCATCATCATCATCATCCTCATCCTCCTCCTCCTCCTCATCATCATCCTCATCATCATCGTCATCATCACCATCATTGTTCACCATCATCATCATCATCATCATCATCATCATCATAGTCATCATCCTCATTATCATAATTGTCATCATCCTCCTCCTCCTCATCATAATTGTTTAGCATCATCATTCCATTGCAAATGCTTGGAAATAAAATCAAAGAAAAATTTCAAGTAAACCTATCATGATCATCATCATTGTTCCTCATCATCGTCATCATCGTCATCATTCTTGTCCTCATCCTCATCATCACCAGCATCATTGTTCGTCATCATTCTAATAGTCATCGTCATCATCATCCTCATCCTAATCCTCATCATTATAGTCATCATCCTCATCATCATCTTTGAAATCATCCTTATCATCATCATCACAATCATCATCACCATCATCAACATTGTTCCTCATCATTGTCAACATCGTCGTCATCATCATTCTTTATCATCACCATCATCATCGCCATCCATTAGAGAAAATTTGGGGTCTAAAATGGGCCTTATAAGAAAAATTTCCAAAATAAGTTTTTATGAGTTGGAATTCAAGAACCAATAGAATTTCAATAAAATAAGTCAACCATAATGGTTGAATTGACATATTTGTCATTAAAAAAAAACTACTTTTTTTGTTTGTATTTTCGACATATCTCATTGTGTTTTTACTCAAATTTCGATCGGGAGAGCTCATTGGATGCGGAATTTGATTCCGCATCCAACGAGTACCCACACTACATACTTTTGACAGACCCCGCTACCCCAAAAATAAGAAATACCTGAGAAAACGTGATGATGATGTCATCGTCACATTTTCTCAGGTATTTCTTGTTTTTCGGGTAGCGGGGTCCATCAAAAGTATGCAGTGTGGGTACTCGTTGGATGCGGAATCAAATTCTACATCCAATGAGCTCTCCCGATTGAAATTTGAGTAAAAACACAGGGATATATGTCGAAAATACGAACACAAAAAGTAGTTTTAATCTTTCTTCCTTCAAAATTAATGAATATTATTTTATTATTTTAACTATTATTTTATTATTTTCCTTAGGAGGCCCATTTTAGACCCCAAAATTCCTCTAATGATTGTTCATCCTCATAGTCATTTTCATAATCATCATCATCCTTCTCATCATCATCACCATCATTTATTCATCATGATAGTCAGTATAATCTTCTTGCTCATCATCATCATCATCATCAACATCATCATCCTCATCATCGTCATCATCCTCATCCTCTTCATCATCGTAGTCATCATCATCATCATCATCATCATCACCGACATTGTTCTTCATTGTCATCATCATCATCCTCATCATCATCATCATCCTCATCCTCATCCTCATCATCATCGTTATCATCACCATCATTGTTCACTATCATCATCGTCGTCATCGTCATCCTCCTCTTCCTCCTCCTCCTCATCATAGTCACCATCCTCATCATCATCAATGTCATTATCCTCCTCCTTCTCATCATCATTGTTCATCATCATCATTCCATTGCAAATGCTTGGAACCAAACCAAAGTTTCAACTAAACCTATCATCATCATCATCATTGCTCCTCATCGTCGTCATCATCATCATAACCATCATGATCATCATCATCATTGTCCATCATCATTATCATCATCATCATCATCCTCATCATAATCCTCATCAGCATAGTCATCATATTCATCATCGTCATTGAAATCATCCTTATCATCATCATCATCATCATTGTTCCTCATCATTGTCAGCATCGTCGTCATCATCATTTTTCATCATCACCATCATCATCGTCATCATTGTTCATCCTCATAGTCATCCTCCTCCTCCTCCTCCTCCTCATCTTCATCATCAACATCATCATCCTCATCATCTTAATCAACATCATCATCATCGTCATAATCACTGTTATCATAGTAATAGTCATTGTGATCATTATCCTCATCGTCATCATCATCATCATCATCATCATTGTTCATCATCATAGTCATTATAATCCTCCTCCTCCTAATCATTGTCGTCATCAACATCATCATCCTCATCATCCTCCTCCTCCTCATGATCCTCCTTGTCTTCATCATCATCATCATCATCATTGTCATCACCGCCATCACCAACATTGTTCATCATCATCATCATCCTCATCATCATCATCATCATCATCATCATCAATCATCATCATCCTCATCCTCATCACCATCATCACCATCGTTGTTCATCATCATCATCATCGTCGTCGTCTTCATCATAGTCATTATAATCCTCCTCCTCCTCATCATTATCATCATCAACATCATCATCCTCATCATCCTCCTCCTCCTCCTCATCCTCCTTCTCTTCATCATTATGGTCATCATCATCATCATCATCATCATCATCATCATCATCATTGCCATCACCAACATTGTTCTTCATCATCATCATCCTCATCCTCATCCTCATCATCATCATTAATCATCCTCATCGTCATCCTCATCATCATCATTAATCATCCTCATCCTCATCATCATCATCATTATCACCATCATTGTTCATCATCATCATCATTGTCGTTGTCATCATCATCATCATCATCATCATCCTCATCATCGTCATAGTCATCATCCTCATCATCAGCATTGTCATCATCCTCCTCGTCATCATCATTGTTCATCATCATCATTCCATTACAAGTGCTTGGAAATAAAATCAAAGCAAAGCTTCAACTAAACCTATCATCATCATCATTATTGTTCCTCATCATCTTTGTCATCATCCTCATCCTCATCCTCATCATCATCACCATCATTGTTCATCATAATTTTTAACGTCATCATCATCCTCATCCTAATCCTCATCGTCATAGTCATGATCCTCATCATCATCATTGAAATCATCCTTATCATCCTCACCATAATCATCATCATCATCATCATCATCAACAACATTGTTCCTCAGCATCGTCATCATCATCATTGTTCATCAACACCATCATCATCGCCATCATTGTTCATCCTCGTAGTCCTCTTCATAGTGATCATCCTCCTCCTCATGATCATCGTCTTCATCATCAACATCATCATACTCATCATCGCAATCATCATCGTCATCATCATAATCACTGTCATCATAGTAATAGTCACCATGATCATCATCCTCATCATCATCACCATCATTGTTCATCATCATAGTCATTATAATCCTCCTCCTCATCATAATCCTCGTCATCAACATCATCATCCTCATCATCGTCATCATCCTCTTCATCAGCATAGTCATCCTCATCATCCTCATTGTCATTATCATCCTCATCATCATCATAGTCATCCTCCTCCTCATCATCATCATAGTCATCATCCTCATTTGATCATCATTATCATCCTCCTCCTCATCATCATCATCATTCCATTGCAAATGCTAGAAAATAAAATCAAAGCAAAGAGTTTACTTAGCAAATGCGCACATGTGCCTCTAACGCATGCGCACAAAGTAGCACAAATGCACTTTTAGTGCCTGTGCACCCAGAGAGCGTTATCATGCTTCTAGTGCATGCGCTTTATGTTTTAAACTACATGCGTGCGTGATTTAAATTTAGAATTTTGGTGACACCTTTTTTCCAACCAACGTGGTGGATGACTTGGCTGCTTTGGTTTTAGGTTCGGGTTGCCCAACCAAGTGGTTTGGATTGTCTTATGACATAAAAACCTGTTTTGTACCACTTTTGATATTTTGTGCATGATTTTTCGTATGCCATGCTTGTCCATTATTAATGAAAATTTATGCACTTATGTAGCTCTGTTTGTAGATTCTGAATATGTAATTTTTATTTAAATCTATCATCTTTTTCTCTTTTTTATTTAATTTTAAATAACTAAAGTCAATCTAACACAAAAGGTAGGCTATTTGCATCGGCTATAACTTTTGATTGCCTCACCTATTTAAAAAACGGAAAAGAACCTGCACAAGAAGACACAAAGACCTACATCCAAAAAAAATATATCATTCATTGACTATGTTAAGACCAAGATGTGGTGGACCAACGCTCGACCTTGTCATTTTAGGGTGTCACTGACTTCTTTAATTTCAAAACTAAAAAATATAACATAAATAAATATGGAAAAATATCGCTGCACTAGACACACGTGTTATCTACAACTCTATATAATTGTTTTCACAAAATTCCACCATTTGCATACCAAACAAGTGGACCAACGCAAACATATTCATTATTTTTTGGGAAAAATATAACATACCAACCTTAGAAGAACCTCGTTTTCTGGGATTTATGCTTAGTCTCCATAAATAAAAGTTATATATTCTTAATCTGATTGTCCACGTTTCAAATTCTTACACCATATTCCAAAAAGATGTGGAGGTACCTCTAATATTATTTTTTGACGTTCATATTTCTGTTTTTCCAAAAGTCCATTGCAATGAACGTGTCATAAATGACCAGCATTAGCTTGCACAAGCCTTTCAATTAAAAATATATTAATTTAACCAATATTTTATAATTCCAATAACTTTAAAATATCAGATTTACTATGTTTTTCTATGGATTTTAATAATTTTATTAGCTTCCATTTCAATAATATTATTAATATTTCAATTTAAATCATTCAATATAAAATTTCATTTACATTTAATTTATTTAATTAAACGAAAATTTACCATCCTATATTTATTTAGGTAACCACCCTTCCATTTAAATAATTTCACTAAATAAGTGTAACCACCATTCCATTTAAATAATTTTACTAAATAACTGTAACCACCCTTCCATTTAAATAATATCACTAAATAACTACCTCTAAGTTTAAATAAATTTAAAATTCAATATAAAATTTCATTTACATTTACATTTAATTTATTTAATTAAATCAAAATTTATCACCCTATATTTATGTAACAACCCTTCCATTTAAATAATTTACCTAAATAACTACCTCTCCGTTTAAATAATTCCATTAAAGTAACTACCCTTGCATTTAAATAATTCCACTATTGATACTATACATTTAAGAGATTCTACTAACTTAACATATAAACTTGAATTACGAGTGAGATGTAAAACAGTTGGTGGGAGGGTATGGTTAAGACTCCCCCCTAAGCTTAAAGGTGGCATGTTCTAATCACAAAAAAATCCAACCATGTTAAGGGTTGGTGCCAGTGCTATCCTCCGGTGATTTTGACAGCTTAGATGCCCTAGTGGTTACTTAGCCAATAACAACACCACTTTGCAACAAAAAAAACATATAAACTTGAAGTAAACCCACTAACTTTTGACCTGTAAACTTGAATTAAAACCACTAACTTGAATATTCCACTAATTACTTGAATTTAAAACCATTTCCAATAGCTTCTTCATATAGTTGATAAAGTCAACCTTGATAAGATAAATTAATATCTCGGTAGCTTTATATACAGATTGATCCCAGACACATAATACATTAGCAATGCACCTTATGCAACGGTTGGAAAGAGAGTGTTGTGAGATGGAAGCAAAAGATCCTGCTCAACCAGTTGTTGATCTCACTGAAACTTCAAAGCACTTTATGCAAGTGGTGAAAAGAAAGTGTTGTGAGATGGAAGGGCTCAAAAGAAAGTGTTGTGAGATGGACCCTAAAGATCCTGCTCAACAAGCTATTGATCTCAATGAAACTTCTTCAGAGCACCTTATGCCAGGTCTGAAAAGAAAGTGTTGTGAAATGGACTCCAGAAATCTTATGCCAGGTCTGAAAAGAAAGTGTTGTGAAATGGACTCCATAGATCTTGCTCAACAAGTTAATGATTTCACTGAAAGTCCAATTGTGAAGACAATACCACAAGAAGCTTTGTTGGAGGATTATGACCCTAAGCTGCTGCAGGAGACTATCCAACATCTATGGGACGAATATCAGCGGACGATGGAAGATAAACCTATGCTGCCGGAGATTGTCAACTGCACTGTGGAGACTCTGCCAGATATATGGGATTACTTTCTTGACAGTCTTGATGATGGCCCTCTGCCACTGGAGAATCTGCAAGGGCCGTGCGAAGACGGCCCTCTGTTGCCTGAGAACCAGGAAACAGTCCCAAACATAATGGAGGAAACTCCTCTAGCATTGCCGGTAGCTAATACTAACATTGATGCTGAAAATCCAATGCCGTCGCATGACAATGTCCAGATGAATGGCAATGAGACATATGTGGACTCTCCACAGACACATGTTGAAGATGGTCCTCTATGGGAAGATATTCAACTGCTACTCACGAGCCAGGAACCAGTTTCAGCTAAGACGGATGAAGCAGCTCCATCATTCGCTGAAGCCGCTGAAAATCCATTGCTGTCGAACGACAGCGTTGAAATGAATCTTGACGGTAATGTGGAATATGACCCAGATCTGCTGCAGCAAAATTTACAAGATCTATCGGGCAACTCTCTGCAAATAGTGGAAGATGGTTCTATAATGGTGGAAAATCTGCACGAGACTGTGCAAGATGAAGCTGCTCCAATCGAAGCCGAAAACAACATCGTCTTCATTCCCGACGGCACTCATGTACACTTGATGAAGATTATGCAACGCAGAGCTTTGAAAAGAAAAATCAGACTCAGTATCGATGCCAGAGAGCCTGCAAGATATATGGGTGTTGGTAATACCAGATCTGGTAACTGGTCCGTTGAAGTTAGATATTTGGGTGAAAGAGTATGGCTGGGGACGTTTCAACGTCCCGAAATGGCAGCTCTGGCCTACGATGCAGTTGCCATAGCATTGCCAAGAGAGCGGGCACCTAGGCTGAATTTTCCCCATTTAAAATATCAATTACCACGACCGCTTTCTCTCGAAAGGGATGATTTAAAAGCTGTTGCCAAAGAAGCAGCTTCTCTCGCAACGCCGGAGAAATTCGACGAATTAATTCTGCCGTATGAAAGTGAGCAATTAGGTCCATGGGACAACATTGGCCCTCTGCTGCTGCAGGAGAACCAGCTGGGACAAGAAACTGCTAACGGCATTGTGGAGCTGAATCTTGACGACATTGTGGTTCAGAGGAACTAGATCTGTACTGGATGGAGTTGGAAGATATTTAGCAGGAAGTTCTGATCCGCAATGTGTTCTATTTTTTATTTTGTTTTCTTCCATTGGAGCTCACATTTTGATTTTTTATTTTCCTTAAGTGATGCTCATTTTGTTTCTCAGTTTTCAGGATGATAAACTTTGATGTTTCAGATGTGAAGTTTTTATGAAATGGAGTTTTTTTAATGACACCAAATTAAGGTGTCCAAAGGAATTTAATCGTTATTATTACTACTTTGCTTGATTTCCTTTTGTTAATTATTCCAGATTTTCTGATATAGCACGCAGAGTCACGTTTTGGTTATTTATAAATCGTATTATTAATGAGATTCACTAGATTTACTTATTGCTATACTTCATTAATAATAATAACAGGATATGTTATAGTTGGTCAAAGAATCATTAATAATAGGGTTTTGTTGGATCTAAATAAAAATGCAAGTTATTCCAATTAAGTTTTCAAGATATCAAAGATGCTGAAATGTTGGAGTGGGCTAAACTTTAGATTATTTCTATCATTTTTAGATGAAATTTTTTATTAAATCTAGGTAAAAATTATTGTAATGGCACTTTCAGTTTGTTCAAATTGCATAATCTGGTTTTCTGGAAGTTATAGGATTTGAATCCATTTTTACAAGCAAAATTGCAATTTGAGTAAACTAAAATAATAATTTTAGCAAAAGTTACCTCTCCAAATTTTGAAAAATTTAACCAACAAAAATACAAATGGTCTAGAGTTTACATTCTTAGCAATTACTACTGAAATTACCTTGACCTAAGTAAATGCAAAGCACGGTCAAACGGTGGCGTAGTTACCCTTTATTGAAGGCATGCTAATTAAACTAATAAAAGTAAGTTAATGGCATGACCATTGACCAAGAATAGTAAGTTATTTGCATGAGTCGCATGACCTTTGTCCTTGAAAATAGTGTTTAATGGAAAATGTTTAATGCGCAATAGATTTGACCAAGAATAGAATAATGCGCATTAGATATTCTTTTGGTTAAACTTTACCACCAAATTCATGTAGAAAGAAATTATGCGATGAAAGATGGTTATTTTGTTTGACATGTCTAAGTAAATTGAGTAAAATGGCGTTAAAACCTATTTGGTTAAAGTTTACTACCAAAATCATGTAGATAGAAATGATGGGAGGAAAGATGGTCATTTTGATTGATATGTCTAAGTAGATTGAGTAAAATGAAGTTAAAACAATTGTATTTTATTTTATTTTATTTTTTATGATTAAGATAGAGAAAATTATATGTTTCCATGATAAAAAGGGTAATACAACATCTCAAGATCGACACTATGATTATTTTATTTTATTTCATCAGTTTTATTGTTTAATTAAATAAATTGGTTAGATCTGAAATTATGAGTTTAATGATTGGATGTAATAAAAATTTAAGGATTTAATAAAACTAGAAAATATCAACCACCGTAAATGAGGAAATCATGCATATAAGAGTCAAAGACAAGAAAGAGTTAACCACAAAATGCACATGGGTGGTTTCTTCATAGCGATTTATTTTTAACCACATGTATTCTTGGTACGTTGACAAGTGGAGTGTCATCGGTCTCAACTAATGTGCACATATTGGTGCAACACATTGGAAATTTTTGACAATTTTGTGTCGCATGGCCTTGGACATTGCATAAAGCACGTGTAGGAGGAGGACATGGTTTAGTCAGGGATTTAGGTTCCTTTCCACCAATTTTCATGGGAGGAGGGGAGAAAAATAGCAGTAGGAGAAGTATGCTGCATACTAGGAGGGGGGTCTGACGCTGTCTCAATATGTTGGATCGGTGTCAACATGATATGTGGTGTCGAGGGAGGGGTGGGGAGATCCAGGTACCACACATGGATACCCAAAGTGAAGCATAGAAGGTGGAGAGTAGCCATGACTATCTTACTGACCATGCAGGAAGGTGGAAAGAGGAAGGGGATCATGTGTACATGGAAGGAACCCCAATAATTCCCTGAGGTCTGCGGTTTGGGTTGCGACTGAGGTTACAAGGAGGTCAAAATGTTACCATATGTGATAATTCACAAATCCTTTATGTTTGTCAATGGAAGAGGGGGTGGTAAGGATAAACATGTGTTTATCAAAAGAGAGTTGGTAAAGTGGCCCCAACAAACGACAAACACGGAAGGGATGGATATGCTGTTGATGCTAGTCTCGATTGTAGGGAGGAAATGCTCTAGAGTGGCTGGTCCTTTACAATCCTAATACATAAGTTGGTTAATGGTAACATTATTCCCATCACAAGAGAACATTAGGAGCCAAAATATGGTAGAAGAAATGACTCATATTGCATACATATAACTATGTCCAAGGAAAAGGTTGTAATCAAGTTGGGCATTGACAACCTCAATTTTAATAAGCATGGTTTTTCCAACCAATTGAATGAGGAAATTCGTGAGAACGCCTTGTGGTTGAGCAGCATGACCATTGTAATCTTGAAGGGAAGTGGTGGAAAATTGAAAGGTTGGGCATTGAAGCTTCTTCCAAACAAAGGTTGACATAACACAAGTTGATGTGCCCTCGTCGAACATCCATCGATGAATGACCAAATTTTGAATAATGACCAAAACTTGGAAGGCGATGGATGATAGCATCTGAGGTACTTACTGATTCAAGTCGAAAGTGATAAACATGGAGTCAGAAGGATCGATGACACCTAATACGGATAAAAAATCTTTGCGTTGTGAAGAACAAGTTTCCAATACTTCCAAATCACACATGGAAGAGAGATACTGGGCCAATTTTTTGACTATAATATAATTAAGTATTGCTTTAGCAGTGGAGGTGCTTACAATGCTACGCAAAGGGAACCGTGGGAATATGGTAGTTCTATCTGTGGTAGGTCTCATCAAATATAAGAACATATCGAGAGAGATAGAGGTAGATTCCATGGATGGATTAACAGTTTCTGTGGTGGAGCCATATTGGTTTCATCAAGTCTATAAGTTGACAACAAATGATAATGTCATGAGGTGATGGACACGAGGATCAATGGGTGGACCCATAGGTATGGGTGCGATATTTTGTGGTACCAAAGGTTGGGTTGCAACCATTCCTTCTTTGAGTAAGGTGTTCTGTAGCACCATAGGTGGAGGAACCTGGGGTGTCGGGTATGCCTGTGTCATAGTGACCGCATTAGAGTCATGCTTATTGTCATCTTGTAACAAGTGGGAGACACAATTCATATGGGGGCACTAATGTGTATAATGGTTGTAAGTGTCATAAATGGTGCATGATTGATTAGTATGCAATTGAGGGTTCCTCCTAGGTTTAGGTCGACGTTGGGGGTCATGTGCTGGGGGATTTTATTGAGTGTTATTCTGAGGGTTGGGTTACTATCCACCTCCTGGAGATTGGTTGTTTCCTTGGTTCCTACCTATCTATCATCTTCACCACCCTCGTTGGTTATTGGGGGAAGGTTAATTATGGAGGTTTTGTTGATCCTATCCCTGTCCTTGAGGAACAAGAGAATTCAGGGCCAAAGCAGGTGTAGGTTGCATAGGTGGTGGGTAATAGGTAGGAGTGGTTGTAGTGGCTGCAAATCCTACCGTCTAGCAATTAAATGTAGGTTCCAGGTAGTTTGGTCCATGAACTTGAGGAAGTGTTGCAGGAGACACATATGAAGCTATGGCTTCGGATTGAGCCGCTACGCATGAAAAATAAGGGGCATAGGCTAGTTGGGAAACACTAGGGGTGGTACTGAAATAAGTCGGCGTCAAAGGAGAGGTCATGTATAGGTGAGGATGCTGAGTAATAGAGCCAACGAATCCATCAGCAACATGGTATGCCCTTGGTATATCTCGACGTGAGGAGCCAGCACATGGAGCATTGGGTATAATGGTATACAAATAGCCTGACTAGCCATAGATAAGATTAAATTGTTGGGCCTTAAGCATGGCTTCCTTATTAGTCTTTGGGAACTTAGATGCAATGTCCTTGGCTATGGGGGGAGTAACATTTTGAGAAACCAAACCAAGAAATTCTATCCTTCTCTCAACAAGATAATAGGATTTCCTTTCCCTCATCATAAGAAATGGGTAACTGGAAGTACTAAAGGAAGATCGATGCTAACAAGTAAAAGTTTGGATAAGTGGTATGGGGTAGTCTGATGTACCATTTGGTTGCAACACTTGTGAGTGTGCTTTAGAATAGCCACAATTGGGTAAAATTGTCCACTATGTTATTAGATGAACACACTAAGTGGAATGACATAATGTGGTTTTGAGGGTCTTCTCTTTCCTTTCCCTCAAAATTATGAATTTCTGATGTGAATTTGATAGGCACGGCAGGCTACAATTGGTCATGACTGATGGTTTCATTCGTCAATCGTGTCAAATTGGGAAGGTTGAGACTAGCCATAAATGGCACACCAAGACCTGGACTAGATCAAGGAGGGCCAACAACGATGTTGGGACTCGCGGGGATGTAGTTACTGCATGGAAATGGGGATTGGTATGGATGACTTCTAATAGTAGGAGTAGTCACTAAAATGGTGTGAATATCTTGAATGGTGGTAGAAGGGCCAATGCCCCCATGCTTTAAAGGAAGGTACACTACGAACCATGGTAGTTGCACTAGGGACATCACTAGTGGGTAGTGTACTAACAGTGTTGTGTGCAATGGAGAGGGGCCCACTAAGACAAGGACCTATGGGTCCACCAAATGGCATACCCGATGTGACAAGTGGAGTAGTCATATGTCCACTATCAACCATCCCCCATTGAAACAAATTAGGAGGTGCACGAGTTATGGGGATAGATGGGGTTGTGAACAAGGTAGGCTCGGATCGATAGGAATCCATACCATACTCAGATGCAGTGTATGGATATGAAGGTGGTGAACGACGTCAGATATGCATCCGACACTAACAGTTCAAGGAACCGAACTAAGGGGTGTTCCCCCTAATTCTATGCAAGTAGCATGGTGGCACAATGATGACATGATGGCGTGTTGTGTAATGAATGGAGGCGCAACAGTGTCAAATACAGGATCGAAAATCCAACTACCACCGAGTGTGAAGAATGAGAGTGGAAAAATGGTGGCTCATAGGTCAAAAGGAAAGCTCTAAAACCAAACTGCAACAATTTGTTACAGCAAGAGAGTCTACAACAAAGTGGCCAGAAAGTCAACAAGCAACACTACCTATAAAGAAAATGATGAACTATCCTCATGAGGGACTCACCTTGTTGAAAAATATCTTATCACGTTCATTCATAAAGGGGGTTTTTAAACTGTGAAAAATGAGGTCAATATATTGTAGGTATTGGGGACAGGGAATAGGGTATGGGGGTTTATATGTATTGGCGGGTATAAAAAGGGATTTCTACTAAAAATACGAAATATGTTGTAAAAAGAAGGGTTTTTTATTTGGAAATATGTATTGGGATGGGGGCTCAGCAAAAGGATTTTTTTAAGTAATTATCAATATCTAGTGAAATTAGGTGTATTATTAGAATCCCATGAACGAAGGCGCCATGACATGGTTTCAGTAAGTGAATACCCCGTGTATTTTTTTAAGGAGTAAACTACTTAATCGACCATTTGCACTGATCGGACGACCTCGCTCGCGTGAGCGGTCACATCCGACATTCGCGGTTGTCCGATTGGTGCAAATGGTCAGGTAAATATGTCAATCTTTTTTTTAATCCTTTTAATGTTGTACTTTGTTAAAATGATTATATATTTTGATAATAAAAGTAGTGAATAATGAACGTTGAACAATGCATTGTTGATTTTTTTAATTATTTTAGTTTTGTCATTCCTTAATAGGATTGAAGCAAACTCTCGGGGTTGGGAAAATCATAATGAATTTTTCATTCCTTAATAGGATTTATGATTTATGATTTTTGGATTAAATCATAAATCATATATAGAACACATGATTTAAGTTGGAAAACTCTGATTGGAAAAATTAACCAAATATATCTTTGGCCAAATTTTGCAAAGCTCAACTAAAAATATATTTGTAGCAGTGGCCAAATCTTGTCAAACCCACCAAGTGATCCTTCACCACTCAGCTCCATGCCCTATTTACAATGGACTATATCAATCCATTATATAGGCTTCCTTACATGCAATCCTATGGGTTGTAATATCCTTATTTGGACCCTATTGCATTAAAATTATACATGGCGTCATTATGAAATCATGGTGAGGAGATCAAGGCCAAGTCCCCTCCATATATTTAGAGTTTTATGTATCATCAATACAAATTTGTGCTTATGGTTCTCATTCTAGCCAAGCATAATATAAATTGAGACATCATGTGAATATGAAATTTAATAAAATACCCACAACAAGCTATGCAATGCAGAAAGAGATGTGGGCATGATTTTGACAAGGAATATGGAGGGAAATTATTCAAACCCTTGAGCCAATAGTGTTAATCCAAATGTCAATGAGAGAGCCCATAAACTCTCAACTACCCATTTTGACTTATGCACCCAATCATTTAATTTTTTGAAGAGTTGGTTGAGGCAGTTAATGCCTTGGGAATGGAGAGGTATGGCAGCCAATTTCATGTATGGGCAAACCATGTATTCTCAAAAATTTTAGTTTTTCTTGTGTGGCAAGAAAACACCTAGAAATGTGTTCCCAATCCATTCCTCGTCAATGATTTCACTTCCTCACGTAGATGGAGCTAGCTGGGGCCTTTTTTTCACATTTTTTTGCTTTTCCTTAATTTTTCCATGGTCAGAACTCTATTTTTGTGTTGCATAGTGGATGGAAATAAGATATTCACTATTTGGGGGTTTATAGAGGTCATTTATGCCCCTGTAAGACCCAGAAACGTTATTCTAAAATCAAATTTTCTCTCCTAGGGTTGATTCCCCACTTACCATTTCATTTTTTGTTGCCCATGACTTTTGAGACTAATAGAAACCGGATTAGGAATCCCACAACCAAAACGTTTTTCTATGCAAGAGGACCAGAATTGCCATTGATAAACCTAGTGAAGAGAGGAACCCCATAATAGATCAAAATGGTTGGATACTCTTCTATGCACATCTTAGAGAACACTAGAATTTAATGTACGATCTGAGGAATTGTGTAGTAGTGAAGAGAATACTTCCTTGTGTTGGGTGTGTAAGTATTGTGTAGACCATGATAGATAGATCTTTTATAGGTATCAATAGCTCCGTGGTTGAGCTCACTAGGTTAGCAATTCTTCCTTTCCACTGCCTTAGCGTCTTCATAAACCCAATTGTTGATTTGCTTGGTTCAACCTTGGTGTGTATTTGGATATGAGTGAGTCTGATGTTCCCTTTTTCCTTGTAGAAATCATTCTCATCTCGGGGATGGTAGTTTTGTTGAGAGATTGATGAGCACAACTGGCCTAAGGTTGGGTGGAATGTTGCAGTTACATAGCTAGTTGCTTGGGGAAACTCATTTTCAAGATAAGTACTCTCTTGTATTAATTATGCAATGTATTGTTTTTTAAGAATTATTATGAATGTATTGAATTCTTGTAGAGATTTACTTCCGATGTATTTTACTGCATTATACATCTGCATATGTCTTTTACTTCCAATGCATTTTGCATATGTTCATGGGGCTATATTCTTGGTTACAAAGTCATGCCCTATCCATCACACTAGGTCAATGAGAGGGGACATGACATGGTTAAAATACCATGGGCTATGCAATCCTATGGACACAATACCATGTGCTACCAATACCATGGGACTAAAAACCAACTACTTTGACCTAAAACAAGATTGGCCAAATGTCTTATTTATAGTGCCACTTACCTTAACAATTTATAAGACAAAATCCAAATTCTTTGGCCTAAAATAATTATTACCTCAATGACTTATTGACAAAACCAAATTTAACCTCATAATTTAATAGACATTTACATTTCAATTTAAATTAAATATAATGTAATTTAACTTGAGATATAAAATGAATTAAAAATTTATTAAATTTAAGTAATATCTTATAATTCAAATCACTTTAAAAATATAGAATTTTACATACACTTCATCAATTCTAATAACTTACTTTCCATTTCAATTTATGATATTCCATATTAAATTTCATTTTCATTTAGTTTATTTAATCAATTTAAATTTCATTACCCCTCATTTCTACATTTAAACAATTCATCTAACCTAAATTAATCCAACAACTTCATAAAATATTAAACTTAATTGACATCTTAAAATTCCAATAACTATAAAATATTAAATATCAAATTTTATTTCCATTTAGTTACACCACTTTTAAGTAATTTTTAAGATATGCTGAATTAAAAAAATTATCAAATTTAATTTAGTGAAATAACTTTAGGTATAATTTGAATTAAAAAATTATTAAGTTTTATTTACATCTTATAATTTCAATAACTATAAAATATCATAATGGAATTTCTCAAAGTTCAGACCAGAGCAACCCTTCTTCAAGTGTGAAGGATCTTGCCTTGTCAATTATGACCTAGGTTTTTTTATTTAAATAGTGAAAATTTATTTCAATTTTTAATTAATTAAAGTAGTTATGGGCTTTATTAATATCATTTAGTTAAATAATGTAAATAGTAATTTTTTATTAAAGAAAATTATTTATTTTTTTAAGGTTTTGTTAAAGTTTTTAATAATTTTTAATTTTAATTTAGGTATGAAATTTTTAATTTTAAAGGTTTAATATTTTAAATTAATAGGAATTATTATATATCTAAATTGTAAATTTGATTTGATTAGAATAGTATTTAAGATTTTGATTAAAACTAAGTCTTTATAAAGAGTATTCAATTTTAAAAATAATTTTAACCAAATTAAATTACTAGTAAATTAGGGATTTTAATTTAATTAGAATGGTATTGAGATTTTTAATTGAGCTATCAGTAGTTATCAAGGAGTAAAGTGTTTCTTAATAATAACTTTAATTAGAAAGCTTAAAATATTATTTACCATATAAGTTAAGTTTTCTAGTATTATTCTAGTATTAAATTATAATTTTAAAGAATTCCTAGGTTAAATATTTTTTTTTTAATTCTTATAAAGTATCTGTGTATAACACTAAATTTCGATGTTTCTTAAGGATAAGTGAGGTTGTTTAGGATGTGTGAGAAGGGTTAAAAATAAAGGTTTTTAGAGTAGGTTTTTAAGGTAGGTGGTTTAAAACTAGGTTTTTAAGGTTGTGAGTTTTTTTATTACGGTGATGATAGGTGTCCAAAACTAATTTCCATTCATCATCTATGTTGATGTTTTTAGGGTGCTTCTCGATCTCGATGGATTCTCTCATGCGTTGTTTCATGTGACCTTTGCGTCTTCAATGCAGATGTGGTATTTGGAAGTGAGAGAATGCTTTGGCTAGTGTATATATTTTAGTGCATTCATGGATAATGTCAGCACTATGATCCTTAATTCTTAGTTGGATTGAGAGACCCATTTCACCAATATAAACTTTCCAGAGGTGCAAGGGATAGAGTATACTCCTATTTTTCTTTCAGGGTCGGTTTGATCTTTAGTCTGGTTGAGAAAGCGTCGTAAAGTGTTAGGGGGGGGAGAAGGAAAACCTAGTCTTTTTTTTCATAGGATGTTGGAATTCTTATCGGTAGTACCTTTTATGTAAGGAAGTTTAATAGTTTTAGTGACATCTTCTTTTTTTCTGGTTTTTGGTTTTATAATTTGTGAATTACATATAGTTTCTTTTATTTGCTTAGTGTTATAGTCGTTGCTTATGAAGACTTTGGTCAAATGTTCAAGTTCCTGGTCAAGGTTTGGAGGATCAAAGATCCATTTGGCTCTAGTGGCTAGGGTGTTAAGAATGCCAATATTTTGAGTAGGGTGATGATAATAATATACACTTGGTGTGCTAGTGATCCATCATCATTCTTGGTAATAAGGATGTCATGGAACGGGAGTTTACTATCCACTTCAGTTTCCATTGTGAATTTAATATGTTCTGATTGGTCGTTCATGTGTATGAGGAAGTCATTGAGCTTATCCTTAACATGGGGCCAAATGAAGCTTGTGTCATCAACGTACTATCTCCATTGTTCTGGTTTGTGGGAGAAGGATTTGCTCGCCTTTTCTTTGAAATGTTTGCAATGACCAGGGAAAGTGGGGAGCCCATTGCCACAACGTGATTTTTCTCATAGATATCGCCTCAGAAACTTAAATAGGTAGAATATAGGAACACCTTTAATAGGTTTTTTGTTTCCTCGTCTGTGAGTACTTTTATTATTTTTATGACTTCATTGACTAGTACTTTAGTGTAAAGAGAGACCACATCGAAGCTTACCATGATATTGGATTCCCTCAAACTCATAGTCTTGATGTTCTGTATGAAGTGGGATGAGTCTTTAATGAATGATTTAGAGTGACCAACCAATGGTTTGAGTTTGTGTGCAAGTAACCTATCCATCCCATAGAATGGTGAGCCAATAGTATTAACAATTGGTCTCAGTGGACAACCATCTTTGTGTATTTTTGAGAGACTGTAGATGCATGGTGTGAAAAGAGCTTTAGGGATGATCTTCTTTTTTATGATCTCATCGAGAGATGAGTCTTGGATAGCTTTGGTTATTGCTTTTATGATCCTATTGCTCAGGTGATTGTCTATCTTTTTATAGCTACCGCTTGAGAGGTGCTCAATCATCTTGGTATGGTATTCATTAGCATTTAGGATGATGGTAGAATTTCCCTTATCTTATTTTAAGATCATGATATCCTTATTCATTTTTAGTTTGTTAAGAGCTAATGATTCCTCCTTTTTGATGTTAGCTCTATGTTCTCTCGCCTTTTTTATGGAGAGTGCATAGTCTTGTCATATTAGCTTCCATTTCAATAATATTATTAATATTTCAATTTAAATCATTCTATATAAAGTTTCATTCAATATTTTTTTGCATTTAAGGTCTTCCTTTTACTTCACATTTTAATTCAGGGAGCCCACACAAAGCTGCTACCAAATTATGATGCAATGGGAGTGCGCAAGCGGGCTAAATCAACAATGTGCACACACCACGTAGATGAACACATGTGCTTCTGCTTTGGATTGATGAACCTCCATGCCGGATTGCTAGCGTGGGAAATAAGAGCACACATGCGCCTATGTACATGCACGTGCATTTGGACGTGCATGTGTGTTGGGAGTGATAGCAAACAGGGATGCATGTGTGTCCCTATGTGTTAAAGAAAAACAATGCACATTTTTTTTGCAACCTGCGAGCACACGAGGAGCCAACGACCCCAAGGAGACGAATTCGACCGCCAAGGAGCCCAACCAGCTTTTGCAAATCACTTAAAACAACTTTGGAGTAAGGTAAATAAAGTAGGAATGCAAATTTTTTTGTTTATTTCATTGCTTTTATTATTTTTAAAATAAAATACAAAATTAAAAAGAAATTGAAAATCAAATGAAATGGGAAAAATTTTATACTGCATGTACAAATTACCTAACCACAATGAACAATACCAATGAACCATCTAAAGAAATGAATGAAACAAACCAAATAGAAGACCCAAACCTTGAATTAAATGAAGAAACCCTCAAATTAAACAAAGAAGAAAACTCTGAAGATGAATTACATGGGGATTTAAACCAATTAAGAATTTTGAGTGATGAATTAAAGAACACGAGGGAACCCTCTCGGGTTTCCCTCACCACATCAATACAAAACATTATAGAATCTATGAACATTTCCCATAGTAAGATAACCAGTTTGAACGAATATAGGGCTTGAACAAGAGAGAATTATAGCACTGGTATATCCAAAGAGGATATTAAAAACCTGAATATCACAAAATCCCAACTATGGAGAAAATTTATAGATCCTCGAATAGGACACCCTCCATATGTGAGGAAAAGGAGAGTTTGCATGGACTAGTGTAATTACTAGACATGGAGAGAAAACTGGAGGAAGAGATGGTTCATGGTATTTGACAAACCTCCATGCAACAATGTCAAGGTCCTGTAGTATTTTATGAAGAAACTATGGGATGAGTTTGTGTTAGGGTTCCATGTGAACTGCTTCGACATCACTGAGTTCTAGGGCATTGGTTTTGGCTTAGCCCAAGATCAACCTCACGCCCATTGAAACCCACTTAGAGGACTTGCTGCACCTAGGAGAGAGCAAAACCCGCCTCCTCAACCACCTTGGTTAGGTAGCAGGCTATATGAGATCCATGAGTCTATTAGATGTGCCACACAACACCTTCTCAGGAATACCAAATTTGTGTCTATGTCCTCGCAGAGTGAGTAGGACCCCCCCGAGAGACACACTTTTGCATGGTCTACTAGTGGTGGGCGAGGGAGAGCAGATATAGGTGGTATCCAAGTGGATCCATCTCACTCAATGAGAGCAGTGCCACATCGTTGTTCTCATTGTGGGCATCCATGCGAGGTTCCCATGCAGGAGCATGGCATAGAGAGCTACCTACGCCAAGTTAGTCATTGTTTTATTTAATGTCATAATTTCTAATAAATTTAACTTAGAATCAAATGTTGATGACTTGAATTTTTTTAATGTATAACTATTCAGTGCTGAGTCTCCTAGACACGGGTGGGAAGATGTTGGTTCCTTCAACCTAGACGGAGCCATGGCAGCTGTAACGAAAATCATGGAACCATACACACAGGTAGCTTTCTTTCAGTAATTAAATTTAATGTTGGTAGTAATTGGATGTCAATTGTCGCATATTTATTTAAATTGTTGGCCCATATTTAGTTAATATTCACTAATTTAATCTAAATATTTTTGCGCAAATGAATAGGTGTTCGTAGGATTGAGTGACCAACCATCTCCACCAGGGATTAGCAGGTCCCCTCATGAGCAGGTATCTTGTAATAAAGTATAAATTTAATTTTAGTTTTGATGGATTATATTCGTATAGTTATATTTTTTTATGTACTAATACACAATGACATGAATATGTATGCAAGTCCCGCCATATAGGCACGTTGGTGTCACTATCTCTCCATCGACTGCCTTTTTCCCACCATATATGCTAGGTGTAGCCCCTCACATACATTTCCCTTTCCCTACATCCCCCCCCATCCCGTTCCATCCATCCCTTTCCTCCCACCCATCACCACACTTCCATCTAGCCCTTGTAGTTTTCCATGTTTCCATCCTCCCCTCTCCGACCACATTACACTATCCATCCACATTCACCCATTGCTCCACCCCATCCCAAACCTCATCCCCCTCCTCCATATTCTCTCGCCACCCTCTTTTCCTCTTCCAGGGTGGCCTGTTAGATTCTATAGCCAGTTGGAATTTATTGTCGTACATTACCACTTTGCCCACTCCAGTCCATGCCCTCTCCCACCATGCCCCTAGTGTTGTAGCCAACATCAATGTGGCTACATCCTCCGCTATGCCATCCACCCTAGCATCAAAGCAGGTTGTACAGCCCATTACTCCACCTGCCACCCATGAGGAGCAGTCGATTGCTCCACCTGGAAGCCCCCAATACTCTCCTATTCTGTTCATGGTGAGACTGATTAGTTTATAAAAATCTTGCTCAATATTAACAAAAATTAACATCGCAGTAAATTGTATGAGTTATATTACTGTTTAAATGTTGTAGGGTGGCATTGCTGAGAGACTTGGATCACAAAGGAGGGTATCCCACTCACCACTTATGGTCTCATCTTAGGTGATCTATTTAGAATTTGAAAACATAATTTTGATATTTAAATTGTGTTTTATACTTGTATAATTTCCTGTATGAGTTGACATTTTATTTTTTTCATTTCAGATCCTAAGAGGAGGTGGTCGAATCAGTTGGGAGAACTGAGCTTCCTCTAGCTTGAAGAAGAGGAAGATAAATTTTGGAGTTGGACCAGGGAGCTTCGAGGGTGGGCAGGAGGATTGAGAGAGCCTCCTATGTACACTAGCCATGATGTGGAATTTTGGCACGAGTTTCCATATTTTGTATAGGGCACGAGTTGCCATATTTTTTATAGGACACGAGTTTCCATATTTTGTATACGACATGAGTTTCCATATTTTGTATATGATTGGATAGTTTTGTATTTAATATATAAATTTTTACTTCTTTACAGTATTAGTTTACAATTGATGCGCTTGCAATACTTATTGTTGACAAAGCAATAAAGTCTGTAATTTCATAATAAAATGCATAAAAAAATAACATTGTAGGTTAGTTAACAAAAAAATACACAAATGCATAAAAATGCAGTCTTATTCATTGTCCAAATTGCAATAGAAAGAACTTGTCTACCTTTGGTATTTACATAGTAATTCTAACCTTTGGTCTTCTACTCAATTTTCTACCCTTGACTAACCCTAGGACTGTCTATCAAACTAGACTGTAATACTACCTATTAGGAAACCATAAGAAACACCTAAACCATTCTATTCTAGCCTAACCCTTGCTAAAACCCTTTCCCTAGACTCCTACCTTTCCCTCTCTCTAATGAAAGGCTTATTCCTTTCATTTCCACACTACTTAGACCCCCACAACTCTCGCTATATCTATGACTATAATATCGATTTTGGACAGCCCTAGAACACCACTAACTCATCCCAAGCTTCCCTAACATATTCACTATAATATCCTATTTAGCACAGCCCTAATAGCCTTCTTACCCACCTATCATTTCCTAAGGTCACTTCCTTGCCTTCCTATCTTATCCACTCACTAACACCTCACCTCAAATTTGTTTATAACCCAATTTAAAGTGGCACAAAGACACCCTAAAGGGACTGTATATAAACAATCATTCCCAGCCACACTTAAACAAATTTGACAGTGGTATATAAACATCCATAACTTGGAAAAATACTAGAAAAGTCTTTGAATTTCTTCCAAGTCATTGTGTCATAAAAAGCAAAGTGAATATACTTCTTATCATTCCTACTTGACTAGAAATTACATCTTGGACTGTCATAAGACATTTTACTCGACTGGAAATTTGATTTGGTTTAATAGTCCCATTGGCTTGGAAACTTGTCACTTATACAATTGTTTATCACTGATGTTTACTAAAAAAGATTGTACCTTTGTCTTGGTTAGCTAAAAAGTGAAATATAGGACTGTCATAATGTTAAATGCTCGGTTGGAAATACTTTTATGTCGGTTGCAAGAGAGGTTGACTTTGTATGATATGATGATAACGTCCCATCAAAACCATTGACATGCTTCAACCACATGCATAATTGAAATTAAAACATCCCATAATGCTAATGTCCCATAAAAATTGTTCTTCCTTAACAAATAAAAAATGAAACAATTTCATGAATATGTGTCTTCTATAATGATCTATTGAGCACTTGCAATTTTAATGAGATATTGTACTTGTTGCAATTTTAACGATTTAAGGGTTAGCATGCATAACCTAGGGTTTAGAATCCATGAGGAAACCCTAACCCTAATTGAAGTTTAAAGGTTATCACGCATAACGTGGGAAATTTATAATCAATGAGGAAACCCTAACAGGTAATATCCTATTTAGGGCAGCCTTAATAGCCTTCTTACCCACCTATCAAAGCCTAAGGTCACTTGCTTACCTTCCTTTCTTACCCACTCACTTCCTATATTTTCATCCCTATTGATCCTTCCTTTGGTAGCGACATGTTCTCTTTGGGTGTACAATCATGGTTTGAAGGGTCATTTTGGCTAGCAAGTTCCTTTTATTTCAGAGGATTTTCCTTAGTCATCATCTTGATGGCCTACACAAGTGCATGATGACCTATCCAATGGTCTACACTTAGGATATCTAACAAAATAAACACCATTAAAGTTTACTTAACAAATTCAACCCAAAATGATCTCAAATTAGCATTCATAACCAATGCTAGAGTCTACCCAATCATAAAGATATTATAAGATAAACTTCAAATCTCCACACTATAATTGTTTTCCTCGTTAGGGTTTATAAACCCTAAACATCTTTCATCATAGACGCACATGGCATTTCAGGAAAGTCTAGCTAGGGTTAGCATTTTAGGCAAGTCTAGCATGTAACTATTCATCAATTACAATAGTGTTAGCTAGGGTTTAGGATAACAAAGAAATTCAATTCATAACCTAGGTTTTAATTCAATTGTAACAATTTGATAATTTGAGTATTGTTCCTAGCATTTGCACACATTGTTATTTGCATTTGTGAACATATGAAATAGTAAGTAGTTCATATTAATCCCAAAAAAATTATTTCATGTATGTGCATAGCCTAGGTATAGGGCATTTTCGTTTTTACTTAAATGATACTAACCAATCTAATGATATATACCTAAAGAGGTCATAAATCCCTAGTTCCATCTCATAACTTGTGAACCCTAGTTATAATATGCAATTTGTAGTTCATGAAACCCTAGTTGGTTTTTGATTTGTAAGTGTATCCTAGGGCTATATGGCCATTTGGTTTCTACTTAAATGATACTAACTAGTATAATTTTATCTTCAAACCTAAAGAGTTCATAAAAACCTAGTTAGTAGTTCCATGTCTCAATATGTGAACCCTAGTTTTATTATGTAGGTTGTTGGCTTATATTCTAGTACATCAATAATATAATTCCATAACATGTGCTTTCTTAGTGATATCTAGATACATTGGGCCATGAAAACATGAGGGGGAGGACCATTTTCAACCCAAGTTATAGCATGGAATTGTAGTTCATGAAACCCTAGTTGGTTTAGGATGTGTACATGTACGTGTGTTTCCACTTCCATCTCATAACCTGCAAAAAGTTCACGAAACCCTACCAACTAATATAACATACTAATATCATACCATTCTAACATACCATACCATACTAGCATACCATACCATACCATACAATACTAACATCATAGTACATACCGTACAATACCCTATGATACTAACATCATACCATGTACTAACATGCCATACCATACCATACCATTTTAGTTCCATCACATAACTTGTAAAGAGGTCATAAAATCCTACTTCCATCTCATAACTTTTCGACCCTAGTTATAGCGTGCAATTGTAGATCATGAAACTATAGCATGCAATTGTAGTTCATGAAACACTGGTATGCAATTGTAGTTCATGAAACCCTAGTATGAAAGTCTCAATGGGATTGTAGTTCATGAAACCGTAGGTTTGTTTCTCTTTTCCATTTCATAACTTGTAAAGAGGTCATAAAACCCTGCTTCCATCTCATAACTTTTCAACCCTAGTTATAGCATGCAATTTGTAGTTCATTAAACTATAGCATGTAGTTGTAGTTCATGAAACCCTAGTATGCAATTGTAGTTTATGAAACCCTAGTATTAAATTCTCCACAATATTGTAGTTCATGAAACCCTAGCATGCAATGGTATTTCATGAAACCGTAGGTGTGTTTCTCTTTTCCATCTCATAACTTGTAAAGAGTTCATAAATCCATATTTCCATCTCATAACTTCTCAACCCTTGTTATAGCATGCAATTTGTAGTTTATGAAAGCCTAGTTGGTTTTGGATTTGTACATGTACATGTGTTTCTACTTCCATCTCATAGCTTTTAAAGAGGTCACAAAACCCTAGTAGGTTTCCAATTTGTACACGTACATGTGTTTCATCTCATAACTTCTCAACCCTAGTAGTAGCATGCACTTGTAGTTCATGAAACCCTAGTATGCAACTCTCGATGAGATTGTAGTTCATGAAACCCTAGCATGCATTAAGGTATCCACACAATAATTGTTTTCCTCATTAGGGTTTATAAACCCTAATAATATTTCATCATAGAAGCACACGGCATTTAAGACAAGTCTAGCACCAGTTTTTATGTAAACATGTCTATCCTAGGATGATTCCTCAAACCCTAGGTCTTTGTCTATTGCATCAACACAACCACAAAGACCTCCATGGAAAATCAACTAAACTTAAAAAAATCTCTTTTCTAAGCAAGGAATCAAACGAAACTTGATACTTATCAAGTTAAGTTTTCCATGCTCTTTCCCTAACCTCCATGTATCACACAAGAACACGACTACAATATCACCAAAGACATTATCTCTTTTCTTTGTTCTTCTACATGGTTGGAACCCTAATTCTACCTCCTTTTCCTTGACAACAAGAGCTATAGATTCTGCAAGAGCTACCTCCTTCTCCTTCTCCAAGGTTTTCTTACATATATAAACCCTACTATGCTTATGCATATCCAAGCTTCATCTTGTAATGCATTCCTCCTCTAGTTGTGTACCACATCTTCTTGTTCCCAATGCTCCTCGACATATGTGTCAGCGGTGGTTACAATGTTGCAATGCTTATCCTCAATATGTGTGCCAAGGTGGTTACTATGCTCATTTGTTCTCCTCAACATGTGTGTGAAGGTGGTCACTATGGTCTAATATTTCACTTATATTCATCCTAATATCATAAGGAAACCCAACAAAATAAACCCTAGTCCAAGTGTACGTTAACACCATGAAGATACATCCCTTTAGGGCACTCTTTCCAGGAATAAAACATATCTAGAACCTCTTATTACAACAAATTACAACATCAATAAATATACTAAGAAAAACCCTAGATTACGAAACCGATGCACAGTGGAGTCATTGGTCCATGCAAACTTAGTGGAGAGGGCTCACTAGACGTAATGGCATGCCAGGATACCAACGGAGTCGACGGCTCATCGATCCGACCTCCAATTTCTGACTTATGTTGAGTTGCAAGTCGCATGAAAATGTCGTTCAGGGACACTTGATCACTCTCAGTCTGGGAGCAAAAAACCAAACAGAGCAGCAAGATTGCATGATGTTGGCTTGGACAAGTGTGTATGGCCAATGCTGACATGGGAACACAACCAAGACTGGCAAGGAGGAGGGTTTTTCAGAGTTGACCCACTAGAGCAAGAGTTGCATTGAAGGAAACTGAGCAAATCCCTAGTTTACAAAACCAATGGAAAATGGAGTCATCGGGCCATGCAAACATGGTGGAGAGGGCTCACTAGAGGTAATGGAATGCCAAAATACCAATGGAGTCGATGACTTATCGATCTGATCTACAGTTTCTGAGTTATGTCGAGTTGCAAGTCGCACGAAAATGTCGTTCATGGTCACTTGGTCACTCTTGGTCCAGTAGTGAAAAACCAAACAAAGCAGGAAGATTGCATACTGTTGGCTCTGACAGGTGTGTATGGCCAATGCCAACATGGGAACACCACCAAGACTAGCACGGAGGAGGGTTTTTTAGAGTTGACCCACCAATGCGAGAGTTGCTTTGAAGGAAACTAAGGACAACCCTAGTTTACAAAAACAATGAACAATGGGGTCACTGGCCCATGAAAACATGGTGGAAAGGGCCCACTAGAGGTAATGGCATTCTAGGAGACCAACGGATTAAATATCTTGTCCATCCGACCTACGATTTTTGAGTTATGTCTAGTTGCAAGTCGCATGAAAATGTCGTTCAAGGACACTTGCTCACTCTTGATCCGGGAGCGAAAAACCAAATGGAGCAGCAAGATTGCATGTCATTGGCTCTGACAGGTGTGTATTCCTAAGTCCAACATGGGAACACCACCAAGACTGGCATAGAGGAGGTTTTTTTAGAGTTGACCCACCAGTGCGAGAGTTGCATTGAAGGAAGCTAAGCAAAACCCTAGTTTATGAAATGGATGCAATGTGGAGTTACTGACCCATGAAAACATGGTGGAGAGGGCCCACTAGATGTAATTTCATGCCAGGAGACCAACGGAGTCAATGATTCATCGATCTTACCTAGGGTTTTTCAGTTATGTTGAGTTGCAAGTTGCATGAAAATGTCATTCACGGACACTTGGTCACTCTCGGTCCGGGAGCGAAAAACCAAATGGAGCAGCAAGATTGCATGTCGTTGGCTCTAACATTTGTGTATGGCCAATTCTGACATGGGAAAACCCCCAATACTTGCATGGAGGAGGGTTTTTCAGAGTTGACCCACCAGTGCGAGTGTTGCATTGAAGGAAACTGAGCAAAACCATAGTTTATGAAATCGATGCAACGTGGAGTCATTGGGCCATGAAAACATGGTAAGGAGGTCCCTATAGAGGTAGTGGCATTCTAGGAGACCAACAGAGTCGATGGCTCATCGATCCGACCTTCGGTTGCCGATTTATGTCGAGCTACAAGTCGCATGAAAATGTCATTCAGGGACACTTGGTCACTCTCAGTCTGGGATGGCATGCTAATTGTTGGGCATGGTAAGAGCATTATTAAAATGTTGAAGAAGGGCTTGGGAAGTCAATTTTCAATGAATTCTTTGGGTCCAACACAACAAATATTGGGCATGAACTATATTTCTCCAAAAAAGGATAGAAGAAATGTTATAGAAACTATATCTCTTAAACATTATCTCTTAAACATAAACAACACTTTGACCTTGCTCTATGTTATATGTTCTACTTTCTCCTTAAATTCTAATTATTGACTCAAATAGAAGAAGGATAAAAACTTAATAGAATAACAATTAAAATTTAGAGATGAAAGAATAATGCACAAGTCAAATACCATTTCACAATATTAGAGCAATTATTTTTTGAATAGTATCCCGATGCAACACAAATTGGAGAGAAAGTTGTAAAGATAGTGGTTTACTAGGCAGGACATGTAGAGAACAATATAAAGTGTGGAGTTAGCAAACTTGTGAAGGACATGATGTTTAAACTCCTGTAGAAAAGGTAAGAGAAACATGGGTTAAATATTAAACCAGTGAGGGGTGTCTATTGAAGATACATGCATCAAAAATTTTCACTTGAAAGTTACATTCAAATCATTCAATCTCTAATTAAAAGGAATAGAGGGAATATAGAAAGAAAATGATGAAATTTTTTATTCTTGCATAGCTTTAGTGGCTTATTTGTATTCTTACATAGCTTTTGTATTCTTGCATAGTCAAATGTAGAGAATCGTGTGCTTGTGCAAGCTAACACGTCAAAATCTATTAAAAGACAAGACGATCATGAGTGGTTGAAATTGACAGCTACTACAAAAAATACAAGATGATAATGATAATTTACTCCGCTTTCTATGTGAACTCTACAAAATACTTTCCCTTTCCATCTATATTGATGTACTATCTGAATATATAGCATGTATAAATACTTATTACCAAGATGGTGCAGGAAACATATCATACTTGGTAATAAGTAATTATGCATGCTATATATTCTGACATGACATCAATATATATGGAAAGGGAAAGGCTTTTGCAGAGTTCACATAGAAAGCAAAGTAAGTTATCGTGATCGTCTTGTCTTTTAATAGTAACTGTCAATTTAAATCACTCATGGAACTTGCATCCAAGTGGAGTGTAAACACAATTACCCAATCTCATTCAAAATAGCCATTTAGATCCTCTCTATTGCTAATTTCCTCCATCAATCTCTCGTGCTCTGAATGAGGCAAGAAGTAATGTACCTTTGTTGAGTTCTTTGTTGACATTTTCTGTAGATGGATGTTCGTGCCAGCAATCAATTTTGTGAAGTGATAGACCATAGAACCTAGTCTGTAATCCACAAATACATGCCCACTAGTTCTTTTTGATTTCCCATCTAGTGTAAGATATTCACCTTCAACCACCATGGAGCCAATAGGAAATTCACTTCCTTCATCATCAATCAATGATCCGTTTAGGATTTGATTACCTCGAATGCATCGTGCTAACCAATAAGCCATGACCCATTCATTGTCTTTCAGGGCAACAGCTACATATATGTTTCTTGGTTGTACAATATATGAGATATGGTCATAGTCTGTCGAAATCACTGACTGACCCTCCTCTAAGTGGGTTGTTGCACCGACTACACATGGGTCTACTGTAAGTGACACATGATCCCAATCATCAACCCAATCCATGCATTCACATTCATCCCATTTGCAATTGCTACAAGGGATGCAAAAGCAAGCAAGTTTCTGCATCCATATTTCAAATAGGGGGCTGTTTGAGCTTCCAACCAAATGAAATCCATGTGTTCCTTGTACCATGCCACAACTATGAGAACATGATCGATCTATGTCAACCACATGCCAAAAATTCCTAAATGGCCTTCTTACCACTAAAGTTCGGTCTGACATTGTTGTTGAGCACCACTGAACTATGGATTATGCATCTTTATTATGGGGGTTTCTAGTAAACCTCATCTCCTCCCTTAATACTGTGGTCTTGATGCATGCACCAGCCCCATCATGCTCACCTTTTCCTTTCCCAGTCTCAAAGTAGTTCCATATATGCGGCACATTATAAGTCTTATGGAACATACTCATCCATTGGAAGACTCAGTAATTTTTGAACAGGCCCGCAGAACCATCTGGCCATATCCAATGCTGATCCATCTGTATATCTCCCTCCTTTAGCTAATCATAGAAAATTCAAAAATAATGTTGCACATAATGCACATCATGGCATCGTTCATCACGTATGTAAAAGTTTGTCTCATTCTGTATTATCCTGTTGTTAACGCTGCTCTCATGACCATGCCTATACGTAATATGTACCATGATGCTAACTTGGTCAGAATGGTAGTATTGACTCTGAATTTCATTTTGTGGTTGAAGGGTGTAGTTTTCTACAAAATCCACAATTGACAATATGGTCCCAATGGGAAATTTGTCCCTGCATTTTAAGTACTACTCATCCTTCCATCATGGTACGTGCACATGTTGAACATACTACTCAGTTTTATTGTAGAATTCCATCAAAAAATCACATACCCGTACCTATTTCCATGAAAACTAGGGTCGTATTAGAATGTGACCTTTAAAGAATGTATATGTAGAAACTGAACATGTAAGAGGGAAAACATGCAATAATCATTTGCACCTGTGACTTCACCAATGCAATCTTTTTACTTTCCTTTGCACTATCTAATTGATAGGTTACATTTTTGAAGCTCTGCATCTCCATGCTGATATTTCCAAATTGATGCTTATCACTTCTATGAATGCAACAGTTCAAAAGATCAAACCCGCTGCACCTGGAACAATTCCCATATAGACATGATTTTCCATAGTACTTTTTTCCTTCATGCTTTGGACACATGATGCTAACGATAAAATCTCTTGATGTATTCAGTGGGATTACAGATTCATCGCAGCCTTGCTCAAGGTTAGTATGCAAATCACAAAATATATGTTTATACATGTCAAAAAAAAATTGATATTATACATGGTATCTACAACCGCATGTGTCGATCAAGGCATATATGAATGTACCATGGTTTACATTTCTCAAATGACCTTTGGTCTAGGTTCAATTGTGTGTGGTCATTCTTGAATCTCTCCTAGAGTTCAGTCTGTGTTGTGTCAATGAAGTGTTTGACATGGGGTTCACGTTCAGTAGAACCTTTTTTGGCTTTAGCACATGTCTTTTATTAGATGAAGTTCTGGTATGATCATGCGAGAACCTTTGTACTAATTCCTTGACAGCATCAATTAGCGTCATATATCGACGACGCAACCTGTCGACAAAATACCAACATTCTTTTCCACCTGAAGTCTGCATATTTTCTCTTATAACAAAGTACTTCTAAACATTTTTTCTATTTAATATAAGTATTTGAGAAGTGTGTGAAAGGAGGTGATGTTGCCATGTGGACTTGATTACAACTAATTCTCATAACACACGACGAGCTGCACAAATACTTTTAGTACGGGACATCTTCCCAATCGCATTAAAAACAAATTGGAGATTTCTAACAATTTGATTGTTAGAATCTAAACTTCTAACCATCTTTATGCCCAGAATTCTCCTAACAATAACTAAATAATTTGACTTTAACAAACATAGTAATAATTAACATTTACCTGCATCGCCTTTGGATTCAAAATATTCCTTCATTAATTCGTTACATTGCTAATCGATAGTGTGTTTGGGAAACTTACCTTCAAGGTCTGACAGGAAACTTTCATCCACATGGATATGTCTAGGAGTCTGTTTTCTTGCAATAGATAGTCGAGGTAGGGAAGGCAAACATTAGCTAGGGATCCCAGGGCTTCTTTGTTGTCATGAATCATTCACATGTTGGTCCATATTGGGAGTGTGCTCGACATGGTTGTGGTCTTTTGGAAGAGATTGAAAATTAATCATTGCTTCTAGGTCCAAGGCTTCATACTCAGCATCTCTCAATACACTTATGTCTTCAAGAGCTTCAACATGGATTGTTGATGGATTGCTGGTTGGAGACTATGTTGATGTTGGAACTTGAGTTGGGTCTGTTGGATGCAACCGCTTCAATCAGGGTTCTGAAGTAGAGGTTGTTACATCATCAACTCTGTTAGGATCAGACCCAGTATCAGTGGAAATGTCTGGAACATGTCTCACTCTCTCCATTGCCAACCTGGCCTTTTCTCTTACCTCATTTTCCTTTTCAATGGGAATATTCTTTCAAGTTTTTCTTTCTCTGTTACATGAGTTTCCCATATCCAACAGTTTCTTTATCAAAACTATGAGGTCTACCCTTGCATAAGAAGCAAAAAATTAGGTATTAGTTCCATTATACAAGATACATGATGCGTTCCAACATAAATAACTAAATTATAGATATGTTAGTATGCTAATTATTGGAATTGATACATAATCATTGATTAAAGGTTTCTCTTTATGTATGGACCAAATTTTCATTTCTATACTTTATTTGAGTCAAGTAAAGATAGTCAAGTTTGCAGGTATTACAGCTATAGGATTTTGATTTCCTTTGTGTTAAAAAAGTATTGGAAGTCCAAAGAAGATGAGTGAAATGAGGAGGTTGTAAATCCCTCGAAAAAAGGAGAAATCATTGAGGTAGAGGCATCCTTGTCAAGCTCAAAGTCATGTTATGATAAATCTAGGAAGAAGAGGAGAGCATGGACAAGTTGGTGAACTATTAAATATGGACCCTCTCCCATGACTGCTTCCAAGGTTTTTATACAAATTTAAGAGTCTCAATAGAGAACCTCATCTATGGAATCCATGTGGGAAATTTAAGTATATTAATGTGCAAATGGTTATTGGTCTACATTGCATACTTCATCTTGTATAGAGAATATGGACAACTTGGTGAACTATTCAATATGGGCCCGAGTCCCATGATTACTTCAAATGTTTTTTTTTTTAAATAGAAGAGTCTCAAGATATAACTTCATCGATGCCATCATTGTGTAAAATCAAAATATATTCATGTGCAAATGTAAATTAGTTAACATGGCATACTTCATCTTGTATGGAGAATATGAGACTTGTTTAGATGTGAAGTTGGGATTTATTCTTGTGAAATTAAATGTTTTCTATGAGAGAGATATTTTTGTAGGCATATCATAAAACATAAATCAATGAAATGATCTGAAAACTTGTGAATTAAAACAATTATTTACAATTCACCATACCTATTCAAAATTATCTCTTCTTCCAATGAAAACTTGTAGTGTGAATCTTTCCACTAACTTCCAGGACCACTGAATATGTTTGTTAGATTCAAAGCGTGAGATTCCATTCAATATATCAAAGAGTGGTGATGGATTGTGAACCAATTTGCATAGTTGAGAAGCACAAAACATGCGAACAACAAAAGAAAACCCATGAAAATAGGTAGCAATCCAGGGACTTCAAAACTTTGTTTTTTTTACCTACTAACAGGTGCGCGCACGCGCATGTGTGTATAATACCCCGCATGTGCATTGACTTGGATGCAAACATAAACGCATGTGCACCCATGTCTAACATTTATATCATTTACTCATCGACATTTATTTCATTTAATGACTAACGTTCTTCAACAACGACTTCGTATTCATGATTATTTCGAGTATTTTTACAATATAGTCTAAAAACTAACATCATCATCACCACTGCAATATAGTCTAAACCTATCATCATCATCGTCATCATAATCCTCATCATCATCATCATCACCATCATTGTTCATCATCGTTGTTATCATCGTCATCATCATCATCATCCTCATCCTCATCATCATAGTCATCATGCTCATCACCATAATTGTCATCATCCTCATTATCATCATCACCAACATTTTTCATCGTCATCATCATCACCATCCGCTTCCTCATCATTGTCATCATCCTCATCCTCATCATCATCACAAACATTGTTCGTCATCGTCATCATCATCATCATCATGCTCATCCTCATCATCATCATCATCATCACCATCATTTTTCACCACCATCATCATCGTCATCATCATCATCATCATCATCCTCATAATCATCATAGTCATCATCCTCATCATCATCATTGTCATCATCCTCCTCCTCCTCCTCATCATCATTCCATTGCAAATGCCTGGAAATAAAATCAAATAAAATTTTCAACTAAACCTATTATCATAATCATCATTGTTCCTCATCATCGTCATCATCATCATCATCCTCATCGTCATCCTCATCATCATTAGCATCATTGTTCATCATCATTGTCATCATCATCATAATCCTCATCCTAATCCTCATCATCATAGTCATCATCCTCATAATCATCATTGAAATCATCCGTATCATCATCACCACAATCATCATCATCATCATCATCATCATCATCATTTTTCCTCATCATCGTCAACATCGTCGTCATCATCATTGTTCACCAGCACCATCATCATTGCCATCATTGTTCATACTCATAGTCATCATCATCCTCCTCCTCCTCATAATCTTCGTCTTCAACATCATCATCCTCATCACCGCAATCATCATCATAATCACTATCATCATAGTAATAGTCATCATGATCATTATCCTCATCATCATTGTCATGATCACCATCATTGTTCATCATCATAGTTATTATAATCATCATCATCATCACCATCATTGTTCAACATCATCATCATCGTCGTCATTATCATCATCATCATCATCATCATCCTCATCATCATCATAGTCATCATCCTTATCATCATCATTGCATCATCCTCCTCCTCCTCATCATAATTGTTCAGCATCATCATTCCATTGCAAATGCTTGGAAATAAAATCAAAGCAAAGTTTCAACTAAAACTATCATGATCATCATCATTGTTCCTCATTGTCGTCATCATCATCATCATCCTTGTCCTCATCCTCATCATCACCACCATCATTGTTCGTCATCATTGTCATAGTCATTGTCATCATCATCCTCATCCTAATCCTCATAATCATAGTCATCATCCTCATCATCGTCATTGAAATCATCCTTATCATCATCAACACAATCATCATCATTGTTCCTCATCATCATCAACATTGTCATCATCATCATTCTTCATCATCACCATCATCATCACCATCATTGTTCATCCTCATAGTCATTTTCATAGTCATCATCATCCTCCTCATCATCATCATCTTTGTCATCAACATCATCATCCTCATCATCGCAATCATCATCATAATCACTGTCATCATAGTAATAGTCATCATGATCATCATCCTCATCCTCATCATCATCATCACCATCATTGTTCATCATCATATTCATTATAATCCTCCTACTCATTGATCCATAGGACCTCAACTTTAGTGCATTAAAAGTTTGTTGTAAATGAATTCGTGCAATGGGTTACTTAAAGGAACATCATTAACAGAAATTAAATGCTCAGAACAGGAATGAAAAACAAGGATGATAAATAGATACCAAGCAGAAAGCACAGAAACAGAGTCACAAACAAAGTTTGATAACGGAGTTCACCCCCTCCACTGGGCTACATCTCCGGGTCCCTCTCCAATAGGAACCGATCCAATTAATGGATTTAGAATGGTACAAAATGGTTCTGGACTAATCACAAAAACTTGACATTAACAGTAAAGTCTTCCAGAACTCCTCTCTGAAAGTTACAAAACTGGACTTCAATACACAAAAGAAGCCAAGTATAACTGAGAGTAGTCAACTTCAATAAGAACAACACAAGAACAGTTTTCACAGCAACATGCTCTCTCCAAGCTTCTCATCACAGAGAAGCGTTGCACTGACATTCTAAAAAAAACTCCTCTGCGTCCGAACTCCCCTCCACTGAACGGATTCCTCCTTTTATACTCATCTTGGCCGTTACAAAGGGCCAAAACATCCAAGAAATATGACTGTTCACCTTCTTCTCTCAAATGTCAATAGGTTGTTCCTTTCCTTAACTGAACCAAAGAACCAAAAGAAAATGTTACCACTGCATTAGTTTCATTCCTGGGAACGTTGCATCCAAACTATGTACCAAACTACAAAAACCATGATGGAAAACTCTCGTGCGAACGCATTGCTGAGTATTTGAATGGGAAGGTTTAGTCATTTTGGTTTCAGCAGTTGCGGATGGCGCACCACTTCTATTTTTGATCCGTCAAGCTTCCGCCGTTGCGGCTACCGGAAGGTTTTTGACTTCCGATCCATTAAATCTTCCGCCATTACGGCTGCCGGAAGGATTTTAACTTCCGATCCATTAAAGATTTCGTCGTTGCGGCTGCTGAAAGGCTTTTGAACCCTGCCATTAAGGAAGGAAGAAGGCTTTCGACCTCCAATCAAGTTTGTGCCTGTTGTTGCGGCTGTCAGATCGCTCCAGCTTCCAATTTGTTAAAGATTCCACCGTTGTGGCTGCTAAAAGCGTTCCGACTTTCGATCCGCCCGTAGGTTTTCACTGCTGCGGAAGGCAAAAGGATTTTTGAGCCCGCCGTTTCGGAAGGGAAATGCTTCCGACCTCCGATCTACGTGACTTCTGTGTTTTCGCCATCCGTCTGTTTTCACGCGCATCTTCTTTGAACCATGTACCATGTTGGATCGTTAATGAGGAATAATCTGCCGGATCAATCCTCCCCATTGGGGAGCTTTTGGACCACCAAAATCCTGAATTATTCTGCAAGTAAGTGAGGGTAAAGTTTCCTCACTTTACCAATCTCCATCCATCTTGCTTTGCTAGGATGCATTCCTTTCAGCCCCACTCGAAGGTACTCAGCATTCCCCCTTCGTGAAGTTCTTACATTGCTGTCAAGAATAACATCATCCTGTAACTCTATCATATATTCAGATTCCAAATCATCTATTGAAGGAATTTGTATGATCATTTCCTCATCCATCATCATAGGCAGCTCATACAATTTAAGATTCTCAATATTGACAACTAAATAAATTTGCATGTATGGAGGTAAATTCAAGCAAAAAGCATTAGTACCAATCTTTCCCAAGATCTCAAAAGGACCATACCTGATAGGCTTAATCTTTTTACCTTCACCTTTCATCCTTTCTTTGGTGATATGTAACCAAACTCTGTCACCTACTTGAAATTGATGATCAACTCGATGCTTGTCATTCCTGGCTTTGTACTTCACCTGGATCTTCTCCAACTATTCTTGAACTACCTGCTGCACTGCTTGGATTCTGTGAATGAGCTTTAAAGCTTTATCTACATCATGATGTCCATCCACTGCATCTTTGCCAAAAGGAAAATCCATCGGTGTTTTTGGCAGATAACCAAAACAAGTTTCAAAACGAGATTTTTTTGTGGAATAATGAACTGCGTGATTGTAAGCATGCTGTATATACTGCAACTACTCATCCCAAAGTCTAGGATGCTTACTACAATATCCTCTGAGCAGCTGAACCACTGTTTTGTTTACTACCTTTGTTTTCCCATCGGTCTGTGGATGAAAAGATGTACTTTTCTTCAGTTTAGTGTCCATAAGCTCCCATAAAGTTAACCAAAATTTTCCCAAGAACCGGGAATCTCGATCAGATACAACAGACATGGGTATCCCAAAATGTACCCAAACATTTTGAAAGAATAAATGAGTTGTTTGTTCAGCAGTGATCTGCTTGTTACATGGCATTAAGATACACATTTTGCTGAATCTATCCACAAAGACATATAGGTAATCATGTCCTTTTCTAGACATAGGTAGTCCCCCTACAAAGTCCATAGAAATACTTTCCCAAGGACGAGAAGAAACTGGAAGAGGTGTGTACAAACCCAATTTCCTATTGCTAGGCTTACTTGTTTCACACATAACACAACCTCTTATGTATTTAGCTACAATTTCTTGCATTTGAGGCCAATAACAATGATTCTGCAATACAGACAATGTTTTACTTACACCAAAATGTCCTACAATCAATGAACTATGTGCCTCTCGGGTCACATGCACTCTTTCTTTCTCTGGAATACAGAGTTTAACGAGATGATACAAGAGCTGTTCATGCACTAAATAGTTCTCTTCCCGTTTAGCATGTATTAGTGATGCATATACTTCCCTAAAATCTTTATCTTTTGCATACTATTCAATATAACTTTCACGTGTTAATGAACTATTCTGAAGAATGATTGAAGCATTTGTAGGTGGCCTTGATAACATGTCTGCTACTTTATTATGAATTCCCTTTTTGTACTTAATTACGAGATGAAACTGTTGTAAGAACCCCATCCATCTTAAATTCCTACTTTGTTGTTTGTTTGAGATTGTAAATATTGAAGTGGCTGATGATCAGTATGTATGACTGTCTCTTTTCCCATGATATAATGTTTCCACTTCTTCACACTCTGTACCAAAGCATACAACTCTTTGTCATAAGTCGAATAGTTACTTACTGCAGTAGATAATGTTTCTGAATGGTAACAGACTGGCTTTTTCCCTTGCATCAAAACTGCTCCCATGGCAAACCCGCTGGCATCGGTTTTGATCTCAAATGGCTGTTGCAAATCTAGCAATGTCAGAACTGGTGCTGTGCTAATATTTTCCTTCAAAGTGTCGAAGGCTCTCTGATGCTTGCCTCCCCACTGGAAAATTTCTTTAATGCTTGTCAACACATGTAAAGGAGCAGCAATGGAAGAAAACCCAGAAATGAATTTCCTCCAATACTGAACTGTACCCAGAAAACTTCTGATTTCAGTAACGGTGTTATGCTGTGGCCAGTTTACAATGACAGCAACCTTGGCTGGGTCCACTCGTAGGTGGCCTCCACCAATAATATGGCCTAGATATACTAAATAAGTTTTAGCAAATTCACACTTAGACATTTTTACATAAAGCTTTTCCTTTCTTAGTACATCTAAAATTTTCTTCACATGTACAACATGCTCTTCCCATTTTTTTCTAAAAACCAGGATATCATCTAGATATACAATTACAAAATCATCAATGAATGAATGAAAGACATCATTCATGACCCGCATGAAAGTAGCAGGAGCGTTACATAGCCCGAAAGGCATTACAAGCCATTCATACAAACCCTGTTTCGTTTTAAAAGCTGTTTTCCAAGCATCATGCTTAGCAACATGGATTTGATGATAACCACTACGCAGATCCAATTTTGTAAATTAAGTTGCATGTTTCAATTGATCAAGCAAATCATCAATACGAGGAAGAGGATACCTGCTTTTAATGGTGATTTTGTTAATGGCCCTGTAGTCAATACACATCCTCCATGACCCATCCTTCTTTGGAACCAAGACTATAGGAGAGCCACAAGGAGAAGTGTTGGGCCGGATGACCCCCTTCTCAATCAGCTCCTGAACCTGCTTCTTGATTTCCTTGTTCTACATTACAGACATCCGGTACATGGCTATTTTTGGGAGTGGCACATCCTGCTGCAAATGTATCTCATGCTGAATCTGTCTCTTCGGTGGTAAACCCTTTGGATCTTGAAACAAATCATCACATTTAGAAATGATGTCAATCAGTTCAGATTTATGCTTAGGGTCACATTCTTCAAAAGATTTAGAGACTTCATCATTTTTCAGCTTAACCATCATCAGCACAAAGTTCTTACTAGCATTTACCAACCTCTTCATTTTTCTTGCAGAGACTATTGCTAGATTGGTTTTCATCTTATGTGCTCATACAATATATTCCATACCTTCTTTAAAAAGATGATACTTATTCTGCTCTCTATAAAATACTGCTTTTTGGTCATACAAATATGGACTCCCAAGTACAATTCCACAAATGTCAAGTGGTACTACATCCAATTCTACCTCATCCCTAAACTTTTCAGTAATTGCAAATTTTAATACACATTTCCTTGTAACTTGCAATCGTGTATCATTAGTAACCCAACCTAGAGGATAGGGATTTTCATGAGGCACAGTAACTAAATACAATTTCTTAACCACTTATTCTGATATCAGATTTACTTGTGAACCACTATCAAATAATGTATTAATCTTTGTGTGATTTGCAATGACACGAACATGAAACAGTGCACTTCTATCTTTATCATTTTGCTTAGAAGTAGATGGAAGACTTATACTTGCACTAGAACTGGATTGTGCATCAATGGGAAGTGAGATAATTTTATCCTTACCTTGGATTCCAACAGCTGTAACCTTTGTTTCATCACCTTAGTCGGATCCCAAGTCTTAAATAACTGCTGCAATAGCTTTTGATTTTCCTTTATCTTTTTTTCCTCCGTACTTCTTTGGCCTTAACTCCGGATGAAGTTTCCAACACTTAGAGACGTCATGTCCCTTCTGACAATGTGAACATGTAGGATTTTCACCCTCTTTCTTAACAGTAGCCATCTTCTTTTTCCCCTTATCTTGACCTTTCGATTTGCTGTCAAAATTAAAGGATTTCTTCACAAAAGTATCATTAGCATGCTTACCCCTAGCTTCTAAATAGGTATCTTGAACACATATATCATCCAAATTACTAGGATTAAACATCAACAATGTATGCTTCAGATAAGAATGCATGCCACCAATGTACTTAAGAAGAGTTTCCTGTGTATCTAATGAAACATTCATTGAAATAGCCCTCTTTCTGAATTCATGAGTATAGTCTTGAATGCTTTGTCATTTAGCTTGTCTAAACATTTGCCAATTCATGGTTAATTGCTGCATGTGACCTAAAGGATAAAATTGCTTCCTTAATACTTCAACGAGTTCATTCCAAACTGAGATAAGTTTACCATTCTTTCGAAGATCTTGTTGAATATTTCTCTCCCACCTAGTAAGAGCCATTCCACTCATCCTCAAAGTGGCCAATTGAATCCTGGAAGGGTCATCATTAATACCCTGCACCCTGCAATGTACTTCAAGCCGCTTGATCCAATTGTCTAATTTTTCATCATCTACATCTCCATTATAAATAGGTAATTCAAATTTTACATCCAATTTGAAATAAGGCATATTAGGACTTGCATTATTTGAATGAGAAGTATGAGAAGAAGAAAAAGACTGTTTAGTATCAGGAGCATCACCATCACTTCCTACTCCTTTACCCTTTTCTTCTGGCTTCACTTCTGCATCTTTGGATGAAGATCCCTCTTCTTTCTTCTTCCTTTCCGCTCACTCATTAAGTAGAATTTCCATCATGGCTTTCATGCTCATAAAACCCTCCATAAACTCATTTTCAGAAATGACAGGTTTTTCCCATTTGGTATGTCCTTCTTCTTCCCCTTGTGGAGAAGACATGGTTCTTAAGAATGTTCTCCTGGATCCAATCTCAGGATCTCCTTCAACTAATTCTCCTTCACCTATCCTTAACCTGGACCTGGTAAGAATTCACAAACTTGCACAGCAGTCAACCAGCTCTGATACCATAATATGATCCGTAGGACCTCAACTTTAGTGCATTAAAAGTTTGTTGTAAACGAATGCGTGCAATGGGATACTTAAAGGAACAACATTAATAGAAATTAAATGCTCAGAACAGAAATGAAAAACAAGGCTGATAAATAGATACCAAGTAGAAAGCACAGAAACAGAGTCACAAACAGAATTTGATAACGGAGTTCACCCCCTCCACTGGGCTACGTCTTCGGGTCCCTCTCCAATAGGAACCGATCCAATTAATGGCTTTAGAATGGTACAAAATGGTTCTGGACTAATCACAGAAACTGGACACTAGCATTAAAGTCTTCTAGACCTCCTCTCTGAAAGTTACAAAACTGGAATTCAATAGACAAAAGAAGCCAAGTATAACTGAGAGTAGTCAACTTCAACACGAACAACACAAGGACAGTTTTCATAGCAAAATGCTCTCTCCAAGCTTCTCATCACAGAGAAACATTGCACTGTCGTTCTAAAAAAAGCTCCTCAAACCATTCCCACTTGTGTCCGAACTCCCCTCCACTGAACAGATTCCTCCTTTTATACTCATCTTGGCCGTTACAAAGGGCCAAAACATCCAAGAAATACAACTGTTCACCTTCTTCTCTCAAATATCAACAGGTTGTTCCTTTCCTTAACTGAACCAAAGAACCAAAAGAAAACATTACCACCACATTGGTTTCATTCCCGGGAACGTTGCATCCAAACTGTGTACCAAACTGCAAAAACCATGATGGAAAACTCCCATGCGAACACATTACTGAGTATTTGAATCACTCTATCTTCCAATTCATTAAAGCTTCCACCATTCTGGCTGCCAGAAGTGTTCTTACTTCCGATCTGCCCGTAGGTTTCTGTCGTTGCAAAAAGGAAAAGGCTTTGTGAGCCCACTGTTTCGGAAGGGAAATGATTCCGACCTTCGATCTGTGCGACTTCTGTGTTTTCACCGTCCGTCTGTTTTCACGTACGGCTTCTTTGAACCATGTACCATATTGGATCATTAACAAGGAATAATCCACCGGATCACTCATCATCGTCACCATCATCAACATCATCATCCTCATCATTTTCATCATCCTCATCCTCTTCATCATCATAGTCATCATCATGATCATGATCATCATCATCACCATCATCATCATCACCAACATTGTTCTTCATCATCGTCATCATCATCCTCATCCTCATCATCATCTTCATCCTCATCCTCATCATCATCGTTATCATCACCATCATTGTTCACTATCATCATCATCATCATCGTCATCCTCCTCCTCCTCCTCCTCCTCCTCATCATAGTCACCATCCTCATCATCATCATTGTCATCCTCCTCCTCCTCATCATCATCATTGTTCATCATCATCATTCCATTGCAAATGCTTGGAAATAAAACCAAAGCAAATTTTCAACTAAACCTATCATCATCATCATCATTGTTCCTTATCATCATCATCATCATCATCATCACCATCATCATCATCGCCATCATTGTTCGCCATCAATGTCATCGTCATCATCATCCTCATCCTAATCCTCCTCATCATATTCATCATCTTCATCATCGTCATTGAAATCATCCTTATCATCATCATCATCATCAGTGTTCCTCATCATTGTTAGCATCGTCGTCATCATCATTTTTCATCATCACCATGATCATCGTCATCATTGTTCATCCTCATAGTCATTATAATCCTCCTCCTCCTCCTCATTGTCATCATCAACATCATCATCCTCATCATTGTCCTCCTCCTCCTCATCCTCATCGTCTTTATCATCATGGTCATCATCATCCTCATCATTGTTGTCATCATCGCCATCACCAACATTGTTCATCATCATCCTCATCCTCATCCTCATCATCCTCATCATCATCAATCATCCTCATCATCATCATCATCGTCATCAACACCATCATTGTTCATCATCATCATCATCGTCGTCTTCATCATCATTATCCTCATCGTCCTCATCATCATCATAGTCATCATCTTCATCATCAGCATTGTCATCCTCCTCCTGCTCATTATCATTGTTCATCATCATCATTCCATTGCAAGTGCTTGGAAATAAAATCAAAGCAAAGTTTCAACTAAACCTATAATCATCATCATTATTGTTCCTCGTCATCATTGTCATCATCATCATCCTCGTCCTCATCCTCATCCTCATCCTCATCATCATCACCATCATTGTTCGTCATAATGTTTAACATCATCATCATCCTCATCCTAATCCTCATTGTCATAGTCATCATCCTCATCATCGTCATTGAAATCATCCTTATCATCCTCATCATAATCATCATCATCATCATCATCATCATCATTGTTCCTCAGCATCGTCATCATCATCATTTTTCATCATCACCATCATCATCGCCATCATTGTTCATCCTCATAGTCATCATCATCCTCCTCACGATCATCATCTTCATCATCAACATCATCATCCTCCTCCTCCTCCTCATCATCATCACCATCATTGTTCATCGTCATAGTCACTATAATCCTCCTCCTCATCATCATCATCGTCATCAACATCATCATCCTCATCATCGTCATCACCATCATCATCACCATCATCATTATTGTCATATTCATTATCCTCATCATCCTCATTGTCATTATCATCCTCATCATCATCATAGTCATCCTCCTCCTCATCATCATCATAGTCATCATCCTCATTTGATCATCATTATCATCCTGCTCCTCCTCATCATCATCATTGCATTGCAAATGCTTGAAAATAAAATCAAAACAAAGTGTTTACTTAGCAAATGCACACATGCGTCTCTAACGCATGCACACAAAGTAGCACGAATGCACTTTTAGTGTGTGCACACTCAGAGAGCACGATCACGCTTCTAGTGCGTGCGCTTTATGTTTTAAACTACATGCGCGCATGATTTAAATTTAGAATTTTGGCGAAACCCTTTTTCCAACCAACGTGGTGGATGACTTGGCTACTTTGGTTTTAGGTTTGGCTTTCCCAACCAAGCGGTTTGGACTTTGTTATGACATAAAAACTTGTTTTGTACCACTTTTGCTATTTCGTGCATGATTTTTCATATGCCACTCTTGTCCACTATTAATGAAAATTCACACACTTGTGTAGCTCTGTCTGTAGATTCTGAATATGTAATTTTTATTTAAATCTATTATCTTTTTCTATTTTCTATTTAATTTTAAATGGACTAAAGTCAATCTAACACAAAAGGTAGGCTATTTGCATCGGCTATAATTTTTGATTGCCTCACCTATTTAAAAATCGGAAAATGTAATGTCCTGGTTTTGACCCCGTTTGCATGATGCATATATGTAATTAATCGTGGTGAGGAGCTAAAGGCAAAAGCCCCACCATTGATTCGGTTGTGAATGTTTTGGCAATAGGGATAGTTGCCGATGGTATGTCGTGCTATCTGACACATTATAATTTGACATCATGTAAATACGCACATCAAATAATACTAAAACCACAACCAGATATGGAAGTGCAACGTTGAATGAAAAGGGCATGGTTCCAAAGGATAAGGGATGGTGGATGTCAAACCTTGGTCTATGGGGGAAAAACCCATGTGTTTTACCACCTTGTTTGTTTTGCCACCTTTCTTGTTTCACCAACCTCTTTACTGTTTTGTTGTTGTTGGTTGAGGAGTCAATGGCTGCTGGTGGTTGAGGAAGTTAATGTTTTTGGGAGTGGGGTGGCTAGACTGTCAGTCCCTTGCCCACACGCTCACTCCACCCACGACTGCATTCTCTCCACGACAGCGCAGAAGCACACACACACGCACTCTTCCCCTGTCGATTCATCTTCTCCATGATGCCACTCCTCTTGGGGGTTGTTCGTTCTCCCTCGCCTGCTCACTCTCACACAGAGGTCAGTTCATTCCTCACGCGCAGGGGGTTGTTGATTCCCACGTAGGCTGGGATTGTCAGTTTGGTCCTCCTCACGCACCAGCCGCGGCTCTTCCTTGGTTTGTGCATAAATAAAGCAGGTGAATGGCCTCAAGGGCCCAATTTCTATTGGTATGTGAATGACCATGGCTTTAATCCACGTTTTCAGTCTTGCTGCTATTTTAACCTGCGTTCAGGCTTGCTGTTGGTTTCACCCACGATTTGGGTTGCTGTGGTCCTTTCCATGATTTTTGAGTGCTGTTGAGAGTTCGTCCTTCCATTTTGGACTATGCATGTGTGTTTCCTTCTTCCCCACATTTTGTTGGCTGTGATGCCCAACTGTGTTTTGGGTCGCTATGGATTCTTAGTGAGTCATTGTCTGTCATCAACGATGTCCCTTTTTAAGGAATGTGTATAGATGCTGTAGTCTTCATTGTGAGTTTGGAACTGTCATCATTTGGATTTGTCTTCTTCACGGAGCTGTGAAGGGATTGTTTGCTGCGTGTACGCAGTGGTTGGTCCTTGGACTGTGTTGGCTTGGCTGATCGGTTGATGGCCTGATAAACCCAGCTGTGTTGGCTTGCTGAATTGTGCCCCTTGGCTATGTGTAAGCCTGTAATGACCCCTTATCCTAGAGGAATCATGCCCAGCTCGGGGGTGGCAGTGTTGCTGAGAGATTGATGAGCACGCTGGCCTATGGTTGGGTGGAACGTTCCAGTGACGTAGCTGGTTGCGGGCAAGTTCTTCATCAAAGATAAGTATTGCTATCTCATCTCTGCAATTATATTGATGTCAAGTGAATTATTATGAACATGTGGAATGCTGGAAATGTATATGTGTTTGCTTCTGCTGAATGTTAATGAATTATGCATCCTGTTATGGGTCATGTTGAGCTTTTAATCTTTTCAGCATTGATGTCTATCCCTGTTCATGGGGTTGTTTGTCGGCTGTATGTGGTGTTCGTCACGTCCTCTTCGCCGGTTGATGGATGGGGACATGACAGAAAAGAACCTGCACAAGAAGACACAAATACCGACATCCAAAAAAAAATATAATTCATTGACTATGTTAAGACCAAGATGTGGTGGACCAATGCTCGACCTTGTCATTTTAGGGTGTCACCGACTTCCTTAATTTCAAAACTAAAAAATATAACATAAATAAATATGAAAAAATATCGCTGCACTAGACACACCTCTTATCTACAAATCTATATAATTTTTTTCACAAAATTCCAGCATTTGCATACCAAACGAGTGGACCAACGCAAACATATTCATTATTTTTTGGGAAAAATATAACATACCAACCTTAGAAAAAACTCATTTTTTGGGATTTATGCTTAGTTTCCATAAATAAAAGTTATATATCCAGCATTAGCTTGCACAAGCATTTCAATTAAAAATATATTAATTTAAGTAATATTTTATAATTCCAATAACTTTAAAATATCACATTTACTATGTTTTTCTATGGATTTTAATAGCTTTATTAGCTTCCATTTCAATAATATTATTAATATTTCAATTTAAATATTTCAATATAAAATTTCATTTACATTTAATTTATTTAATTAAATCAAAATTTACCATTGTATATTTATTTAGGTAACCGCCCTTCCATTTAAATAATTTCATGAAATAATTGTAACCACCCTTCCATTTAAATAATATCACTAAATAACTACCTCTAAGTTTAAATAAATTTAAAATTCAACATAAAATTTCATTTACATTTAATTTATTTAATTAAACCAAAATTTACCACCCTATATTTAAGTAAGAACCCTTTCATTTAAATAATTTACCTAAATAACTACCTCTCCATTTAAATAATTCCATTAAAGTAGCTACCCTTGCATTTAAATAATTCCACTACTGATACTATACATTTAAGAGATTCTACTAACTTAACATATAAACTTGAATTATCAGTGAGATGTAAAACAGTTGGTGGCAAGGTATGGTTAAGACACTCCCTAAGCTTAAAGGTCGCATAATCAAGTCGGATATCAAAAAAATCCAACCATGTTAAGGGTTGGTGCGAGTGCAATCCTCGGGTGATATCAAAAAAATCCAACCATGTTAAGGGTTGGTGCCAGTGCAATCCTCGGGTGATTTTGACTGCTTAGATGCCCTAGTGGTTACTTAACCAATAACAACACCACTTTGCCAACAAAAAAAACATTTAAACTTGAAGTAAAACCACTAACTTCATTCCACTACCTTTTGACCAGTAAACTTGAATTAAACCCACTAACTTCATTCCACTAACTTGAATTATTCCACTAATTACTTGATATCATAATCGATTAACTTGAATTTAAAACCATTTCCAATAGCTTCTTCATATAGTTAATAAAGTCAAACTTGATAAGATAAATTAATATCTCGATAGCTTTATATACAGATTGATCCCAGACACATAATACATTAGCAATGCACCTTATGCAAGGGTTGGAAAGAGAGTGTTGCGAGATGGAAGCAAAAGATCCTGCTCAACCAGTTGTTGATCTCACTGAAACTTCAAAGCACTTTATGCAAGGGGTGAAAAGAAAGTGTTGTGAGATGGACCCTAAAGATCCTGCTCAACAAGCTATTGATCTCGATGAAACTTCTTCAGAGCACCTTATGCCAGGTCTGAAAAGAAAGTGTTGTGAAATGGACTCCAGAGATCTTGCTCAACAAGTTAATGATTTCACTGAAACTCCAGTTGTGAAGACAATACAACAAGAAGCTTTGTTGGAGGATTATGACCCTAAGCTGCTGCAGGAGACTATGCAACATCTATGGGACGAATATCAGCGGACGGTGGAAGATAAACCTATGCTGCCGGAGATTGTCAACCGAACTGTGGAGACTCTGCCAGATATATGGGACTACTTTCTTGACAGTCTTGGTGATGGCCCTCTGCCACAGGAGAATCTGCAAGGGCCATGCGAAGACGGCCCTCTGTTGCATGAGAACCAGGAAACAGTCCCAATCATAATGGAGAAAACTCGTCTAGCATTGCCGGTAGCTAATACTAACATTGATGCTGAAAATCCAATGCCGTCGCATGACAATGTCCAGATGAATGGCACTGAGACATGTGTGGACTCTCCACAGACACATGTTGAAGATGGTCCTCTATGGGAAGATATTCAACTGCTACTCACGAGCCAGGAACCAGTTTCAGCTAACACGGATGAAGCAGCTCCATCATTTGCTGAAGCCGCTGAAAAGCCATTGTTGTCGAACGACAGTGTTGAAATGAATCTTGACGGTAATGTGGAATATGACCCAGATCTGCTGCAGCAAAATTTACAAGATCTATCGGGCAACTCTTTACAAATAGTGGAAGATCGTTCTATAATGGTGGAGAATCTGCACGAGACTGTGCAAGATGAAGCTGCCCCGATCGAAGCCGAAAACAACATCTTCTTCATTCTCGACGGCACTCATGTACACCTGAGGAAGATGTGTCGATGATCGAAGATCTCCACTTCTTCTCCATCACCGACCTTGAAGCTGATGCCAATGCATCGTATCTTTTTGGAATTAGACATTTAGGGTTTGTGAGGCTCACATTTTGGTTTCGTGATGCTCACATTTTCATTTAGGGTTCAGGATTCTCACTTTGTATTTGGAACTCGCTTTTTATTTTGGAATCTGAAATTTCTTTGGGTTTATGTTTGTAACTTTGTTTTTGGAGTTTTTTATTTATTTAGGAATGTGAAATTTCTATGAAATGAAAATTTTAATTGAAGAAAAAGACGATTTTATTCCAGTGTTTACAATTTTTAATCATACCAAATCAAGGTGTTCAAATGAATTTAATCAAACCACTAATTAATCAAACCACTAATTGGGTATTAAAAATATTGTTTTATTGGATTTCCGTAATTCTATGTTAATTAGAATTATGGAATAAATTCTTAATTGATTATCAAATCTTATTAATAGTGATTCACTCCGTTGTGTAATAGCACATTGTTTTTCATAAAGTAGCTTTTATATTAAATAAATGTAAAATCGTGGTTTAAAAACACTCCATTTTTGGTTTGACTTAAATAAATGCAAAACCATGGTTTACAAATTTGTAAAAATTCCATGCTTCGCCATTGCCTGATAGTGTTTCACTCCGTTAAGTAATAGCACAATCTTAATCATAAGTAACTTTTGACTTTAATAAATGTAAAATCGCAGTTTACAAAAACTCAATTCTTGCTTTAAAAAAACTCCATTCTTCGCCATTGCCTGGAAAATTGAGTTGAGTTAAATGGAAAAACGTATAATATGGAAAATAAGACTCTTTATAGATCAAACTTTGCCATCAAATTCATGTATACAGAAGTGTTATTAAATGGAGCATAATAAAAGGGACAACATGGTCATCTTGATCGACATTTCTCTGTGGACAGAAGTGTTAAGAAACAGGCAGATCTGTAGAGCTATAGTTTACAATGGATATTATTTATTCGATTTTGTTGTCATCATTAATTGCAGACCGTTTAAGTAGTCTTAAGATTTAACTGTATCCTTAGTTGCAGAATATTGAAGCTTTGTTTAAATATTGCGAGAAAAGACAGAGATATCAATATTCTCTTGGAAAATACAACATGAATACTAATGAATGTATACTAGTCTTATAGTCATCTAGAATCTCAGGTTTTCTTACAGATTAGAAAAAGGAAATTGGTGAGATGACTGTGTGAGAGAAGTAAGAAGTAACGTGCCACAAGATACTACTATTAAGAGCAACGTGTTGGAAATGCAAAGGTTAAAAATACTCCTTAAGCAAAGCTAATTCTGATATTGCATGATGATCACAATACATTTGCAGTCATTTAGTTATATAGACCAAAGTTTGGTCTCGGTACTTTAACCATTATCATCATAAAAAGCTAATTTTATTTTTTTATTTTTGTAAATGTGTGAAATTAATTCTATTTTCTGTTATGGTGTAGCTAACTAATTCATACATATTTAAGGATGTCCATTTTTAACATTAAGTTTGCCCAACCCTCCAAGGTTTGGCAGAAGGCCGGTACTCAGGTTCAATTCAGCCATATAAGGGCGGTTCAGTAGTAGTGATTCCAATTAACAACAATACAAAAGGTAGTAATGATCTCAATCTAGATACAAAATTCTGTATGTATTTGATTGATATTACTATATTTTATTACTTTTCAATGGTTTTATATCAAATTTCTTTTGCATTTAGTCCATTTTTTCAGAATATCTTATCAATCTTATAAGTGCTAAAATCATATAACCCAACAGATAAATAACAAGACAATAATACAAAATTATAAATCATGTACATTCAATATAACACATGATTTATCTGGTAAAACTTTAGAAGTAAAAATGGTCCAAAGATATCTGTTTTTAGTTTGCGAAATCCTCTTAAAGAAATCAAGTGAGCATTATCTTCTCACTTCTTACCTTGACTTTTTATTATAATGGAGGATGCCCAGCCTTTTTATACATTATATGTAATACTATGACCACACAACAGCTGTTACCAAAGCTATGTGTCTAAAAACCAACTGCTTTGACCTAAAAACAATTTTAGGTTAATGACTCATTTACCCAACCAAAGTTAACCTAATAATTTAAAGCAAAAAAACCACCTCCTTTGACCTAAAACAAGATTTATTACCCAGATTTCAATAACTTAACATTATTTAGCCAACCAAAGTTAATGAACAATTTAAGGATCAAAACAAACTACTTTAATCAAAGACAATATTTGTCAACTGCTTTGACCAAAAACAATATTTACCTAAAATTTCAAGAACTTAACATTAAAATTGAATTAAAAATTATTACACATAACAGACATTAAAGAATTATTAAACTTAAATGACATTATAATTCCAATAACTTTGGAATAGAGAATCCCAATGAAGTTGATGGAGTCTAAGTCTATAGTCATTCTGATTGTAATTGTAGTAACATGTTTCACATTATTATATATTAAGTTTCATCTCTATCTACTTATTCAATAAACTTGTTGATGTCCAATTTCACTCAAGGAATTTAAGCATTTCAATTATTGTTGTATTTAACAGATTCTAACTACTTCACATATAAATTTAATAAAAAAAAGTTAAATTAAAATGATATTTTATAATTCCAATAAGTTTAAGATATTAAATTTTATTTAATTGATAGATTTATTTGGTGGATTTAACAGTTCATAGTATGTGTTTCTTCTTAAGTGGTTATAGGTTCAAGTTCCAAGGAAATAGGGTATGTATATTTTTATCCTTTCTGAAAAGAGGTCCCTTGTCCCACAAACAAGAAAGTCTTATATAATAAATTGGTGTCTTGATGACCTTAAAAATATGCTATTATTACTATTATTTCCTAATTACATTTAACTAATCATTAACATTTCAACTTAAACTACTTTATATCACATTTCCTTTACATTCCATTGATTTAATTAAACCAAATTTACCATCTTTAACAAACATAAATTTACCATCCTTAATAAACATGTATGTTCAAGCCATTCAACAGTTGACTTTGCTATTGGTTTAGTTGGATGACCCATAACCACCCTAAGATTCTAATAAATTTAGATATAAACTTGAATTTAAGCCACTTCTAATAAGTTCATTTAAAAGTTGATAAAGTCAATCTTGATGATATAAATTAGTATCGAGGTAACTATATATACAGATTGATCCCAGAAACTAAATCCACAATTCGTTAGTAAGAGTAGCTTATCATCATTGTTGATAAGATTGTATGTCAAAGACTTCTTAGATATTTAAAGAAAGATATGGATCTTTCTCGGGAGATATGGTCCATGGGACAACATTCTTCAGGAGATTCTACCACCCGAGATTATGCAATGCAGAGCTTTGAAAAGAAAAATCAGACTCAGTATCTACGCCAGAGAGCCTGCAAGATACATGGGTGTTGGTAATACCAGATCTGGTAACCGCTCCGTTGAAGTTAGATATCTGGGTGAAAGAGTATGGCTGGGGACGTTTCAACATCCCGAAATGGCAGTTCTGGCCTACGATGCAGTTGCCATAGCATTGCCAAGAGAGTGGGCACCTAAGCTTAATTTTCCCATTTAAAATATCAATTACCACGACCGCTTTCTCTCGAAAGGGATGATTTAAAAGTTGTTGCCAAAGAAGCAGCTTCTCTCGGAAAGCCGGAGAAATTCGACGAATTAATTCTGCCGTATGAAAGTGAGCAATTAGGTCGCTGGAAGTTCTGATCCGCAATGTATTCTATTTTTTATTTTGTTTTCTTCCATTGGAGCTCACATTTTGATTTTTTATTTTCGTTAAGTGATGCTCATTTTGTTTCTCAGTTTTCAGGATGAGAAACTTTGATGTTTCAGATGTGAAGATTTTATGAAATAGAGTTTTTTTAATGAGACCAAATCAAAGTGTCCAAAGGAATTTAATCGTTATTATTAGTACTTTGCTTGATTTCCTTTTGTTGTAATTATTCCAGATTTTCTCACCTTATAATATCACGCGGAGTAATGTTTCATTGAATTTCTTTAATTTGATAATTTGATCAAAATGTTATTACATCATAATCAAATGGTTATTTATAAATAGTATTATTAATGAGATTCACTGGATTTACTTATTGCTATACTTCATTAATAACAGGATATGTTATAATTGGTCACAGAATCATTAATAATAGGGTTTTGTTGGATCTAAATAAAAATGTGAGTTATTCCAATTAGGTTTTCAAGAGATCAGAAGATGCTGAAATGCTGAATAATGGAGTGGTCTAAGCTTTAGACTATTTGTATCATTTTTAGATGAAATTTTTTATTAAATTTTGGTAAAAATTATTGAAATGGCAGTTTTAGTTTTTTCAAATTGCACAATCCAGTTTTTTTTGAGGTTATAAGATTTGAATCTATTTTTACAAGCAAAATTGCAATTTCAGTAACTAAAATAGTAATTTTAGCAAAAGTTACCTTTCCAAATTCCAAGAAATTTAACCAACAAAAATACCAATGGTCTAGACTTTACATTCTTGGCAATTACTACTGAAATTACCTTGACCTAAGTAAATGCAAAGCACGGTCAAAAGGTGGCGTACTTACCCTTTATTGAAGGCATTCTATTTAAACTAATAAAAGTAAGTTAATGGCATGACCATTGACCAAGAATAGTAAGTTATTGGCATGAGTCCCATGACCTTTGTCCTTGAAAATAGTGTTTAAGGGAAAATGTTTAATGCGCAATAGATTTGACCAAGAATAGAATAATGCGCATTAGATTTTCTTTTGGTTAAACTTTACCACCAAATTCATGTAGAAAGAAATTGTGGGATGAAAGATGGTCATTTTGATTGATATGTATAAGTAAATTGTGTAAAATGGCATTAAAACTGTTTTGGTTAAAGTTTACCAGCAAAATCATGTAGGTAGAAAGAAATTATGGAATGAAAGATGGTCATTTTGATTGACATGTCTAAGTAAGTTGAGTAAAATGGCATTAAAACGGTTTTGGTTAAAGTTTGCCACCAAAATCAAGTAGATAGAAATGATGGGAGGAAAGATGGTCATTTTGATTGATATGTTTAAGTAAATTGAGTAAAATGAAGTTAAAACAATTGTAATTTTTTTTAAATTTATTTTTTATGATTAAGATAGAGAAAATTATATGTTTTCTTGATAAAAAGGGTAATACAACATCTCAAGAATGACACTATGATTATTTTATTTTATTTGATCAGTTTTATTGTTTAATTAAATAAATTGGTTAGATCTGAGAGTATGAGTTTAATGAGTGGATGTAATAAAAATTTAAGGATTTAATAAAAGTAGAAAATATTAACCACCCTAAATTAGGAAATCATGCATACAAGAATCAAAGACAAGAAAGAGTTAACCTCGAGGAAGTCAAAACAAGTGTAGAAGAAATTGGCTACTTGTAAAGGACCTAGGAAAAGAAAATAGAAGGAGACATATGCGGGAGGCATGGAGATGCTTAGTATTACAAAAGAAGGAAAAAACTTGTTGCATGAGCACTCGGGTGTTAGGAAAGAACTAACTTCTAATCAAAGTGAGAAGTGTGACAAAGGTTGACTGTTCCCATTCTTGGAATGCGCGATTTGGCTTAGGGGTGATTAGAGTAGACAAGGGAGATGCTCTCAATCTACAGTTCTGTGGAACATGGTTGTTCATATCATATTTGGTGCTTCAAATTATCCATGTTTCTAATGGGGTTAAATTTATTTCTAGTTTCCATAGATCTATAACCTATTGGTTTAATTTTTCTGAATATTAAACCAACAAACAATATCGTTAGGTGTCTAATCGTTGAATGGTTTAGATATTATTGGGGAAACAAATTATTTTGTTAATAACAGTTAAAGGATGAGGGTTAGTTAACATAAGAGTACCCATTATTATGGGCCATGACTGGGATCTATATTAAATTCTCAAGGTTAAGACATGCGACGAGATTTGTGTTTTATTAGAGGGTAGGTATATAGATCCTCAAAGGCAAGAAAATTAAAGCATTGATAGCATGAAAACACATTGTAACTTTCTTACCTAGAATATAGTATCCTATCACACGCTAAGGTGAGACTTAGAGAATTAATACATGTATTGAAAATCCTTTTTATAACTAAAAATCCACGACGAAACTCCACACTTTCATTAACCTGCGGTTGTAGCTTAAATAAATAAAATTTGTACAAAACTTTCCAAGATCTTAAAAATTCAGATACGTGTATTTAGAATAAGATTAACAATAAAAAATAGCATGCAATAATCTAGTAATGTAGGAGAACCCCTTGGTTATAAAAATGCAGACTAAACAATTTCGTCGATGTTGGATAAAATCTTAGCAAATAAAAAAATGTAATGGTTAACCCCTAAACAAATACAGATGAGAGTTCAAGTTAAAAGCTACAGCTAACCCCAAAAAAATGTAGCGTAAACAAATACAGAACAGAGTTTAGGTTAGAGCTAAACCCTAAAAATACAGACCAGAGTTAAATCAAAATTTACAAGTCGAGACAACTTCATTATTAACGTGGAAAATAGTTATAAATAGAAAAAGTTTAAACCATATTACTAAATCATTAAAAATATCCAAACAGAGCCTTCTAGCTTAGTACCCTCATTGAGAGCAACAGACACAATTTCATTACAAAATCACTCGATGTTGATAAGTTAGACCTCATACTAGGTTAGGAAACAATAAAAACCCATATATCTTAGTTGAGAAAAGATTTCGATGTGATGTCCTTCGAATATGACTCTCTACCTCTTCTTCTTCCCCATAGTAAATGGAAATGCAAGGTATTAACCAACAACTTCCCATAAAGACTAATCATCAATGAAGGAGAATACAATACCATGATGCCGTATTGCTTACGAGAACTACTAGGGAGGCACAATAATATGGTTTTAATAACTTGGATGCAAGTGCATGCAACCAGGAAAATGAGATTAGTACTAATTAAGAGTATGGAAACAATTGCTTGAATAAAGTGTAATGTGTTACATCTTGATGTTTATCAGGGCCGAGGATGTTGAAGGAAAATCCCTTTGAGAAAATACACAAGCCATTTCATGGTAATATGATTATAAGCAATGAGATAGACTATCAAATCCCATACCAACATAGCATAAGACTTCCTGTATGAATTAGAACTCAAATCGTGTACTCATTTATTTGTAGTTGGTAGGTGATGTAGTGGACTTCAAGACTCTTACCAAACAAAATTTGCAAGTCCCCTGTATAGTTTAATGGTGTTTCCATCGAGTTGATCTATTCCAGCTCAAGGAATATCTATGACAGTGGAATCAACCACCTCCGAGAGATCAAAATACCAAGAAGAGATATGAGAAGGACAAAGGAAGTCTCTAGCAGCTTTATGCTCATCCAAGGAGTCTGATAGAGGTGCTTATTAGCACCTCCATTTTAATGATCTGCATACTTCCAACTCACCATGTTGGTCCCAACTCAACAACATGAAATCACATGCACATAAATACAAGATAGTATGGTATAACTTGTGACTTATGTGGTCCTTTCCAGTTTTAATTTAATCACCTTACAATTTTGATCACAACTTATGGAAAGGTCTCATGAGATTGATATAAACCCTGCATGTGTAAAGTGTTAAGTTAGTAACGGTTTTTACATATAAATGATCATATTAAAACATATTAATAAAGAATACTTACCTTAAAATGAAGATGAAGGATGAGTAGCACGTACCAAACAATAGGAGTCCTCACTTAGGAGAATAGAAATACAATTGCATTATCCTAAGCTAAGTAAGCATTAGTCTCACTCATAGTCTATTTTCACCTTACTGTAATTAAGACTTCATTCTAAGAGGTAGTTTTTTTTTTCTTTACATTCCTAGGATAAGTGAATATCGAAACGAGTGAAAGTTAGCCAACACTGAAAGCAAAAAAAAAAATGTTGCATATTTTGATGCTTATGTTACATATGGTATCAAAGTGACAAGTTTCAACACTATTAACTTATGGGAAAACCCCATTTAGTTTGTTGCATTGTGATTTTATTCTAAAAAATAAAAAAATTATTTTTTCTTTTATATGTGTTTACTAAATATCCATAACTGAACTATGGCTTAGCACAATGAAATTTATAAAAATACGGAAGGAAATAACAATGCAAATGATACAAAACAACCAAAAGATAGTCATTCTGAAGCTGGTCGAGTACTATAAACCATGAGACACCCGATTGTCAACATAAAGAGTTTCAAGGAGGACAACAAACAGTTCAAGAAAGCCCAAGAGAAACAACAAGAAGTTATTGAAATACTACTGCAAAGTTTAGATGAAAGAAACAACAGAAAAGAACCAAGAAGATAATGAAAGTATGATCAGGTGACTACTAAAAATGATGAAAATAAGCATAGTTACTCCAAAGACATTCAAAAGTATGAAAACCAAGCAACCCTCTCTACAAAAGGAAAGGTTTACCATTTAGAGGGAGAATTCAAAAAAATGAAACCAACCACCTTTGACGAAGAATTAAAAGAAAGAGAAGAAGCAGAAGCTTGGTTGTTTGATATTAAAAAGCATTTTCAAATTTACAACTACTACACTTGTTAGCACTAAATTTATTTTTGTCGGAATTGGTCTTATTACCTTCAAAATTTTAAGTTTTCATGGGTGATTGAGTTGGTTTCCAAAGTTTTCTCATTAAGTTATTTTCAAGTTGGGAAAGAAGAGAAGTTAAAGGAATTTTAGGTAAAAAGAGAAATAAAATTTTCATAAGTGGGGAAAAAAGTTTTATTAACTTTTGAATGAAATTTATAAAATGGGTTTTATAAACCTATTATTTTATTTATATTCAAACTTTATAGTTGTGGATATTTTTTCCAAAGTCAAAAAGCGGCCTCTTATTCACCAAACCAAGTCCTAATGAAGGTTTAAGTGTTAAACAAGATTTCTTGCCTTTCTTAAGGTATAATCAAAGCACTATCACATATAATAATCCAATGGCTAATGTAAAAAGTGAAAACTCATCAACGGGAAGGAGACAGTCTGCCATATTTCGAACGTCAACTTTTACATATTTACAGTCACACGGAAAATAGTGAAGAAAAAGAATGTGATCAAGGAGATGGAAATTAATTTTAATAGAGAAAGAAAAGGGAAGCCACCACTCAACAATATAGAAGGAAAGCCCAAAAAGAACATCAGCCCAGAAGTGTTGCAGAAATATATACAGTGAAATCCCAATATATGAAGGTATTGGTATGTGTTTAAAGTCTTACAAACATAATTTACAGTGGAGAGTGTGCCAAAGCTTGGGATTATTCAAGTGTTTGGAGACACTATTAACAAATGTGGCTACCTTGATCAATCAATTCATGGGATTTATCTTAGAGTAGATGATCTTACAAGGATAGATGCTATATGTTCTTTATTTATGAATTACAGTTAAACAATTCAAGGTTTAGAAACAACATAGCATAATTTTTTTCTTTCTGAAAATGACTGTTTTAGTCATTTTATTCAATGAGCTGTTTCTAGCAAACAAAGAAGAAGTTTCAAAAACTGAAAGAGGGTTTTCATTATAACATTGTGATATACAATAACCTCTCTTAGTTTTTACCTAGGTATTACATATTGGGAGGAAAAAAGTCATCTTAAGAGGGAAATGTTCAGATGTCAAAATGACTCTTCTAGTCATCAAATTAAAATATTTTTTTACATCGAATGAAGATTAATTTTGAGACAACGAGAGAGGATTTTCTTCACAACATATCTATCCACAATAACCTCTTTCAATTTTCACACAGGTGCTATGGTTTAGCAGCAACAAAGTCAGTTGTACAGGCCATTTTTCATGTTTTCCAAAGGACTATTTCAACCATCAAATTCAAAGAATTGTTTTGGACAAATGGAATTTAATTTGAAAAACGTAAGAGAGGTTTTTATTCCTAATAGGCCTATAATAAAAAAAGCCTCCTTCATTTTTTACATAGTAATCAGAGGTTGGGAGAATTTAAAATATCTTCACAAGTCATTTTTCGAGAAATCTACAATTTTGTTATTAGAGTCATGAGCTTCAAAGGAATATTTCGAGGAGATTGAGATGATTGTGGAGAAATGAGGACATGGGTTTTGTTGGTCACATTTCCTATTATAAACACTTCTCCCATATTTCACATAGCTATCACCATTAGAGATATGCATGAGAAAATTTGTTGTAACTGTTTCTATTTTTAGACTTTAGTTAGGTTTTGAATTCAAAGTTAGGTAGAAGTTATTCTTATATAAATTAAAATGTAATTGATAGTTCTAAATAAGGAGGATTTTCAAGAGTGGAGAGGCTCTATATTGTAATGGCTTCACGTTTTTAGTAAATGAATGAAATTTGCAGAGGAGGAATGTAAAATCTTTTTCATGTCAGAGATTCTTGTGCCATCTTTTTCTTCATTAACTAATTTCTTTATGTGATTGTTTATCATGTTTCCCACTCCATTTTGTATTTTCTTCCATGCTTGAGAATTAGTTTTTATGGGATAGAATTCATCGTGCATGCTCTAGGTCTATTGTTCAAGCATTTTCAAAATATTTTCTTCTAAAGTCTTGCAGAATTCACCCTAGAGGTGCTCTGTTTGATGTAATGTCTCCCTTTGTCTACTAATCAACTTGCTAATACCTCAAGACTGAGAAAATGGTGCCTACCTTTCCTCCGATCATAAAATTTCAAAACCCTAACTCTTGCAATCTATTTCAGATTTGATTATTGACTCCATTGCCCAATGGTCTCCTCCATGATTGTCCTACCACGTATTTTAAAACAAACTTGTCCTATTTGTCCCATCAGAACTTTGACCATGTGATTGTCTTTGATTGAACATCTTGAGTTTAATTTTTTTTTTTGTAAATAGTGATAGATCCCTCTCTAACTGTATTTAGGTCAGAAATACATTCTAAAGTGGTTTTTTCTATTACCTTGGGATCTACCTTTCACAACCTGGGTACATTCTGAGTGTTAACAAATTAGCGTTGTTGCTGGGGAACAAAGGCTCAAATTTTCCCTGGTTATAAACGACATACTTTCAGATTTGATTGTTGATGGTGAAGAATAGTCAGATATCAGCAAGGTTGTGCATCTTTCACCTGGTGACTCCATCTTCGAAGAATCCAGTTTTTAGAATTCCTATGGTGACTCCACTGTCAAAAGATTGTAAAGTTTGAAGAGTTGGTTCAGTATCTTCATTTGTCAAGATGATTTCTTTGTCTGCAAGGTATGATCCTATGAATCGTGCTCAAATTCCTGGTTTTCCAAAGCGAATACCTAAAGTGGAATGGCAAACAGGTCTTCCAAAGTTTAGAGATCAAAAGAATGATGATGCTTCCCTTCATTTAGTTAGATTTCATATGCATATACATAAGCTGGGAGTTAAATTGCATGAGGATTGTTTAATGAAAATGTTCATGGCTACTTTAGAAGGAGATGCAAGGTCATGGTATGAAGGGTTACCATCATAAAGTTTATTTTTCCTTACTGATTTTCATACAATATTTCATGAACATTACAAAAACCAATACCCCTCCTTGTTGCTGGTTTAAGATTGTTGTATGCATGCTAAAGGTTTCATTGAAGATTTGAAAAAATTGTATAGTGATGATGATGTAATGGATGAAGAGCTTTTAGAAATTTTATATGAGAAACCATTTCAGAAAAAATAAATACAAATTAGCTATCTTCACATTCAAGAAAAATCTCAGCAGTTAATAATTTCTTCCTCTACTTAAAGATACATGAGCCAAAACTCTAATTCAACCAACTACATTTCTTTTCCTGAAGTAGATGATAATTTACAGTAGTCTTGTCATTCTTTGTGTGACCAAGAAGGAAGTTGGGATGGCCAATGAAACCCTTCTTCATATTATTCAACTTCTGAAGTTTTGTTTCAAGGTGAAGCTGCTTATTCGCAATCAGAAAATTCCTTTTTGCAGCAGCAATTTCCTCTAAGTTCCAATGCTTCTCTGGGTGATTACATAAAGAATTCTGATTCTACAAATTTTTAGTCTCACAGTCCCTCCACATATTTATTTTCTGAAAATACAATTAGAGAGAAATCATCCCTTGGATTAGAATTGGAAAAAAGATATGAGCATGAAGATGATCAGCTTAGTAATGTGAAAGAAGAAGGTTATACTCTTGATGTTTTTTCTGATGATTGTGGTCAGCATGTTAAAAATTATGTTAGTGATGTTTTTAAAGAAAATTTTAGTTTACTTATATATAATGAAAAGGAAGAGCAATCATGCCATCGATCTCAGTATGTGAAAGAACCAACAGTGTACAATACACCAAATGATCACAAAGAAGGAGATGAGAACTCTAAATGGGATGTTTCTTTAAATCTTTCCAATTCAGAAATATTTTGTCAAGAAGACATCTTTCTGCTTAATCTTGTTGAAGAACAAAATGATATTCCTCTTGAAATGCTTGAGAAGAATGTAGTTGCAAGTGTAGAAATATTAAATGAAGTTGTTGATATATCATTGAAAAGCAATCATGAGAATTCCTTTCAAATCTCTTCTAAAGATCGGTTTGACAGTATGCAAGAGGAGTTACTTTTTGGACAGCCTTGTCATGACAAATAGGTGATTGAGTATTTTGAAATTTGTCATGTTTTTTATGATCAAGTAGCAGAGTACATGGATAATTTTTTTAAATGGAGTAGTTGGTTATATGTTTGGAGTAAAGGACAAATTTTTCATCATAACCTATTTCTATTTTGTTCTTATGTTCTAATTTCGATCAAGCATGAGGAAGAACTGGAATTATTGGATAAATTGCTTGATTGGCTTCATTGGAAGTCATATTTTGCTGATTGAGAATTTGTACTTAGTTAAGTAGGATAGGTAGGCATGAATAAGATCCACATGGCGAGATTTTCTTTCAGAGTTTTCAGTTTGGTTTCAGTTTCAAGTTGATGGTTAATTTCAAAACAGGTTGAATATTTCAGAGAAAAATTAAGAGAAACCAAATGGATTTGGCACCTGGTCTATGGGGTTCTTTGCTACCTCACAGGGAGGATAGCATCCCTAGTTGGAGCTAGTTGTTAGCACTAAATTTATTTTTGTCGGAATTGGTCTTATTGCCTTCAAAATTTTAAGTTTTCATGGGTGATTGAGTTGGTTTCCAAAGTTTTCTCATTAAGCTATTTCCAAGTTGGCAAACAAGAGAAGTTAAAGGAATTTTAGGTAAAAAGAGAAATAAATTTTTCACAACTCAGTAAAAAGGTTTTATTAACTTTTGAATGAAATTTATAAAATAGGTTTTATAAACCTATTATTTTATTTATATTCAAACTTTATAGTTTTGGATATTTTTTCCAAAGTCAAAAAGCGGCCTCTTATTCACCAAACAAAGTCTTAATGAAGGTTTAATCACTAAACAAGATTTATTACCTTTCTTAAGGTATAATAAAAGCACTAGCACATATAATAATCAAATGACTAATGTAAAAAGTGAAAACTCATCAACGGATATTAGTGTTTCCGGAGAGTAAAGTTGTGAGGTGGTTAAATTGGAAAGGTGGTAGCGGAATTTAAACCACTTTCCATGTGGTAACTTTTGGTGAATTCCACAAAGAAAAATGGTTTAAGAAAAACAACTTAGTGAAGGCTCCGAAATAGACCATTATGTAAAGTTGGCTTGGTTTTTAAAAAATTATTTCGTTTGTGTGCTGCACGCGAAAGGTAGGAGACAGTCTCCCATATTTCCAACATCAACTTTTACATTTTTACAGTCACATAGAAAATAGTGAAGATAAAGAATCTGATCAAGGAGATGGAAATTAATTTTAATAGATTAAGAAAAGGGAAGCCACCACTCAACAATGCATAAGGAAAGCCCAAAAAAAACATCAGCCCAGAAGTGTTACAGAAATATATACAGTGAGAGCCCAATATATGAAGGTATTGGTATGTGTTTAAAGTCTTACAAACAGAATTTATAGTGGAGAGTGTGCCAAAGCTTGAGATTATTCAAGTGTTTGGAGACACTATTAACAAATATGGCTACCTTAATCAATCAATTCATGGGATTTCTGTTACACTAGATGATCTTACAAGGATATATATATTATATGTTCTTTATTTATGAATTACAGTTAAACAATTCAAGGTTTAGAAACAACATAGCATATTTTTTTTCTTCTGAAAATGACTGTTTTAGTAATTTTATTCAAATGACCTATTTCCAGCAAACAAAGAAGAATTTTCAAAAACTAAAAGAGTTTTTTTATCATAACATTGTGATCTACAATAAACTCTCTTAGGCTTTACCTAGGTGCTACATATTGGGAGAATAAAAGTCATCTTAAGAGGGAAAATGTTCAGATGTCAAAATGACTGTTCTATTCATCAAATTAAAATAATTTTTTACATCCAATGAAGATTGATTTTGAGACAGTGAGAGAGGATTTTCTTCACAACATATCTATTCACAATAACCTCTTTCAGTTTTCATACAGATGCTCTGGTTTAGCAGCAACAAAATCAGTTGTACAGGCCATTTTTCATGTTTTCCAAAGGACTATTTCAGCCATCAAATTCAAAGAATTTTTTTGGACAAATGGAATTTAATTTGACAAAAATAAGAGAGGTTTTTATTCATAACAGGCCTATAATAAAAAACCTCCATTTTCTAAATAGTAATCACAGGTTGGGAGAATTTAAAATATCTTCACAAGTCATTTTCCAGAAATCTACAATTTTATTATTTGAGTCATCGGCTTCAAAGGAATATTTCGAGGAGATTGAGATGATTTTGGAGAAACTAAGACATGGGTTTTGTTGGTCACATTTCCAGTTATAAAAACCTCATCCATATTTGACACAGCTATCACCATTAGAGATATGCATGAGAAACATTGTTGTAACTGTTTCTATTTTTAGAGTTCAGTTAGGTTTTGAATTCAAAGTTAGGTAGAAATTATTCTTATATAAATTAAAATGTAATTGATAGTTTTAAAGAACGAGGATTTTCAAGAGAGGAGAGGCTCTATATTGTAATGGCTTCACATTTTTAGTAAATGAATGAAATTTGCAGAGGAGGAATGTAAAATCTTTTTCATGTGAGAGATTCTTGTGCCATCTTTTTCTTCAGTAAGTAATTTATTTATGTGATTGTTTATCATGTTTCCCACTCCATTTTGTATTTGCTTTCATGCTTGAGCATTAGTTTTTATGGGCTAGAATTCATCCTGCATGCTCTAGGTCCATTGTTCAAGCATTTTCAAAATATTTTCTTCTAAAGTCTTGCAGAATTCACCCTAGAGGTGCTCTGTTTGATGGAATGTCTCCCTTTGTCTACTAATCAACCTGCTAATACCTCAATATTGAGGAAATGGTGCCTACCTTGCCTCTGATCATAAAATTTCAAAACCCTATCTCCTGTAATCTATTTTAGATCTAATGATTGACTCCATTTCCCAATGGTCTCCTCCATGATTGTCCTACCAGGTCTTTTAAAACAAACTTGTCCTACTTGTCCCATTAGAAATATGACCATCTGATTGTCTTTGATTGAATATCTTGAGTTTCAGACATTTTTGTAAATAGTGAGAGATCCCTCTCTCACTGTATTTAGGTCAGAAATACATTCTAAAGTGGTTTTTGTTGTTATCTTGAGATCTACCTTTCACAACCTAGGTACATTCTAAGTGTTAACACCAGCAACATGAGGGTACGAATGACAGTGTACAAACGAATTTAAAATTGAGTTTTATAATTAGACTAAATCAAGGTGTTCAAACGAATTTAATCATTATTATTAGTACTTTTCTTGATTACCTAATGTTGTAATTATTCTGGATATCCTCATGTTATAATATCATAACGAGTACTATTTTATTGAATTTAATAATTTGTTCTTAATGTCATTACATTATAATCAAATGGTTATTTATAAATCGTATTAATAATGAGATTCACTAGATTTACTTAATGCTATACTTTGTCATGAAATGAAGTCAATAATAGGATATGTTATACTTTGTCACTAAATCATTAATAATAATATTTTGTTGGATTTTAATAAAAATGCTCCAATTAAGTTTTCAATAGACGCTAAAAAACTAACGATGATAAAAATAAAAAAAACAAATCAAATAAGCAAAAGAATAACCAAGTTAATTTCCAACGATGTGCCTTTCGAAATAGTTGGGTTGGTTAACCTGTAATTTCCAATTCTTGGCCATTACTATTGAAATTACCTTACCTTGATCAAACAGTGGTGTACTAACCTGTATTCAAGGCATTCTAATTAAAATAATAATATTAAGTTAATGAAATGACCATTGACCAAGAATAGTAAGTGAATGGCATGACCTTTGTCCTTGAAAATAGTGTTAAAGGAAAAATGTATAATGCAGATTAGATTTTCCTTTGGTTAAACTCTACCACCAGATTCATGTAGATAGAAGTGATGGGAGGAAAGATGGTAATTTTGATTGACATGTATAAGTAAATTGAGTAAAATGGATTTAAAATGGTTGCCCCTTTTTTATGATTAAGATGGAGAAAATTATCTATTTCCATGTTGAAAAGGGTAATGGAACATCTCTAGAACGAAACTATGATTATTTTATTTTATTTAATCAGTTTTACTATTTAATTGAAAAAATTGCTTAGATCTGAAATCTCTCAGATGTATGTTTAATGTACGGATGTAATAAACATTTATGGATTTAATAAAACTAGAGAATATTAGAGGACAACCACTCTAAATGAGGAAATCATTCATACAAGAGTGGAAGACAAGAAAAACCTAACCTCACGGAAGTCAAAACAAGTGTAGAGAGTGCAATAATGGCACTAGACACTCCCTAAAAATCATGGATTTTGATAGCCATGAAGAATCCAAAGGGAATTGCCTGCTTGTGAAAGACCTAGGCAAAGAAAATATAAGGAGGCATATGCGGGACGCTGGACGATGCTTAGTATGCCGGAAGAAGGAAAAAAATTGTTGCGTGAGCACTCGGGTGTTAGAAAAGAAGTAACTTCTAATCAAACAGAGAACTATAACAGAGGTTGACGGTTTCCATTCTTGGAATGCACGAGTTGGCTCAAGGAGGATTAGAGCAGATAAGGGAGTGTCTCTGAATCTATGGTTGCATGGAACGTGGTTATCACCAAGGATGAAAAACAAGCAATAAGAACCTGAAGAGGGAAAGAAGATGAGGCTTTGATGAATAGGTAACACCAAGGACAGTGTTAATTTTAAGGGATAAAGATTGTAACATCCCCTTACTACCTCAACGTGAAAGGTCGAACTGTAAATAAAAGACACAGTAAGTACTGATTTTAACTTTATCAATTGTGGATGAAATTGATAGTGGTAGGAGGTTGAGAGCTCGATACAACCATAAAAAAAATTGGTTACGGAAGAATTCATTAAGGGAAAGAGTAAAAGATGAGTAAATTCTCAAAGATCTAGTAAAATTATCTAGATAACATCATGGTTTCAATGGCGTATCAAATAAAGCTAGTTATAAATAGTAAGTACACACTTATCAACTCCTTACATTCTTAAAGTGGGATCTTCACTTATTAACTTGAACTAAAGATAACTTGAACTAATGATTGATCTATAGGTTGTTTGGAGTTACAATTGTGTTGTTTTCGATAGATCAGAAGTTATGCTGTTAGTATTTCTATGATTGATCCACAAGTTGTTGGACTCCATCCGTGTTGTTCCAATAGATCTTGAAGTTACGCTGGTAGAATTTTTGTGATATATGTATAATTAATTGTTTGATTCTATTTGTTATAATTCTCATAGATCTGGATATTATGCTACCAACGGTTGCTAGGATAAATCTAGACATTGTATCTAGAATTCCTCTCATCTTTCGGTTAAATTGATGCATTTAGTGTTGAACTACATAGTTATAAGGTTGAAAGCTATGCTGATCACTTTATGCCTGCGATCTAAATATGGACCTACGATTTCATTAAATATAGGGCATTGAAGGTTATGAGGGACATTTTATGCATGAATTTTAAAATGTGGACTTATGGTTTCATTAAAATCTAGGTGGTACAATTCATTAGGGTGTTAAAAGTTATGTTGGTCATTTTGCCTGTGTTTTGAATTAAGGGCTGTCAATTTATATTCTAAATGGATGCAGTTACTGGGTTGAACATTTCAGGGTAAAGTTGAAACATATACTTTGATTTTTTCTATGTTTTGAATTAAGGGTTATCAAGTTATATTCTGAATGCATGCGATTACTGGGTTGAACATTTCATGGTAGCGTTGAAACTTATGCTTTCATTTTTTCCTGTGTTTTGAATTAAGGGTTGTCGAATTCATATTCTGAGAGCATGCGATTAGTGGGTTGAACATTTCATGGTAGCATTGAAACTTATGCTTTTTATTTTATGCTTGTGTTTTCAATTAAGGACCATCAACATCATGCTCAAAGTGCCTACGATTGTATTGAATTTGAGATGCACATTTACTTGTTGCATTGAAATTATACCTGTGATCTTGAATTATGGATTGTATACAATCATGTTCCTAAGAGCCTGCGAATTTATCAAACCTGGACTGAACCTTTTCATGTCTCCAATGTTGCAGGTTTGATCGATTAAGCAGTTGGAATAAGTAATGCCTATTGCCTTATAATAGTTACAGTTATAGACTAGGAGTGACCCTCTTAAAGAGGTGTTATATTTTTATTTTGGGTTGGAATGGCCGTATGATTATAGTTCATTAATAAATATATTTTAGAAAAGATATGGGCGATGTCATTAGGAGAAATTAATGTAGTAATGTATAAAATTTTACTAGAATATGACTTGGGCTACGATTCATTATTCTTGAAATGATTATATAAGAAGTGCCTTATGTGTATCGAATTGATATGTTTTTCAAGTTGTGGTTGTAGGGAGTGAGTTTCCATGGCGGAAGGAAATACAATAACTCTCCGAAGATAGTATGAGAAATATTCTTTACATGTATACATGTTGTATAGTTTGGTCCTTTCAGAAGTTATGAAACTAATTAATCCTTGTTGTTCTTAACAAGTGACTAAGGAGTGTTTCTTAATAGGAAAGTAATGAGAGGAGACTCAAATCACATCTCCTACCATTGCACTTAGGAGTGATATTTATATGCAATAGACCCAAAGTGTCTTATCTGATATAGATTAGAGTCTTCGGGGCTTGTGTACTTTGTAAGCTTTACTCAGAATGAATTATCATATAATTCTAGGATATATGTAAAGTTAAAACACTTAAGGGAAATCTAACTTCTAAAGATATATAGGACCTAATTCTGAAGTGGAGGGTTTTGTTAAAAATGGTGAAGCCACTAGTTAGTAGTCCTTATTCATGTACTGAGTAGGAATGAATGTACTTATAAAACGGTCAATATTTAGAATGAAGAATCAATCACATTAAATTAAGTAATGTGGTGGATAAACTCAATAAATAATGTTTTGTTTTTCCCAGGATATACCGATGGTTTTCTGGGGATGTTATAATCCAGGTTCTTAATAGATTTAAATTTATTTATAGTTTCATAAAATCGTAGCCTATTGGTTTTATTTTTTTGAATATTAAACAAAGTGAAATATGTTTGTAATTGTTATCTTATGGTCATGATTGTTTTGTTGATGTATTTGTAACATCAAAATGTATTCATATATGCATCTTATGTCTTGTAAACCGATGTTTATTCTAGGATGTATCTATTATGTAATTGAGTCATGTTGTCATGCCTCGATGTTCCAATCGGGAGGATCTATTATGTAAACAAGTCATGTCAAGTCATAATGGGTAACCATCCGATTGTCTAAGGGTTAAATTCCCCACAGTTCCGGGGCACTAGGGTTATTAGAATCTCCTAGTAGAGGTTGGCCGTAGGGTTTTAGTCATGTCAAGATTAGTATAAATAGAGAACTAGAGTCTCTATTTATCACACAACTCACACACACTCAAGTGTAGCGCATAGTTGAGGAAGGAGAAGACATTGGGGCTATACAAGAAGAAGATTACTACTATTAGGATATCACTTATTGTTTTGGGCTTTTCTATTTTGGTGCTGATTCTATCTCTCAAGAAGTTGTGGGGTTTTCTCCTTTATGGTTTCCCCAAGGAAAAACATTGTGTTCATTGTCTCTTTTGTTTGATTGATGTGCTTGTTATTCTCTCAATTAAAGATCCTAATAAAGCTAGCTTAATGTTGAAAAACTAACATGGTATCAGAGCTAACCTAAGAAGAAGACATTGTGCACCTCCGAGAACTAGGGTTTCCTATTTTGTGGATCTTCCTCCACAGATTTTCAGAAAAAGTAGGGTGGAATAACTCTCCTCCTTAGGGAACATCTTTCTATCGAAGCAGAATCCAATTTTGAGGTTTTTCAGTTTTGGACCCAACACTACTACCGAAAATTAGGCCTTTTCACACAAAAGGATTTTTTAAGTGAGCCCAGGCCTTGATTTATCTTCTCCCCAAAATCAAAGTTAGGGAAAAATTTCAAGGCATTTGGGTGGACAGAACTCCGAAAAAGCAAAAACCTAATTTGCTCCTAATAGAGTACTGTAGGATTTCAGCTCAACCTGGTAAGATCTAAAATATTTTGTATTTCCATTTGAGGTTCTCAGTTAAGATGCCTCATCATACCAAGCTTGATGAAAAGCTTAAGGGAGTTGATAAATTCTGAGCCTGGAAGTATAGGATCCCCTTGGTCCTAGAAAAGAATGAGTTAGACTCCTACATCTATGAGGAGGTTCCAGCTCCAGAGGGAGATGAGGCAAAGGCCTTACATAAGAAGAATATGGTTATGGTAAAGAGGATCATTGTTGATTCTATCAAGGATCACCTTATCCCATGGGTGTCCTCTCTCGAGACACCTAAAGCTATGTTTGATGCCCTAGCCAAATTATTTGAAGGGAAGAACATAAACCGGAAGATGACTTTGAGAAATCAACTGAAGAATGTGAAGATCCAGAATGCAGAGACCATCCAGTCTTACTTCACAAGGGTTTCTCATATCAAGGAACAATTGGAAGCAGTAGATGAAGAAGTGGAGAATGCAGAAATTGTGATGACCACCTTGAATGGTCTCCCTAGGACATGGGACTCTTTCATTCAAGGGATCTATGCTAGAAATAAGTTAGTCAAGTTCAGAAAACTGTGGGAAGAATGTTCTCAAGAAGAAGCTCAGATAGTAGCTCGAGAAGAGAAGATGGGAATTGAAGATGAAGCTCTCACAGTACAATCCAAGAAATCCAGATCCAACCATCACAGAAGTAAGTACTCTCATCACATGAATAACTCTAGAAAACCTAGAGATAGGTCTAAATACATTTGCTATACATGTGATGAAAAAGGACACTTTGCTAGTGATTGTCCTAAGAACAAAAGTAGCTCTCATAAGAAGAAGGGAAGCAAGAAAAGACGCCATGCTCATGTTGCATAGGATGATGAACCATCCAAGAAGAGATCCATATATGAAAGTGAAGATTCTTCAAGTGAGGATGAATATGTTCTGATCTCCGCTCTCACAGGAAACATTACTCATGGAAGTGATGATTGGATTATAGTTAGTGGGGCTTCCAAACATATGACTTGATTCAAGGAATCCTTTGTGAAACTCTCGGAACATGAATCACCTCACATGGTGAATCTAGGAGATGACTACCAATATCTAATGAAAGGTAGTGGGGAATCCTCCTACAAATTAGACTCTAGAAAGTCTCTAATAATGAAAGAAGTATTGTTTGTGCTAGGACTCAAGAAGAACATTCTCTTCATATCAGGATTGGATGCAAAAGGAATGAGGGTTGCATTCATAGATGGTTAAGTCATCATGTGGAAAAAATGAAAGACTATTGATGATGCAATAGTGATTGGTGAACAAGAAGGAGGTTTGTACAAATTGAAGGGCCATCCAGAACAAGATTTGGTCCATGACACAGTAGAGCCAAGTGAACTTTGGCATAGAAGGCTTGCACATGTGCATTACAGAGCACTACCTCTTGCAAGCAAAGCTGTTGAAGGTATTCCAAAAATGCAAGCAAAACATGATGGGGTTTCCAAAGGATGTCTGAAAGGAAAGAACACAAAGAAGACATTTCCAAGTAGCGAAAGAAAAGCAAAAGGAATCTTGGAAATCATCCATTCCGATGTATGCGGTCCTATGTCATCAAGCTCACTAATAAGGTATGCATATTATGTTTCTTTTATTGATGATTTTTCTAGGAAGACATGCGTTTACTTCATGAAGAACAAAGATGAAGTATTCAACAAATTCAAGGAATTCAAATCCTTGATGTAGAAGAATACTGAAAAGAAAATCAAGACTTTTTTATCAGATAATGGCGGAGAATTCACTTCAAATGAATTCAAAGAGCTATGTAAAGAATAAGGGATTAAGAGGGAGTTGTCTACTCCTTATAATCCACAACAGAATGGGATTGCAAAACGGAAGAACGGAACTATCATGGAATCTGCAAAAGCAATGCTTCATGATCAAGATCTTCCTATGCATCTTTGGGCAGAAACTGCTAGAACAGCGGTGTATGTACAGAACCGTACTCCACATAAAGTACTCGAGAACAAGACTCTTGAAGAAGTATTCTCCGACAAGAAACCAGAATTCAACCATCTAAGACTATTCAATTGTCCTGTATACATACACATTCCAAAAGAGAAGAGAACTAAATTAGATGCTTCAGGAAAGAAGGGTATATTTGTGGGATACTCTAAAATCTCAAAGGCTTACAGAATCTATTTCCCACGATACAAGAAGGTTGACATCAGTAGGGATGTGACATTTGATGAAGACACGGCTTACAACAAATCCAAAAAGAGACTTGTTGAAGAACTTGAAGAAGCAGAAGCACCCAAAATTCATGACACAACCATGAACGAAGAAATTCAAGAAGAAGATCGAGAATTTGAAGAACCACAAAGACCTATAGATCCACCTCTGGAGAAGAATTCTCATAAAAGGAAACCTACTTGGGTACAAGAACTTATCCAAGATGTAGAGAGATATGGGGCTCCAGAAGAGAATCACAGAGAAAGAAAGAGGACCAGATCCTACTCCGAGTATGTAGCTTTACTATGTTATTTCATTGACAAAGAACCTTCCACTTATGAAGAAGCAGGAAAACGGAAAGAATGGAAGGACGCTATGATCAAAGAATATCAGTAGATCATGAAGAATGATGTTTGGGATGTTGTCCCAAGACCAAAAGAGAAGTCAGTTGTAACTTCCAAGTGGATCTACAAGATCAATCATGCTCCAGACGGTAGCATTGAAAAATAAGGCAAGATTTGTGGCACAGGGTTTCTCTCAGAAAGAAGGAATTGATTATGAAGAAAACTTTCCACCTGTAGCCAGATACACTTCCATTAGATCAGTACTTGCTCTAGCTATAGTGATGAAATGGAAGATACACCATATGGATGTCAAGACTACTTTCTTAAATGCTGTAGTGGAATGGTAAGTGTATGTGGAGCAGCCACTCGATTTTGAGACACATGACAGGGAGTCTCATGTATGCAGATTGAAGAAAGCCCTGTACAGTTTGAAACAGGAACCCAAGACATGGTACAATAGAATTAACAGCTTTCTATCTAGTTTGGGATTTACAAAGAGTAAAGTTGATTCCAACCTTTACTACAAGGTTGAATATGGCAACCCAGTGATGCTTCTACTATCTGTAGATGATCTATTTGTGATAGGTATGGATGCGTTGATTGCTAATACAAATAGAAAGCTTGGTGCCAAATTTGAGATGAAGGACTTGGGTATGATGCATTATTTTCGAGGTATGGAGGTGTAGCAGAGTGCGGATGGAATCTTCCTTGGACAAGGGAAGTATGCAGTAGAGATCCTAAAGAGGTTTGGGATGATGGACTACAAAGGCATGGCTGCACCTATGGCATCGAACCTGAAGATATTGAGTGATGCCTCATCAAAGTCGGTTGATGCTACGATGTATCATCAGATGATTGGGTCATTGATGTACCTAACAAACACAAGACTAGACATTTTCTTTACTGTGAACACCTTGAGCCAGTTCTTGACAGTTCTAAGAAATGTTCACTTGATTGCTGCAAAGCATATTCTTAGGTACTTGAGGGGTACAGTTGATTATGGGCTCAAGTATGAGTCGAATCAGAAGATTAACCTAGAGGTTTATGTCGATTCATATTGGGAAGGTAGTGCCATTGATAGGAAGAGCACTTCAAGATGTTCCTTCAGTATGGGATCAGGTGTGATCTCTTGGTTTAGCAGGAAGCAATCCTATGTGGCACTAAGTACAGCTGAAGCAGAGTATGTCATAGCTTGTTCAGCTAGTTGTGAGGCAGTATGGCTATGGAAGCTACTATATGATATATTTGATGTCCATTTGGATGCTACTTGTATACATTGTGACAACTAGAGCTGTGTGAAGTTGTCATAGAATCCGATGTTCCATGACAAGTCGAAGCATATCGAGATCAAGTATCACTATATCAAGGATATGGTGCAGAGGGGAGCAGTGAGGCTCCAGTATGTTGTGAGGAAGGAACATATAGCTGATATATTGATGAATCCATTGGCTAGGATGAAGTTCAAGTACTTCATGGAGAACCTTGGTGTTCTCTAGATCGAGGTTTCCTCCAAGATAAAGTAATGAGACCCATAGCCATTCTGACATGGTGAGAGGATTAGTTCCTTCCATGGTCAGATGTAAGGGTTGAGCCATTCCGTCATGGTGATATGATTGGTTCCTTCCATGTTAGATATGAGTGCTGACCATTCTGTCGAGTAGGATAGATATAAGGGCAACTTCCATTCTGGGAATGGAGGCACCTGGTCAGTTACCAAGAAAACTCAGTCTAGGACTGAGAAGCCATTTTGATGTGATAGAGGGATATGTTCCCACTTAATCAGATGTAAGGGATGAACCATTTTGTCATGGCTAAAATATTAGGTTCCTCCCATGTCAGATGTGAGTGTTGGCCATTCTGGTCAGTTACTAGGCAGATCAGTCTAGGGCTGGGGGCCATTGTGATGCAATGGTGGGATTAGGTCCTCCATGATCAGATGTGAGTGCATGCCCTTTTTGATGCGGTGCTTCATGCATGGTCATATTCTAAGTGAAAAACCCTTTCTAATGCGGTGCTTCATGCATGGTTAGATTGTAAGTGCTGATCCCTTTCTGATGAGGTGCTTCATGCATGGTCAAATTGTAAGTGCTGAGCCCTTTCGATGTGATGCTTTTGAGCATGGTCGATTGTAAGTGTTGTGCCTTTCTAATAGGATGCGGTTAGATGTAAGTGCAAAGCATTTCTGATGCGGTGTGCTTGCACATGGTCGGATATAAGTGCTGATCCTTTCTGACAAGATGAGGTCAGATGTGAGTGCTTGGCCTTTCTAATAGGATGAGGTGAGATGTGAGTGCTAGGTGTGCCTTTCTAACAAGTTGAGGTCAGATGTAAGAGCTGGGAGGGCCATTCTGACTTAAGTGTTAGATATAAGCGCTGATGAAGACCTACATGAAGGGTAGGCCTACAGGATTGACTCTGTACAAATTCCTGTGACGAGAATAATTGAGATAGAACCACTATGAGATAACATATAATGATTATCTAGACTTGATGATGATCCAGATTAAGTGATCCAGATGAGATGATCCAGACTTGATGATGATCAAGACTTGATGACGATCCAGTTGTGATGATGGTCCCGACTCGATGATCCAGATCAAGTGATATAGATGAGATGATCAAGACTTGATGATGATCTAGATCAAGTGATGATGCAATAGTGATGAGCCAGTAGTCATGATGATGCAGATCTCGTGATAAAGAAGAAGAAGATGACTTGAAGGCTCGAAGACGAAGAATACTTGAAGAAGAACATGACTTGAAGACTCAAAGATGAAGAAGACTTGAAGACTAAGAAGACTTGAAGATAATGAGATGATCTAGTTGATGCAGAGAATAAGACCAGTGCTAAAAATTGTGTCAAAAGAATACCTTCCTAGATAAGAGGGAGTGTTGATGTATTTGTAACTTTGGAATGTATTCATCTATGTATCTTATGTCCTATAACTCGATGTTTATTCCAGGATGTATCTATTATGTAATTGATTCATGTTGTCATGCCCCGATGTTTCGATTGGGAGGATCTATTATGTAAACAAGTCATGTCAAGTCATAGTGGGTAACCCTCCAATTGTCTAAGGGTTAAAGTCCCCTCAGTTCCAGGGCACTAAGGTTATTAGACTCTCCTAGTAGAGGTCAGCCCTAGTAGGGTTTTAGTCATGTCAGGACTACTATAAATAGAGAATTGGATTCTCTATTTATCACACAACTCACACACACTCAAGTGTAGCACATAGTTGAAGAAGGAGAAGACACTGGGGCTAGACAAGAAGAAGATTACTGCTGTTGGGATATCACTTACTGTTTTGGGCTTTTCTATTTTGGTGCTGATTCTATCTCTGAGGAAGTTGCAAGGTTTTCTCCTTTATGGTTTCCCTGAGGAAAAACACTGTGTTCATTATCTCTTGTGTTTGATTGTTGTGCTTGTTATTCTCTTAGTTAAAGATCCTAATAAATCTATCTTAATGTTGAAAAACTAAGATTTTTTTCCTTGTTAGAATGAAGAGTGCAGTAATGTAAATCTTAGTGTTTTGGATAAAATGCCCCTTTTTTTATTAAGATCGAGCTGGAAAGTACATTATAGTCGATAAAAAATTTGTTTGTAGGAATATTCAATTTTTTTTACTATAATAGAATATTATGTAATTTGTAACAATAGTGGTATTATATTGATCCTTATCAAATTTCATACTCCTAGAAGGTTAACATCACTATTACCAAATTGATAGATTGAATTATATATAGATAATATCCTTAGGAATCTAGTCGTCGAATGGTTTAGATAGCATTGGGGAAACAAGTTATTTTGTTAAATACTATAACATACCCTTACTACCTCGTCGTGAAATACAAAGTGTAAGTAAACTAAACTGTAAGTACCAATTCTAACTTCATAAAAGGGGTGGATGCAATTGATAGGGTTAGGAGGATGAAATATTCTCACGACAAAAGAAGGATTGGGTTGGAATCCACTAGGGGGATATGTTAAAGGTAGATGAAGCCTTGGAAACCTAGGTATGATAATCAAGTACCATCATGGTGCCAATGGGGTACCAAAAGGAAATCGAGTTACAACCCTCACCTTGGACTTAGTCATTAGTAGAAAGTACACACTAATAAACTCCTTACATACTTATAATTGTAATCTAGACTTATTAAAATGAATTAAAATGAATTCCTATTATTACGACCATATGGTACCCATTAAGCTGATAATGAATAATTTATTATTGATAATAGAAAGAGGGTTTTATAAAGAAAAAGGATAACTTACGTGCTATATAAATTAATATTTTAATGTCTTACTAAGTCAAAGATGATATTGTTTTCCACAATTGTTTAGCATAGATATGTTTATTGTTGAGGATCTTAAGTTAGATTAGTGAACATTCTATTATATTTATTATAATTTTCAGGCTAAGGAAGCCCAAGAAAGATGTCACTAAAGACCTAAAAGGAAAGACACTAAGTTTTCTTATATACAATTATATATATATAATTGTGTATATATATATATATATATATATGCTTCCAACCATGGGGGGAGTAGCCGAAGGAGATCCTCTTCATATGGGGCTTCTTTGTCCAGGAGAAATTAGATTTTATAGAGAGAGAAGAGAATCATATTGAAATTCTTTCATTTATCTATTCTTTTCAATTTAGGGTATATATTTAATCTATATCCCACCCAACTGGATTTTCACACTAAGTTTTCTTATATACAATTATATATATATTGAAGGAATTTATACATATTATCACAATTATTTAGTATATTGCACAAAATATGAGGGAACACATCTCCTTACATTATGATCATAGATATATTTAAAGAACAAAAACATAACAAAGGAGAATTAAGTCAATAAGGATTATCTACGGTTTTACAAATATAAATTCATATTACTTAAAAATAAACCATTAACCAAAGGAGAACACACTCCTTTACTAAAAGGCATTAGATATTAAGACAATGTTTATGAAGGATTTGGAGTTCTGATGTATTTAGGGTTTTAGATATTCAAAATTATATAAAAGGGAGTAGTTGGCATCGTTCTCCGACTGATGGAGCGCAACTTTCGATTCAGTTGTTAGGTGTTGTTTAGAGGGAGGGAAGAAAACACCCCAAAAGGAGGATGGCTACGCAAAAATGGGGGGGATTTGTTCCTTCGCTAGAAACAACCATCGAAGATGATCGAGAAAGGTCTTCTTGAGGTTTCCTATGGCTTGGGGTGGACCAGAACACACAATATGACACCAGAAATCAATCCATTTCCATATGCAATATAGAAAAAAAAGGCTAACACTAGTGAATGAGAAGCATACCTTATTCTGGACATTTGTAGTCAATCCTCATTGAGCTTTCAATTAAACTTGCGCCTACATTCCATTATCAACAACAATGAAATATACAAGCATGATAGATATTAAGTGTTAGATCTACTCTAGCATATATAAATCTAAACATATATAATCGAAGCAACTACATCCATGGATAATAATATTAATATTTACACAAATACAATGGACGAGAAATGGATATTTCTATTAATTGTAAACATAGATATAAGTGACAAAATCTCTCAAAAACTCATCAAAATCAAGAAATCGAGTCCTTCACCACTTCAATCCTCCATATCAATGGAAATCTCACAAGACAATGGAAATATTGGAAATAGCATCAATGGTTGGTCAAAGGCAAAAGGGATTCATACTCAAGTATGTAAGTATGGGGCACAAATATAGTATAGTTTCTTTGCTCTCACAAGTTTTTCTCCTCTAATGCATCCAAGTAGCTCAATATATAGCCCTTCGATAAGAAGTGAAGGGTCGAATCGTAGTGTTTCCAGGCATATGGAAGTCCAATGGTCAAGTTATTTGTGACTGAATGAGGAAAAATCTAATTTTATTTTTTATTTTTGAGTACATTTCTTGATGTACACAGGTCATAGTGGAGCAAGTTGTGTGTACACACGGTTTGAAAGATGGTGACCCACATATACCAATAAACATGACTTTTTAAAGGTATTTAATGGAGCATCAAAGTTTATTTTGAGAAAAGGGGGTCCAAAGAGTCTGCATAGGGATGGGGAAGGCCATAAAACCATGATCTACCAAGTGTGGTAAATTAGCTATAACAGATGCCCCCTAATGTGTGAGGTTAGAGGGGTAACATGATGACCAAAATATATTATACCAATATGCGAAGTGGAGTAATGAATCCCTAGGTGGAGAAACTAGCCACTCATCAATACAATACAATGATAAATCTCACATTGTGACTGCAAATATGAAGTGTATCAGTCCCTGGATACAAAATAGTATAATGGCCATGAATATGCATAATATCCATATGTCACATGTGGTCATTGCCACATACAATATACAGTGAAATAAGCTATTTATACTGAATGAAGGCATTTGATGGTACATTGGAAAGTGGTCATGAGAATTAATATCTCATAGATAATGGCATGATCAAGGAGGTAGCATATATGGAATGCAACCAAGCTCGGAGGTCTTCTACACAAACCGCTGCTGGTACATGTCCCATCACATGAATAAAGGTGTGAGGTCAAACATGATGGACCATCATCTGATTACCAGTCATTGTTGCATATCGTTAATAGACATGGGATATCCCACTGATAATGATAATAGGAATCAAGGTTCAAAGTGCATTCAAACAAGTGTTAATAAATGTGTTGAGGTCGAACACTTGAGAGAGTCAGTTGATCAGGGAAAATTGATGTATTCCCAAAACTATTAATGGTGAGAGAAGCTTCCACTGACGACTGTAAGTCTCAAGGCACTCAATAGAATCTAGACTCATATTCCATAATAAATGATTTGAAGTTGATGTAATGGAATTTGTTGAAAGGAGGGAATTAAGGCATCCCCCATTAACCCACACAAGGTACACAATAACGCTAGATAATTTGGAATAACTTGAACAAACATGATGTGCACAAACTAGTAACCATATCGGGAATGGATGACATGCAAAGAAATGATAACTAAGGAATGGCCAACTCAGGCTAAAACTAAGATCTAAAAAATATTATAAATTTATAATATTTTAATAGTATTTTTAAATAGAGATGAAGAATACAGATATACTTCTATTAAAAAAAGTATTTCTTTAAATAGTACTATAAACTGCTGAATAGTGAAAAAAACATAGTTTTAAACAATTTAATAATGTTTGAAATAATTATAAATGTAATGTCCCCAAAAATTGAAAAAAAAATTTATTAGGCTAGTCAAAACTACCTATGGTGGACATTATTTGAACTTGCAGAATGTTTTGTACTTTGTCTACAGTACTGTGATGTCGTAATTTTTTCTTACATTCTGCTTTCATATTTCTTGATGTGGTTATTAATGTATTACTTACATTGTCGTGATGTTTGATTACTATGTTGATCTATGGTTATTCATTGGTATATATATTAGATGTTTGATTACATGCTTCATTGGTTATAACATTTGATTAATGTTGTATACATCATTCTGACTTAACTTTGTTAATGGATAAAGGGGTGGAGTGGCGGGACTATTTTCCCTTGTACCCACCTGAGAGGTAACATATCTCTACTTGTCTCAATAGGATTACTTAGTTCTTATGAACTAATGCATTTCTTTCACTTTGCGTGTAGGTTCAATTAGCGTCAGAAAAACTGTTTATAAAATATGAACGACCAAGTGGTCTGTTTTATCACTGGCACTCTGTGATACAGTCCTATCCTAGTGGTGATACATTGGTTGTTTAGAATATATTTATACCATGCTAGATGGTTTACTAGCCTATGTTTCACTGATTCTTATTGTTATTATTACAAAATTTATGATAGTGACTTGGTCACTATTGCATTTACTATATAGGTGACATCGACCTATAACATAGACTTACTAAGGTGTAAGGACATAATATTATGTTTATGCTCCAATCATTATTTTTAATACATGATTTTTAATAGTTGGTATAAGAGATTTGTGAAAACCTTAGCCCAAAACATTCCATGGAATATTTCATATGCCATGGACTTAGGGCTTAACACTAAGTAATTTGATGCATAGTGGGGTCTATGCATTTCACGTTGATTTGGAATATGGTGTTATATCGTGGCATGAGCTATAGGATTATGGGTTTTGAGGGCGTTAATGTAATCCAAGGTGGCACCTTAAGCACACTGAGAAAGGTGGGATCCCAACTTAGGGCTTGAATCATTGCTTTGGTTTGTTCATTCACATCCTGGTTGCTTGTGTTCTGCTGCTGCATAGTGTAATGGTGTGCGACTATGATGTCCTAAACAGGCATGTTGGTAGCCTGGTTTACCAGCATCATTTTCTAGTTTAGTTGAGCTATGAATACATACTTCTCATCGTGGCTTTTGCTCTATGTTTACAAGTTGCAGGGTGTGGCAAAAATGTTGGTCATAGCTCGTGGATAACGCTATGAAAAAATCCATACCCATCTGGGTAAGCCTTCCTTGAACAAGTGAAAACTTGTTCCCTCATTTTTCTTAATGCTTGCAACGTAGTTGATACTCGTCATGGTTGTGAATGCTAGTCTCTGGTTTCTAATGGTTGTGTTTTGGGATGGATTTGTTTGACTTTAATGGTTGCTACATTTGAAATGTGATTGGTCTTGGGGTTTTTTATTGTGGGGGTTTAGTTTCCTTTAGGTGAAACCTTAATGTATTGGGCTTGTTAATGGTTACTATCTGTGGGAAAACGAGACTGGTAATGTCACATACCCCAGATTTCAAAAACATTTTATGTTTGAGAAGACATTATGCTTTAATTTTATTGTAAAGTTTGTAATTATTGACCAAGTGGGGTCAAGGATGATTGTATTTAATTGCTGAATGTTTTATTAATTAATAAATAAAAAATGAGACAATAGCTTAAGGAGGCTGTTAAATGGGTGTCTACTAGCCACTTGGTGGAATAGGCTGGGTTGAGAGCAGATTGACACTTGAAAGCATCCTCAAACTACTTCTAGATATTGCAGGAGTCAACTTCCCTATTTTTTTGGTCATGTTCACCAAGAAAGTGGAAAAAGAGAAGGTGGCTCAATAAGTGAAAAAATGACCCAAAATATCTAGGCATGCTTATAAACTACCCATCGAATTCAGCTGAGGATGTTCAATATGTACTTGTGAAATTTTTTAGTGAAATTTGTACACAATAGGTTCGATCAAGGGGAAAGGCAGAAGTGTTAGAGTGTGAAAGTGCTAATATATTGAACTAGTGCAACTATTTCAATTGAGTTCTTACTACTATAAGCAGACGTTTTACTACTGATTACTCTATGGAGTTGCTGAGGTTTCTTAACCCATTCTCTCACACAGTGCTTTCAACTAGGTGGATCAGTGGACAAGCTCGAGGGTCCTTAGCGTAGATACCAAGCTATCTTCAGGAATTTGGTTGGGTGGAATGGGATCCTTAGACTATTGTCTCCTTTGCAATATTACCAGGTTCTAAATGTTATCTAATTTTCTCTATGTAAGCATAGTAACTGGACTGCATGAATTTAGGACTTGATGGTTATGATTGACTCTTTTGTTTTTAAAAATTAGCTAGATAAATATCTTATTGTTCAAAGATAAAACAAATTTTGGCCAAATATGTTTTGAATGATTGAATTAGGGTATTAAATATTTTGTTAAGAGAATGAAAGAAAACTCCTTGGTATATTTTTCCACGCGTCCGTAGAGGTAGTACTCTAGTACAGTAGGTAAATTTAAGTATGATGAATAAATCAAGCTAAGACATGAATGAATCTGATTTTTTATCTTTTACTATTAATCTATTCTAGAAATGTTTAACAGAAAATTTTTCCTCAACTCTAGAAGTTTATGTTAACTCATATCTATGTTTGATTATAACCATAAAAGTACCTTAAAAGAATGTTTAAATAAAAACCATTATACAGTTTGTGTAACCGTGCTCGTTTAATGTAGTAAAAGTTTAAAGCTTAACCTAATATATATATACATATAACTATTAACTAATGCAGAACATGAAAATAATGCAAATGGAGCAACATTAGACTATATAAACAATATATTGAAATTGTAGTAATAATTTAGGTATCACAAATGATAATTATGTTAATTGTAGTAACATTTTAAAAACATCAAATATTTATTATTAAATAGTAAATAAAACAACAAATAATGTAGAGTATAAATTAAAAGGAAAAGACTATATTTCTTTTTCCTCTTTGGGTCAAAACCCTAAATAAGAAAACATGTCAAAAAAAAAACCAAGTTATTTTTTTCCTATCTCCTTCAAAGTATAGTATTCCTCAAACCCTCACTATTTAGAAATATTCAATATATAAATATTATATCCAATTTATAATTGCTTAAATCAAATTGAAGTTATACACAAACAGTGTAAGATCTGTTGAAGTATATATAAAATAAACATAATAAAAGAAATAAAATTAAAATTTCTCTAAATATTTTTATACTGTTTTTCATAGGTCACAAGGTCGAACCTCTTGACCAAGAAGACTTTATTCTTCTTATATTTCTCCAACATTTTCTTATAGTAAAACACCTACAATTTTATTATAATAAAATACAAATTAAATCAAACACAAAACTTTCAGAACTAAAATCCTTAATACTATGGAAACTGTAAAATCGATAAAAACAAAACAAGTTTTAAACCCAAAATTTTTCCTATCCAATTCACAGTCTTTAAACAACCAAAATTGTTGATCCATATGGCATATAAACTTTTATCCAACACGTACAAGTCTGCAAAACCCTAGCATACTTAAGTGCAACCTATCATAACAGAACCAGGACTGTATGACTCATTAGAATTTATACATTAAACCGAACAAGTCATGACCACTATCGCTAGCATAACCCTACTCATCGCCGAAGGAGAAAGCCTAGGTGGTAAGGCCGAGGCTTACCAAGTCTTTTGCATAATGAGCTTTCAACTAAAAAACTCGTAGTTTTTTGAAGAAAACTCTTTCATTCAATGTTGGGAGGATGAGTATCAGTCATAGCCAATCCTGTACAAACGAAAGCAATTGAATTTTATTTTTTTACAAAAAATAACCTTCTACTATAAAAAATAAGTATATTTTTACAAAAATGAAAGAAGTTACCTTTCAGTATTGTTTTTCAATGGTCACAGCTGTAGTATGGATTCCTTTGAAAATCGACTGAAACCCTAGCAAAGAAACCGTAGCTTTGAGCCACCATTTGAGAGAACACTCAGTCTATGACCACGGCACGAAGTAAGGAAGCAACACTGAAAATACTACAAATAGAAGCCAAATTTTTTGTTGATAACTCGAACGAGGAAGACCATGGATGAAAGCTGGAAGACTGCAAATGAGAGTTGTCTCAGTAGCCACTCTACGAAGGAAAATGAGTATTAACTCAACTAAAGAATGGTTTTTACACTCTCAAAAATCAACTATGGCCACACAGGCCTCGGCAGCCGTGATCTTGTTGGCTTTGCACTCAAGCAACGAAAAATATGGAGAAATAAGAGAGATTTTTAGGTATGGGTTGACATATAGTTAGGGATAACATATTCAAAACCCTATCCAATGAACTCATCACACATGGATTCCACTAAGAAACAAATCTTATGGGTTTTGATATGAGTTTCTCTATAGTCCAACATCGTACTATAGTTAAGCATGCAATTTGTGAAAAATGATAGTCAATACTTTGACATAGTTTAAAATTCAATTTTTACCCTTATTTGGTTATGCCATAACCTTACATATGGGATTATGGTACCATGGTACTCAAAGATAGGGTTAATATAATATTTAGAAATATAATATGTATAGTGTAGGTTTAAGCATTATATAAATTGCTTGTACTTTTAATTTATTTATGCCATAAAATGAAACTAGGCAAATTTGGTATGTCATAAATCCTAGATTTAGGATAATAGTATTTTCCCGATTGACTGCTTAAATATAACAAACTCAACTACAGAAATGAATAGGTTTGCAATACCTGCATTACTCAAATCTTTAATTTATATAAAGTACTCTAGCATTTTCTTTACTTTTGCAGTCGAAATAACTAATCTCAATCGAAACTGGAAACAAAATGATTTACTTGTAAAGAGACCTGTAACAAGAACCATCATTACACTGCATTAGATTCAATGAGCTAGGTAAACCTCGACATGAATAGAAGTTCCTTCATTTAAGAAAGATACAAACTATAGTACCTTGTACTCCCTAGTAAATAAATAGTTGTTCTCGAATCTTTATTTTTATTTCCAGTTTCTTTTAACTTACAGCTTGATTATCATATGATATTATTTTGAAGGCAGTTAGTAGCAAATGAAATTGTATAAATTAATAAATGAAATGGTTATAGTATCTAGATTGAAATCTTATAAAGTGTTAACTGTTAGAAGTTAAGTCACTTACTTAAGCAATGATTTTGAAACATTAGTTGTCGCAATTTTTTTTTTAAATTTTTATGAAATTTTTTGGGTTATATAGGTAACCCTTGGCAGCTTTGCGTATTTGTAAATAAGTTTATGTTAAGTTAATGGTGGAAGCACCATCGCTTTCAATGGTGCAAGGCCAAACTGGAACTATTGTGTAATTGCTTATTTTCTCTCATAATGATTAAGTTTATAAAAACATGAAACATTCCATACTATGTCAATTTTGTGGTTATTTTTCTTAATAGACTGTGTGGAATTCAAAATCATTATTTTGAGTTGTTTGTATGGATAATGTTGATAGCGTTTATGGATTTGGGGCCATGCCACATATGGCATTGGTGTTTCCCGCCATTGTAGCAGCGATAGCGTAAGAGATCTATTGTTTCATGTTTAAGCTATGTAAATGGATGTAAGAGCCGACTTTGGGTGTAACCCTGTATTTAGCACTCGTCGATGTTGATAAAATGTTGAGAGGTTTTAATGGGTACTCTCTTTGGGTTGTAAGCCAAAGGGCCATAGCTAAACGCGTAGCATTGATACAGTTAAAGATTTTGGTATTTTTAATTAAATGTTTGGTTATGTAAAAAGGCCGAGGGCCATTGTTACATCTTATATATTTTATCTGGGTACTTCGACCACTGTGTAGAGAGTTGAATTATTTATGTTACAGCCTGTGTTTATATTTATATGTAGCGTGGATTTTGATAGTGGGAAATGCTACAGCGTGAGGATGAAATCCTACAGGATTTGATCCTAGGTCGTTTTATGGTGGTGAGGGTTTATAATTATCTGGATGCGATTTGGGCTTTAACACCCACATCAATCGATCCTAAAACCTCTGTGTAGTTATATTGGTTTTTAAATGATTACTGTGTATTAGTATTTTGGTTGATTTATTACATTGGGCTTTGCATTATGGTATGTGATTTCTATAATGTAGTTTGTAAATATTTTAAGGTTTGTTTTATTAAACTTGCAATGGATTTATTATATTTAGTAGTTGTAGTTGGTAGTAATAATAAAAATTGTGGACCATTGTATAAATAATAGATCAATGCTATGAGAAATGATGCTTAGAAGAAGCACAGGAAATAGATCTTGCTACTAAGAATTCTCACAAGCATACATAGGAAAAATAGAGAGAAGAAAAGAGACTGAATCACATGAATGCAGAGATGAATATTGGTTTGTATCCTTCCATTGAATAATGATGAATAATAGTGTACATAAATATTAGATCCCTCATAGAAAAATCGAATTGTATGGAAACAACTCATAAATCTCAAAAAGGCTGACTTACAAAAATATAGCAAACCCCCATAGGTGGCTAAAGCACTTTCCAAATCTATCAGGGACCTCACAAGTTGGAAAAAGCATGAGTGAGTTTTCAAGGAGATGGAAAAAACATGATAATCATAGAAAATGGAGAAAACTTAATGGAGGATGGGCTAGAAACAAAAGCTCCTAGTTTCCTAGTTGACTAGCTTTTATCTTATCCATAGAAAAACAGGAAAAAAAGAAAAAGTAGAATAAAGAAGAATCTACTGTAAAGTCATGTATACTAATTCTGGATGGTAAAAAGGTGGTCAAGAGTGTGTACAAGTTCCAGATTGTGTACAAACCTATGCACCCATTCTTCACAAGGTACATGCTTCCATGCTTCATAACATTGCTCCAAATGTTCCTGAGGGCTAGTCTTACCATTAAATCTGCTTCGTACCTCCTGAGGTTGATCCATGAATCCCAGGTGAAGAAAATTTTGACAAGATCTCCAATTATGAATATACTTTTTATGACCATTCCACCATTTGGCAGCTGTGGCTCTAAATACTGAATCTAAAGTCTCCACTTTCTATGACTCTGGTACTTGCTATGAGAATTGTACAATAAAATATTTTGGGTCTATCAAGCCATCAAAAGTAGGTAAGACTCTTGTCTGTGAGCCAACCCATTAGATAGAATTGGAAATTCTTGCACATCAATGTCCATGTAGCTCATAAAGTCTATTATGCCAATTCTCTAGGCCTTCGTCTGAATCAGTCATGCAAGAATTGTCACACTGCAAATCCATTATACCTTCAGCAGTAGGGTTAACATAGTATTCTTCTTTAGCTATGATGTTGTAAATATGATCCAAAACATCCTGATCTTCATCTCTGACTGGCTCTGTACACCTTTCTCCTTGAGAAGGGTCCAGTGGTACTATGACTCTCAAGCCTTTTCCTTCAAAAGTCATCTGTCTATTCTTAAGGTTGATTACTGCATAATTGTTTATTGCCCATTCAATTCCAAGCAATGATGGATAGGGTTTGCTATCATCAATTATTTCAATGACTTCAAAGTCTGCTAAGGTACTGACTCCATCAATATCCACTAGTACACGAGGGAATCTTCCCAAGGGCACAATCTTCTGCTAATTGGCTAATCTCAGCTGTATAGGGAACCATTCAAGCGTAGTTTTTCCCATTTGTTCCCATGTATTCTTAGTTAGGACATTCACTTCTGATCCTAGGTCTAAAATGATATCAGTCATGTCATAATTTCTTATATGAGCATGCAATCTCATTTCTCTTCTAGTCTTTCTAACTCTATTAACAATTTTTCCTCTATCAGAGCTTCGCTGAGGTTCGCAAGATGCAATAACTTTTTGTAACTCATTCAAAGCATTCTAATTTATTAATAGCTTCATACAAATCTGTAAAAATGATGTCAGTGTACTTACTTGATCCGGCGAAGCTTCTTGGAACTGCAACTGTTGGTGATGTTGTTGCATAGTTGTTACTGATGTTCTCAGATCAGCAAAGTCTTTTATAGATTCCATAAATGTTCCTTTTTCTCTTCCAACATCGAAGGCTGGAAATTTCTCTGGGGTCTTGCAGACCCAAGCCTCGTCAGGCTATTTTTCCTTATTCTGCACCTGGGTCGTAGTTCCACTCCTTGTAACAATGTTAAGGGCTGGGACAGGTCTTTTCTCTACAGCAATCATCTGAACATTCTGAGCAAGAGCACCATTTCTTTCTTGTATCTTAGCTATAAACTGTGGGCATTGCTCAATCACATGATCTACTGCTCTGCAATATCGACATGTCGTAGTTGGGTTCTGACATTCTCTAGCTACATGTCTTGCCTGATTACAGTTATAGGAAATAACCTGGCCTTGACCTCTTCTAGTCATACCACCATGACCTCGACCTATAAAATTACCTTGACCTGGAGTACTACCACAATAACCATATCCATCATTTCCTTGTGCATCGGATTGTACCCTATAAGCATCATAGGTTCGCTCTCTCATGAGGTCAAAACTGCGACATTTGTCCTCGTTGTGTCCAACTGACTTACAGAACTTGCATTAGGGATTCTTAGTTAGTTGAACATATCTCTGTAGTAGATAGCAATCTTTAGGTCAATGCTGGCAAGTTGTTCTACAGATCTCACAATATAGGACGTTAGGGTTAAACGGATTCGATGCACCCATATTCAAATAATTCCTTAATGCAAGACATTGTTCTTTGTCATGACCTTTTGTCTTACATCATGTACACCAAACATATTCTCTAATAGATTTTCCTTTTTTCATGTCGTGAAGCTCCAAAGCCATTTCTGCTAACTGTGCTTGTTTCTGGGCTATTCCAGAATTATCTCCAACAGAAGTTGTTTCAAGTTTTGTAGAAATTTTCAACGCCTCTTGCTGATCAGCAACCTTCTGTTGAATAAGTGGAGTCATGATATGATGCAATAGTGTTGCAATGAACCATTCTTTATGCTGTTCTAGTCCAATAGTGAAGCTAACTTGATCCAACAGAACCTTAAAAACTCTGATCAAAGTCCCAAACTGATTCACCTCGATTCTACTGAATTTCTTTCAACTCAGTTATACACTATGACTATGATTTAGGTTTCTTGAATTCTTTGATCATTGCTATTTTAATATCATCCAAGGAATAGTTTTGAGTACTAGAAAACTTCATAAACCAAGTCAAAGCTCAGTCTCTGAAAGAGGTGACCAACTGTACTCTTCTTGTATTTTGATCCATAATATTCTTAACAGTCCAAACAGCTTCGCATAAGAACCAAAACTGTTCTAGATCCTCTAATCTAGTTCCTTTAAAGACTGGGAGCTTGATATCATCATTCACATGGGCCATAGTGAATCGAGGGGGGGAGGAGGGGGAAGACTGATAACAAGAGGAAGGAAACTTTCTGAGGTAGACTGACCTGCGACAGGACTACTCATGCTAGGATTACTTTCAGATTGCGACAGGTTCTCAGGGATAACAGATCTTTGCTGCACAGTTATAGGAGGGTTTCTAACAAAATGGGTTTCTTCATATTCAAATTCTCCTAGACTTAATGGGGTTTAATCAGTATTCTGTCCTAGGTTATACGATCCAAGAGTTCTCTTGTATCTTTTATCGTTGCGAAGCAAACCACTTTGCTTGTCGTAGTCACTTTCGCTTCCAAACATAGGTTAGTAACAATAAATCTAGCAATATGATTCGATAAGTAATATGCCTTTCTCAGCTAAGAGCATTTTAATTTTTAGACTTAATGAATTTAGGTACTTACCTCTTGGTCCTTTGAAAAACTGTCTTTCTGCTTCACTGAAAGAAGTATGTGTGTCAATGGCAAACTCTGTCACAAATGCTTCAAGTGTTCGCATTGTCCAGAAGTCAACAGCTCTTGATACCGCGTTGTTCACACTTTTCAATAGTCTAATGCTTTTTGGGGTCCAGTGAAGAGACTGATCTTATTTGATGTTTGTCTTTCTTTCTATCAACCTAGATAACCACTGGTGCAATTCTATGTGGATACTAGCAAAGAAAATTTCATAAATATAAGTAAAAACGTACATGTGCAAGAAGTCATCTGAGCTACGATGAGGATCCTTATTTTCTTCTTCAGCAAATTTCAGATAGGAATCTTCAACCCAGTCACTGATTTCTTTTACTGAGGGCTTCCAAAACATATCCCTCCAGGTACAACGTAGATCCCTCTTGAAGCAGATATTGGTTCAACCGGTAATACAACCAATTTGTTGGGTCCTAGGGTAGACCCGAATTCTTATGCTTTTCTCTTCACACCAACAAACAGACCCACAGTGTTGGCCCTTTCGGCAACAACCTGCGAAAAGGTTGCAGTATCACCTGAAACAGCTATGGGGTGCCACAGAATTAAGTTTCTCCAGGCAAAAGAGGGATATTACTGTACCTTTAGCCTTAACAAAGAACAATTATGCAATACGGAGCTTTGATATTCACTTAAATAGCTTCGCAATTTAGATAAAAAGACAGTTTCTTGCTTAACCCTTAACTGAGAATTCACAGCGAAGTTAATACTTAACAATTTATCTTACTTTAGCATTCATCTACTTATCAAATACATAAAAACATAATAGCACAAAATAAAAAGAACCACCACAACACAAGATATACGTGGTTCACCCCTAGTGTAGGGGATACGTCCACAGAACTGCGTTTATATTCAACACTTTACAAACACATAGTTCTGATCTGCGCACTCAGCTGCAGATCTTTTCAACAGCCCAAAACTGTGCACTTAGCTGCAGATCCTTTCTTCAAAACCCTCTGCACACTCAGCTGCAGAGGTCGTCAATGCACTCAGCTGGGACTTAACCTTAAACCCAAAAATAGACCTTAGCTTCTTCGCATCACATTATCATCATAACACAAATCATACTTCAATCCTTTACATAAGTGCCTATTTATACAAGTGCACTATTACAATACCATGGGCTTAAACCATGGGTACCCAAAAACCATGGAACATTTACAAAAAGAGGGGCTTCGACCCAACCCCGAAACCCCTAATACTATTTTGGACCACAACTCCGCTTACAAGCTTCGCACCAAAACCGCGGAGTTGCCAAAATTAAGGACCTTCAAGGTCCGAGCCCCAATAGGCCCCTAAGACTCACTAGTGTCCCGTCCTAGGACACTCTGCTGCTTTTTTGGTGGAAGAATCTGGTTGGTGAAGATAGTAAATTGCTTGTTGAGGTTGTGCATGATATCTTTGGCTACTTGCTCCTTCTCCACTATCTCCTGCAATGCAGCTGTATATGCTTCGTTAGCCTTTTCCTGTGCAAACGCATCATACTCCTTCAAAAATTTGAGCTGGTTTTCCGCAGCAGTGCTCAACTCCAAGGCCTCGTTAATAAGGGGCTGCATAGAGTTCGCCAACAGTGTTTCTTTCCTTCTGCAAGACTCAATTTCTCACCGGAGCTCATTGCTATGCTTCACCTTAAGCATCTTCTACATAGGAGGCAATGTCTTAATTTCTTCTCTCAAGGCATCTAGCTCTGTCTATCCCTACTTGATGGTTTCTTGCAAATTTTTGACTTCTGGGTTGTTCTGCAAGTTTTCCCAAGCCTCAGCAATGAAGATCTCAGATCTTGTGAGTAGTGCATCAAAGCTACTAGACGAAATCTAAGCCTCCCTAACTTCTGGTGGATTCTCAAGAATGATGCGAAGTTGAAGTTCCACAATCTAAGCCTCATGTTCAGCTTTTATCTTCTCTATCTCGCTTCAATACTGTTGTGCATAGTCTTTCAGCTTGATGATTTTTTTCTCTGGTTCTTCTTCATCCTGCATTTCGAAGTTAGGGATACTTCGACACACCTCATCCAACACTCAGGCTAGCGTATCCTACTTGTTTTCTGCTTCCCTCCTATCAGCTTCTTCTAACTGCATTGTGAGGCTCTCACTCTACTTCATGGTATTCTCTAACTACATGTGTGAGTAGTTGTCTTGTTCTCTGATCTCCTTCATGAGTGCCAAGTGACAAAGATGCAGCTCTGGTGTATACAACTTGGTGTAATCTATCTCAACTATCATGCTCATCTGCGATCGAGATGCTGTGTCAGTTATTATTAGGGCTGCACTTGGTACTTTCCCTCTGTTGTTTCTGGTGGGCCATTGTCTCGTATCTGGCTGTGCGCCTACTGGGGCACTTCTTGCTGCAGTGCTAGTTGCTGATCTTTTCGCTAACGCCTTAAGTTCTTCAATTCGTTGTGCTATGCTGATGAGCACATCAAGGTGTGTAGCTGCAAACTTTGACCATTTTTTGGTTAATACTTTTGTGGACTTCGTCAGAACCTAATAAAGCTCATCAATCGTCAAAGCGGGCTCTTCAATGATACTCTTTCCCTTCGACGCCTTAGCTTTCTTTCTAGGCGAAGGATTTGTAACTTCCTCCACTTCTGGATACTTGTGCTTATTTGGGTGATTAGGGTCAGAGATTGTATTGACTGATTCTTCTTCTTCTTCATCAGCTCTGTCATCTCCACCCTGGTCACCTTCGCTTTGCCATGACTCATCTTGTTCTTCGCTCTCTTCTGGTGGGTTACTCTACGGCGGCTGACTAGGACCTGTTCCCACATCTGTTACTGGAGGGACTGGTATGTTGGGCCTTGTTTGTGTGTCCTTCATCCATTCAACCAACCACTATTGGACTACTGCGAGGATGTTTTCTTGGTTCACCATGTATGGCAACTTCCACCATGCATGTTTGTTATCTACGCGGGCCTGGATGAAGACATTGTGCACGTCAGCCTTGAAGTTGGCCACTCTAGTTTACTGAGAGAATAGCTTATTACTAAGCCGCGGTGTTTTCAGGATCTCATATGAAATGTTCATCGCATAGAAGGTGAACACGTAGTTCGTCATCTGCTACAAGGCCTTATCCCGCGAAACCCAAAGAGATGCACATCATCTCCGGAGGCACATCAATAAACTGTTCTTCGGTAGGTTCTCTCCATCCTACCAGTCCAATAAGCACTAACAACCATGAGTAATGAAAGGGTCTACCTTTCTCCTGTGCATCATGAACATCTTCAAGGAATTCTCTATCAATGTGCTCTGCCCATTTGTAACTGTAGCCTTCGGCACAATTCACAGCAATACTGACAATTGGGGCAGGTACTTCATTGGGTCTGCATTTCCTTATTAATTTGCATGCTAGGAGATGCGAAGAAAATGTTTTGGTTCCAAATTGTTGAGGGTTGATATCCTCACTTTCCTTTTGTCAACCTGAAGTGATCCTTCATGTGCTGTACCAGCTTCATATCTTTGTGTTTTCCAACGAATTCGATTCCAGGATCAGGCCCTTCCTTCGGCAAGCCTGTAATCCTATGAATTAGTTCTCCATCAATAGTAATTCTTTAGTTTCCTATCCATAGGTTCCCATCATGCACCAACACCAAATAACTGCTTGACCACCATGGTAACCTGTGTGCTGTGACCAAAATGGGGGACATTCAACATTTTCAACAAGCTAGCAGCCCACTGTTTCACTTCAAGCAACATCGTTCCAACCTCCAGATAATGGAAAGCGTGCAAGTATTTCCCAGGTTCAAACTGCAAAAACTTCCCACGATCATTTGTATCGTGATCTATGTACTTGAGTCGGTCTAATTTTTCTGTCATCGTTTCGACCAACTTCACACCTTGTGGCAGCAAAGGGGTGCATAACGTGAACTTGGCTATCCACCGAGGTGGTCTAACTCCTAGTCGAATAGGTGGAAGATATGGTGGACGCTGCGATGCAATGTTCTCATCCTCACCAAAGTCTTCAAAAGCTTCAGGTGGGAGCTCTGCCGAACCAGGAGGATTCATCTTAGGATCCTCTGGTGTCTTTCTTGATGGCTTCTTCCTTTCTTCATTTCGCTTAGAGCGAAATTCTGCCTTGAATTTATTTCTAGTTGATCATGTCTGCATTGGCTGATTCGGAGCTAGGAGAGTCTCTTTCCAAGGTGGAGATGCAGGTGGATTACTCAAAAGGTTCTGTAGACCCCTATGTTTGAACTCTCTCAACAATTCCCGGACTTCGTGATCAGCTGACATGGACCCAACTCAAGAAAATGCGTAATGTGAAATTCACAGTCCTGGGTGTCTTCTTATAGAATCCAACGACCAAATATGCCATAACTGTGCATTAAAGACACCATATCTGACTGAACGGCGGTAGATCTTGTCCAAACGGCACTAGATTTCCCAAAATCTCATCATTACAGGTAGTTAAAATAGTTAATGTACCAGCGCCGCCAAATCTGATTTTTTCCAACGGTCATATTTTAAGCTTCGACACACCTTTCTTCTTCAGAACAACCACTAACTTCAGCTTCACCTAAATAAGGACTTTTGACAAATCCTGACACAAGCTTCGACAGAACTTTGAACTTTGATCCATGATAGAAGTTTTTCCACAACCTTCGATACTCCGTAAATTTTTCAACAATCTCCTGAAGCTCTCTGAGAATAGCGTCATTATAGTCTAGTACCCAATTGCAACTATTTTTGGTACTTAGACTCTTCTTCTTGCTATTGCTTCTGATCAATGGGTACAAGCTTGTCCCTGTACTTCTTTAATCTACTTCCATTCACCATGGAAGGCAAAATTTCTCCATTCAATTTAGCTAACTGAACTGCACCACCATCGGTAACTTTCTGAACTATGTATGGTCCTTTCCAATGTGTCTTGAACTCACCTGGGAACTTCATGAATTTACTATCATATAAGAGTACAAGATCACCATTCTGAAAATGCTTCTTCTTAATGGGTCTGTTAACACATATATTTAGCATAGGTATGAAACAACCATGATGAATGAGAAATAATAGTAGTTGCTTGTCGAACCTTGGTTAAAAGTTATATTATAAGAGTATGATTATAGGCAAAAGATGATCATGTTATCAAAAGATATAATGGTGCAAAGAGAGGAGTTGAAAATCAACGACCCATACTATTTCCACTCTCTAAGAGGTGCGAGGAAGATAAAGTATCTCTAGGTGTTTGATAAGATACACACATCGACGGCTATTGATCCGAATCAAAGAGATCTACGGTTTATATTTGTTCCACCTTGTGAAGTCACACGATGGTTAAAATAATAACGCTCAGTGAAATCAAGTACATGCCCCTCGATCTGACAACGGCAAGATAAAGGCTTATCACATCAATGATTGTGGATAATTTCGGAGCCTAGACTTGCACGGTAGATAATACCCATGCGCCCGGCGGAATTAGTTACATGGTGATTGATCTGACGATTGAGAATTAAAGGTGAGATAGATCTATGGTCGTAGACGATTCCAGAACACAAAGTTGCACAAGGGATAAGTTGAGGAATCCCAGCAGAATTGGTTAGGTGTCACCTAATCCGACGGCGGAGAAATAAAGTCGATCACATCGACGGATGGGGATGCCTTCAGAGAGAAGACTTGCATGATGGTTAAGACCCAAGTGCTTGGCGGAATCAGGTACGTGCCTTTTGATCCAAAGGTGGAAAATATAGGAAGATCGCATCAACAGTTGTAGACAGCTCTGGAACGGCAAAGTGCATGATGAATAAGACCAGGACCCTAAGCAAAATTAATTATATGGTGCTTAATCTGATGGTTAAAAATCGAAAGTGAATTGGATCAATGGTTACAAATGAGTCTGGAATGTGGAAGTGCACGGCAGATAAAGGTAGAAGGTGGTCGCAGAATATAAACCGTTGTCTACGCGTCAAATTGTGGGATACTCCGGAGGCTAAAGTGGTTTCATGCAAACCGCCGAAGGAGCGCTCCGGAGTGGGGCCTTATAAAAGGAAGGTTGACTTTTCCCATGGGTATTTTGTTGATTGGCTCCGGCGGGTGAAAACGAATTGCAGTTTCGTCAACTTTTGATTGTCAGTTTCGAGCACACCGAGCACACACCTCTACATTTAAACAGGTAAAGCTTGAACCCTGTAGTTCGTTCGTCTGAATTGCTATTGTCAATCAAGTTATGGATAAGGAAGAAGGATTACAGAGGGGTCATGTTATAGATGACAGAGAGGAGTATTTGGTCGACAGAGACAGGGGCGTATGTGACCCCTTCCTATCTGTAGGAAGCGTGTCCGTTAGTCAGGAAAGATTGTGGTATTACCATTCGTAGCGAAATGATATATTAAATGTATGTAAATTCTTTCTGTATTACTTCGCCCTTGAACAAACCCTCCATTTCCCAGAATTTGCAGAGTGGTGTGCTGTTAACTACTCCCCTTCACAGAGAATTATCATGAGTCAATCCACATCCCGAATACTTTGTAAAGTTAATGACACAGTCATCCGTGAGAACCTCAATTAGCCTGAGAATTACCCTGATAATCGTGAGTCAGTGAATTAGTCAGCCCTTGCTGAATTTTACAAGAAATGTGAAACTGAAACCCGTTGCTGATTCTTGTCTAGTGTTCTGAAAGATGGTCAATCTTTAGATGGTTTTTTCTTACCTTACCCTATGTATATTTTTAAAAATGAAGTCCAATTGGTAGTATCTCTAGTCTGTCAAATATTGGGCCTTGATGATGATTGTCGTGTGGGCGAAGTCGTCCTTGGTTTTTTGTTGAGAATAAGTTCCTTAGGCTCTGAGTCTCAGTCAATTTTGGTGTTTAGTCTTGATGAATACCTAGATAAGGCAATCCATTCTCAGTTGAGTGAGTTTCCAAAGGTTCGGTTCTTCATATTTCAGACATACTTGTTCAACATGCTATTGTGTTCCAATGTTACTGAGCTGCAATTTTTGAATACTATCAGTTCTTCTGATTTTCCCAAGCAATCAACATGTTCGAATTTGCTAATTCGATTATGTCAGAAGTATATAAAATTCTATTTTGGATGAGATTATGTCAGAAGAATTGCTAATTCGATTATGTCAGAAGAATTGCCTCATGTTTTGGATGAGATGAAATGTTTGATGCAGTCCTCACCCAAGGACCGAATTGGAGATTGGTTTCTGAGTAAAGAATCCACTGTGTTAAGGATATATGGATTTACAGGAAATCCTTATAAGTTACCTGCATTCTTAACCCCGAGTATTTTTGCTTTAGAATTTATGAAACAAAGGCTGCAGTCTGAAGAAGAGCATTTTGGTGCATTCAAAAAATCTTCAAACATTAAATTCCCACTTAAAGTTGGCTCTTTCATTTTTAAAAGTAAAGGCGCCTTGGTGTTCATAGAGAAATTTATGGAGAGTCTGGATTTCCAAAAGGAGCCAAAGATAAATTACGATCCCCACCATGTAATCTCCTTGAGGAAGCAGGCCAACAAAAACAAACCGTTTGATCACCAATATATTGAGGGGTTAACTGAAAAACCAAATTTGGTGCAGTTTACTGAGATTTCAAAGTCTGATGAAGATACATATACTGTACCTGTCACATCATCCCAAATAACAGAAGGTGCTAGTATTGTGATTAAGAGAAGTCTATATGAAATCGAAAGTATGGAAATTAATAAAGATGGATCACATAAAAAGGCAAAGTTGTTTCAAGGTGGTGAAATTTTGAATGAAAAAATTTCTGATGGTTTCAAAAAAGTTGCTTTAGTTCCAATGAAAGCTGTGCAAGTAAATCAGTTTTCTTTTGGAGGTGTAGATGGTTGTGTATATGGTTTAGAATCAAGCCTGATCTTTAAGTCAAAGGAGGAACTCAAAGCCAACTATATGAATAAAAGAAAACAATCTCTATAAGAAACAAGAAATTTGCTCCCGCGAGTAAGAAATTTGTACAGTTCAAAGACTTCTCTGATCTCTACTAGAGATGGCGAGAAGAATACCTTTAAGAAGGCTATGGTTAGCGACAAAAGGATGTCAGAGATGGAGGTCTGGTTGGATAAGATCAGTATACCAGATAAGATTCAACTTCACAAACAAACCAGTGATATCATTTATTCAGACTTGTTACAAGCCATGGTAAAGATAAATAAATTACAAGTTTTGACAGATAAGTTAGAGATCCAATTGAAGCATGAGAGGGTCGAAAATAAGGCGAATGCCATCGAGATTAAGAATTTGCAAATAGATATTTTCAATTCAGACAAAACCCAGGAAGTCAGAAGAATGGTAGAGGAAAAAGATAATGCACTCCAAGTGTTAAAGAAAAAAGTGAAAATTCCAGGTTCTGAGCATGTTCAGTCTTCTGAGTTATTGGCTCTCCAAGAAGAAAAAGATAAAGTCCATCAAGAGATGATGGAGTATAAGGGAAGAGTTATTAAGCTACAGGAAGAATAATACAGGTGGGAGGCTAAACGGGATGAACTGTTATCTCAAATTTCCTTAATGAAAAAGGATCAAATTGATGAGAAGGAGATTATGGAAGAGTTAATGAGTCAGACTCCCACCGGTGAAGACCTATCCATTGTGAATATCGAAAATCCATTAGATGATTTCTCTGCGGATGATTTGTTGGTGCCGATGTCCCAACTAAGCTTAAAAGATGAATCAATTAAAGCACTAAAGGCAGAGAATGAAAAAATAAAGTCCGAGCTGGCCAAAATGAGTGAAAGTAAAAATAAAATACTACAGGACAGGAACCAGTTGCAAAAGAAGCTCAATGAATTGAAGGAGAAAAACATAGGTAAGGTTCCCTTGCAAGGAGCAAAACTCATTATTTGGGACACCCTATCTATAGAAGTTACCAAGTTCCAGCATTATCTGAATTTCATTGATGATCAGAATATTTTGATCGATTTGGCCCACTAAAGATTAAAGTTAGTAAATGAACGTATGGAAAGAAAGCCCCTCGCCACAGCTCAGAATGTGCTAAAATTTTTAAATTCATTATCATATCAGAAACTTCATGATATGGGGATAAAAGACAGGATATCCATAGTGCCGTGGGCTAAGAAATTTATCCATAAACATCACTTAATGAAGACGGTCAAAGACCGAGCTGATGAAATGGCTGCACAGGTTAACACTTTCAAGCAAGTTTTCAAGGAGCTTTTCGAGGACGGTCTACCTTCCTTTTGGGATGCAGAAGGGTGGCTGTTCTCTTAGGAGAACTATCACAACTTGCTAGTTCGGAGCCGCATGGACCATTCCAATTTTGTTGACTTGGAAAAGGGATTAACAGGGAAAGCTATAGTGGACAAATTGACAGAATATTTTGAAATTTTACAAAACTTCCTACTTATCATAAAAGGGTTACCCAAAGTATCATATGAAGCCTATATGGAGCTTGAAGTATCAATCAGAGAGATGATGGAATGTGACACCCCAAGTGCAGAGCAGTGGAAATCCATAGAGAGGTTTGGAAAAACGAAATACATTCTTCATTCGTAGGGGCAAGCATCATACACTAAAGATGCTGACTGGACGAAGACATGGAGCTGACTGGGCGAAAGACATGGAGCGGACCGGGCGAAGACCTATTATCAAGTTGAATTTTACTTTATGATCTATTAGGATTGGAGCTTTAATTTATTCCTAAAAGTTAGGAAGTTAGTTACAATACTTTAAATTAATTCGATCATTCAGTTATGAATCTTCTTGGAAGATCTATTATTTTTGTATATATTTGCATCTATTTTATGAGATGGGGGTTGGAACCCATGATGTTGTGGAATAGTTTTGGAGAACATATCTATTTTTGAATAACAAAGTGAATGCATGAAAGTTTATCAAAGATTCCTGTGTCATTGATATTACAGTCTGTGCTTCTTTCTTTATGTGATCGTATTTTCTCACTGTAACACTCCATTTTGTTTCTTCTTCATATCTAAAATACATCGTTGGATGATTAGAATTCATATGATTATGCTCTAGTCATCATTTCAAATATTTTATAAATATTTCTACTAAAGTTGATATAGAATTCATCTTTGATGCTCTGTGTTAACTGGCTGTTCCCTCATCTCTTCTGTTTCACCTGAATTAAATTGAATGACTGTGATGATGTGATTATCTTGTCTTTGATGAATCTTGTGTGTAAATATTTGTGATGTCCTTATATGTATATGAATCCATGCCCAATGGTTATGTTATTGTTTCATCCACATATACAAATCTTTAAGTGTTGTTTTACATCTGGTCTTGTTAAATCTGTATTGAGAGATCCCTCTCTGGAAGAAAATACCAGTTTCTTTCTAAAGTGGTTTTGTTCTTACCTTGGGGTTTACCTTTTACAACCTGGGTATATTTTGAGTGCTAACAAACTGGAGCCGTTGTTGGGGAGCAAATGAGCATATCTGCCCTAGGAGAACGACAAAGATGAAGAAAGAATTTCTGTGGGCAAACATGAATTTTTACAGAAAGAAGGTTGTATATTTGCCCTGGCGACTCCATTGTGAAACCTTTTCAGAACTTAAAGAGTCATTCTAGCTTCAAGAAGACATATGCGAGGTAACTCTGATACCCAAATTTTGAAAAGTTTTGAAGACCCAGAAAAGTTATTTAAGAAGAAAAACAAAAAAGCGGTAGGTTTTCCTTGATTTGGTTCATCATCATCCCAAGATTCCCATATTGATCTAGAATGGGGAGTTAACACTAGAAAAAAGCTGTTGAGAACCAAATCTAAATATGACCTTAAAAATACTGAGTTCAATCCTCGTAGGTTAGAATCTTATCTGTTAGATTCCCTCTGGAAAGATTTACAACAAACCGCTAAAGCTGACACATTTACCTCTCAAGGCACTCAAAGTACTTCAGTTCTTGTGAACCCACCAAGACCAATGGCCACCAGATTTACTCCCTTGCATTTGCCTACTGTATTACATGATCTCCCCCAAAATTATTCTTAGAGAATTTCATTATTTGATGGAGAAGGTGATATAACCGCAAAACAGCATATTGCCAAGTTTGAAGATTTCATTGACTTAGAAGAAGTTGATTATCCTGATGTTAAAATGTGGTTATTTTCCCAAAGTTTATCAGGAGAGGAAAAGAAGTGGTTTAAAGACTTGCAAAATGGGTCTATAGCAAATTTTCAGGCCTTCCAAAATGCGTTCCTGGACAGGTGGGATGATAATCAGAATCCTCTACAGCTTTTATCTCAGTATAACAGTCTTAAAAAAGGGGGTTTCGAGTCTGTTCATGAATTCTCAAGCAGATTCATGAGGGCTTATAACTCTATTCGTGAAGATATAAAGCCTTCTCTAGGAGCTGCTAAACTACATTATGCTGGGGCCTTTGATAATGATTTTGCATTTTCATTAAGGGAGAGAAAATCAGCAACTCTTGCTGCCATGTTTACTGATGCCCTATAAGTGGAAGCTAACATGATGGCAAGTAGAAAGATGAAGCATAGAGATATGGATAGAAGGAGAAAGGAAGAAAATTTGCCTTCTACTTTGTCTTCTTCTGTTGATGTTAAATTTGAGATGATGTTGAAAACCATGGAAAAGTTGATGGATAGGTTAACCATGGATACTAGGCCTTTCAACAGAGAGCAAGGGGATCACCAAATCAGGAATCCAAATTTAAGAAGGCCAAATCCCCCTGTTCCTCCCCAAAATAGACAGAGAGACCAGAGAAATCCAAGAAACCAAGAAGAACAGCCCCTCCGTCCACATTTCCCTGAAAATTATGTTGCTGATGAAGAAAATCCCCCTGAGAATGAGATTCATCTATTTGGAGAGCAGAATTTATAAATATATCTTACTGAAGAGGAACATAATATGTTTGCGCAGGAAGATGCAAGTGAAGAATTTGAGATGGAAACTGAGCAGTATCAGAGATGTTATTTACATGCTATGGATGATGTGCAAAAAAAAATCAGATTGAGGAATAGGGATGTCCTCATAAATAAAGGGAAGGCAAACCCAAATCAGCCTTCCTCTAGTTCTTTGAATGGAGAAAAAGGAAAAGAACTACAAAAAGATTCTTTTGTAAATAAAGAAGTGGAAAATGATGTACAAAGAGATAAAAGAATCAAACAGGCGATTCCGGTTGATGTGGAAAATATTGGTGCTGGTTTTAATCTACAAAATGAGCTTTCAAAGCTAAAAATCTTTGTTCCATTTAATGAACTATTGAGAAACAATGAATACAGAGATACTATCACAAAAATGGTCAAAAATCAAGGGGAATGGCAGTCTGACATTTTAGAACTGAATGATGATAATCCTGCTATTTCATTCGGGTGAAAAGTTGAAAATTTAGAAGGTAAAGAAGTCCCTCCTTTCTATTTAAGTCTAAATGTGCATGATAAAGTGGTTCATAACGCCATGTTGGACTCGGGAGCATCCCATAATTTGATGCCAAAAGGGATAGTAGAAAGCTTGGGATTGGAAGTAACCAGGCCTTATAAATATCTGTATTCATTCGACTCTAAAAGAGCAAAATTCCTTGGGTTGATTAAAGATATGGTGGTGACTCTAAATAAATTGCCTTCTAAAACTATAGTCATGGATGTGGTAGTAGCAGATATTCCACCCAAATTTGGGGTATTGCTGTTAAGATCTTGGACTTCCAAGCTAAAAGGCAGTTTACAGATGGACATGTCATATGCTACGATTCCTGTTCGAGGTGGGAGCAGAAGGTTATATAGTGAAAAGAGAAGTCCTTATGTGGTTAGCAGTCAATATAAACCTGAAGTTCATCACATATATGCTGTTGATACTGATTTGGGATCCTCTATTTTCTTTAATGATGCTGTCCCACATGATTTAGAAAGGGCATTGCAGAAGATGTCTGAGGAAAATAAGGAAAAAGAAGTTCTGGAACAGGATGCTTTGGAAGAAAAATAGAAAAGAGAAGGCCAATGGATTATGTATTTTGATGGATCAGTTGCAAAAACTGGTGCTGGAGCTGGTGTGTATATAATTTCTCCTATTCGGGATTTTAAAACTTTGTCATATAAGTTGATGTTTGAATGTACAAATAATGTGGCCAAATATGAAGCTTTATTACTAGGTCTGCATGCTTTGAAGGACTTGGGAGCTCAAAAAATAAGGGTCTTGGGAGATTCAGAGTTGGTAATAAATCAGGTAAATGAGAGCTATCAAACTAGGCATCCTCGTATGAGGGCTTATAGAAATGAAGTATGGGATATGTTGGGAAACTTATTTATAGAGGATACAGTTCAGGCAGTTCCCAGACTTGAGAATTTGGTAGCTGATTGTTTGGCTGTGGCTGCTGAAAAATTTGATACTCCTATGGCTGGTTAGAAGGAATACCAGATCGAAATGGTGAATAGACCATCTATTCCTGACAACTCTAAATATTGGCAAGTGTTTGAAGACGATATGCAAATCCAAAGATTCCTGGAACTCTCAGAAGAATTTGTGAATACTCCTATTGACACTGAGAATGACAATGACGAGAGCACTCAAGAGGATGAAGAGCTTGAAGAGGAAGGGAATAGCACTAAAAAATTGAAAAGGACCTTAGGAGGTAAGGATATCATCCAATTAAAAAATAATTTCATACCAAGAGGGCTAATCCCTTTAGAAATTTTTTTTGACCAAAATGATGTGGCTAAAAATCCAAAAGTGAAGCCTGTTGATGATGTTATCGAAGATAAGAATATTGGTACCGCAGAAAATCCTAAGATTGTGAAGTTGTCAAAGAAATTACCTGAAAAAGAGAAAGAAGAGTATGTGAAATTAATGAAAAATTATACAGATGTTTTCGCTTGGAGTTATGAGGATTTCAAAGAGTATGATACTTCAATCATATAACATACCATTCCTATAAAGCCTGGGGAAAGGCCTTTTAAACAAAAGCTTAGAATAATAAATCCTAAGTTGTTGCCTATTATTGAGAAAGAAATCAAGAAGCTATTTGATGCTAAGATCATTGTAACGCTGAGGTTTTCAAAATGGGTTGCAAACTTGGTCCCTATCAGGAAAAAGAATGGAGAGATAAGATTGTGCATAGATTTCTGAAACTTGAATAAAGTTTCCATGAAGGATAACTATCCTCTACCCAAGATGGATCATATACTGCAGCAAGTGGTGGGATCTGAAAGGATTTCGATGCTGGATGGATTTTTTGGGAATAATCAGATCAAAGTGTTAGCAGAAGATCAGGAGAAAACTGCCTTTACTACACCATGGGGCACTTTCATGTATGCGAAAATGCCTTTTGGTTTGATGAATGCAAGGGCCACTTTCCAACGAGCTATGGACATCGCTTTTGCAGGGGAAATTGGAAATTTTGTAGTGATCTACATGGATGATATCACAGTCTACTTGAAGTCTGACAGAGAGAATCTATGTCATCTGGAGAAAGTGTTCATCAAATGTAGGAAGTTTGGTATATCGTTGAATCCTAAAAAGTCAAATTTTTCTCTAGAAGAAAGAAAGTTGTTGGGCCATATAATATCAAAAGATGACATAAAGATTGATCCCGAGAGGGTGACTGCAATTCTGAAGGTAGGAGAGCCTAGAAGCAAAAAGGAGATATAGTCTTTCTTGGGGCAAGTGAATTTTCTAAGAAGGTTTGTACCCAGTTTTGCTGAGATCCTAATGAACATCACCAATATGTTGAAAAAAGGGCATGAAATAAAATGGAATGCTGAAGCTAGAAAGTCTTTTTGGGAAATCAAGAAGGCAATTTCAGAGGCTCCTGTGTTAGTGAGCCCAGATTTTACTAAGGATTTTTCAATGTTTTCATATGCTTCAGAATATACTATAGCAGCTATTCTATTGTAGAAAAATGACGAGAATATGGAACAACCCATAGCATTCTTCAGCAAGATGTTGAGGGATGGTGAATTGAAATATGATATTATGGAGAAACAAGCCTATGCTTTAATTAAAGCATTGAAATATTTCATAATATATATTTTACATTCACATATAATTGCCCATGTTCCATCTGCTGCAGTAAAGGGAATCCTGACTCAACCAGATCCAGAAGGCAGAAGAGCAAAATGGATTGCTACCTTGTTGGAGTATGATATTGAAATAAAGCCTACCAAATTGATTAAAGGGCAAGGATTAGCTAAAATGATGGCTAATTCCAATTGTGAAGCTTTGCAAATTAATTTCCTTTCTCATCAATCTAATCAGTTGGACATGGAGATAGATGTAATGGTTGATTTTGTGGCATCTCCATGGTATTCTGATATTGTATATGTCCTCTAAAATTTGCAATCACCAGAAGGATTAAGTAAATCAAGAGTGAGATCTGTAAAGTTAAAATCTGCTAAATTATGTATCATAAATCGATATCTTTATTGGAAGGACCATGGAGGAGTGTTGCTGAATTGTCTTTTGGAAGATGAGGCTCAGCAAATTACCAAAGAATTTCATCAGGGAGACTGTGGTGGACATCATTCTTGAAAAGTGACTGCAAACAAAATCCTAAGAGCTGGTTATTATTGGCCTACATTATTTTCAGATGTGTATAAAGAAACCAGTAAATGTCATCAATGCCAGATTTTTGATGGAAAGAGAAAAGTACTTCCTCTCCCTTTGAATCCAATAATAGTTGAGGCTCCTTTCCAACAATGGGGTTTGGATTTTATTGGTGAAATAAACTCCAATTCATCAGGTCAGCACAAGTAGATTTTGACAGCTACAGACTATTTTACTAAATGGATAGAAGCAATTCCTACCAGGAGAGCCACTGAAAATGTGATCATGGATTTTCTTGAAGAAAACATATTGGCTCGATTCGGGTGCCCAAAAAGGATAGTAACAGATAATGAGGCTGCTTTCAAATCCAGGAAAATGATCAATTTTTGTCATAAGTATCACATAAGTCTCAATCATTCAACTACCTATTATCCTCAAGGAAATGGGTTAGCTGAATCTTCAAATAAGAGCCTAGTAAGGATCATCAAGAAGTTGTTGGAGGACAATAAGAGGTCCTGGCACACCAAACTAAAATATGCCCTATGGGCCGACATGATTAGCACTAAAAGGGAAATCGGCATGTCCCCATTTCAGCTGGTGTATGGGGCCGAAGTGGTTTTTCCTGCATCATTAGGGATACCAGTTATGAGATATTTCCAAGATCGGCAAAAAGAAGCAAATCACATACAGTGAAGGATACATTAGATTGTTGAGCTAGAAGAACGAAGAAATAAGGCTTATGACAAAGTGCAGTCACATCAAGAGAAAATGAAAAATACTTTTGATAGACGAATCAAAGAGGAGCAGTTTCAAATTGATGACCTGGTTTTAAAGTGGGATGCTCCTAATGAAGACAAGCATGGAAAATTTGATCCTATGTGGGTAGGACCTTACGTTGTGGCTAGATACAAAGGGCAAAATGCATTTCTGCTCAAATATACAAATGGGGTTCTTTTGGAGAGCAACCCTGTAAATGGACGGTATCTAAAGCACTACCTATCCTGAGGAAGAAGGTAAAATTTGTATCATAGACTGTACATACTTGTTTTTCTTTACAAGTCAATATGAATGGTAAGCTGAGTGTATTTGAAGCTCGCAGTGAAAGCCCTAAGATTCAGGAGGCATACCATTCTGTTTCTAAAAATAAAAAATGATATATTTACAAAAAGCGAAAGATGAGATTTCTAGAAGTTATTATGAAAAAACAAAAGAAGGCACCTGGTCTACGAGTTTTTTGATACCTCACAGGGAGGATATCATCCCCAGATGGAGCCAGTTGTTAACATATATAGTTAGCACAGGGATGAAACAACCATGATGAATAAGAAATAATAGTAGTTGCTTGTCGAACCTTGGTTAAAAGTTATATTATAAGAGTATGATGATAGGCAAAAGATCTAATGGTGCGAAGAGAGGAGTTGAAAATCAATGGCCCATACTATTTCCGCTCTCTAAGAGGTACGAGGAAGATAAAGTATCTCCGAGCGTTTGATAAGATACACAGATCGACGGCTGTTGATTCAGCTCAAAGAGATCTACAGTTTATATTTGTTTCTCCTTGTGAAGTCGCACGATGGTTAAAATAATGGCGCTCAGCGAAATCAAGTACATGCCCCTTGATCTGACAGCGGAAAGTTAAAGGATTATTGCATCAACGATTGTGGATAATTCTGGAGCCTAGACTTACACGGTAGATAATACCCATGTGCCTGATGGAATTAGTTACGTGGTGATTGATCTGACGGTTGAGAATTAAAGGTGAGATATATCTATGGTCGTAGACGATTCTGGAACACAAAGTTGCACATGGGATAAGTTCAGGAAGCCCAGTGGAAGTGGTTAGGTGTCACCTAATTCGACGGTGGAGAAATCAATTCGATCACATCGACGGATGGGGATGCCTCCAGAGCAAAGGATTGCATGATGGTTAAGACCCAAGCGCTCGGCGGAATCAAGTACGTGACTTTTGATCCAACTGTGGAAAAATACAGGAAGATCGCATCAACAGTTGTAGACAGCTCCGGAACAGAAAAGTGCATGATGAATAAGACCAGGACCCCAGGCGAAATTAATTATATGGCACTTAATCTGACTGTTAAAAATCAAAAGTGAATTGGATCAATGGTTACAAATGAGTCCAAAATGTGGAAGCACATGGCAGATAAAGTTAGAAGGTGGTCACGGAATATAAACCATTGTCCATGCGTCGAATTGTGGCATACTCCGGAGGCTAAAGTGGTTTCATGCAAACCACCGAAGGAGCGCTACGGAGTGGGGCCTTATAAAAGGAAGGTTGACTTGTCCCGTGGTTATTTTGTTGATTGGCTCTGGCGGGTGAAAAGGACTTGCAGTTTCGTCAACTTTTGATTGTCAGTTTCGAGCACACCGAGCACACGCCTCTAAAGTTAAATAGGTAAAGCTTGAACCCTGTAGTTCGCTCGTCTGAATTGATATTTTCAATAAAGTTATGGATAAGGAAGAACAATTACAGAGGGGTCATGTTATAGAATCTAACAGAGAGGAGTATTTGGTCGACAGAGACAGGGGCATATGTGACCCCTTCCTATCTGTAGGAAGCGTGTCCGTTAGTAAGGAAAGATTGTGATATTACCATTCACAGGGAAATGATATATTAAATGTATGTAAATCCTTTCTGTATTACTTCACCCTTGAACAAACCCTCCATTTCCCGGAATTTGCAGAGTGGTGTGCTGTTAACTACTCCCCTTCATAGAGAATTATCATGAGTCAATCCACATCCTGAATACTTTGTAAAGTCAATTCCACAGTCATCTGTGAGAACCTCAATTTGCCTGAGAATTACCCTGATAGTTGTGACTTAGTGAATGAGTCATCCCTTACTGAATTTTACAAGAAATGTGAAACTGAAACCCATTGCCAATTCTTGTCTAGTGTTCTGAAAGATGGTCAATCTTTAGATGGTTTTTTCTTACCTTATCCTATGCATATTTTTAAAAATGAAGTCCAATTGGTAGTATCTCTAGTCTGTCAAATATTGGGCCTTAATGATGATTGTCGTGTGGGCAAAGTCGTCCTTGGTTTTTTGTTGAGAATAAGTTCCTTAGGCTCTTAGTCTCAATCAATTCCAGTGTTTAGACTTGATGAATACCTAGCTGAGACAATCCATTCTCAGTTAAGTGATTTTCCAAAGGTTCAGTTCTTTAGATTTCAGAACTACTTGTTCAACATGTTGTTGTGTTCCAATGTTATTGGGCTGCAATTTTTGAATACTATCCGTTCTTCTGATTTGCCTAAGCAAATCAGCATGTTCGAATTTGCTAATTCGATTATGTCAAAAGTATATAAAATGCTATTTGATGAAGAATTGCCTCGTGTTTTGGACGAGATGAAATGTTTAATGCCGTCCTCACCCGAGGACCGAATTGGAGATTGGTTTCTAAGTAAAGACTCCACTGTGTTAAGGATATATGGATTTAAAGGGCATCCTTATAAGTTACCTGCATTCTTAACCCCAAGGATTTTTGCTTTAGAATTCATGCGACAAAGGCTGCAGTCTGAAGAAGAGCATTTTGGTGCATTCAAAAAATCTTCAAACATTAAATTCCCACTTAAAGTTGGATCTTTCATTTTTAAAAATAAAGGCGCCTTGGTGTTCATAGAGAAATTGCTGCAGAGTCTGGATTTCCAAAAAGAGCCAAAGATAAATTACGATCCCCACCATGTAATCTCCTTGAGGAAGCAGGACAACAAAAAAAAACCGTTTGATCACCAATCTATTGAGGGGTTAACTGAAAAAGCAAATTTGTTGCAGTTTACCGAGATTTCAAAGTCTGATGAAGATACACATACTGTACCTATCACATCATCCCAAATAGCAGAAGGTGCTAGTATTGTGATTAAGAGAAGTCTATCTGAAATCGAAAGTATGGAAATTGACGAAGATGGATCACATAAAAAGGCAAATTTGTTTCAAGGTGGTGAAATTTTGAATGAAGAAATTTCTGATGGTTTCAAAAAAGTTGCTTTAGTTCCAATGAAAGCTGTGCAAGTAAATCAGTTTTATTTTGGAGGTGTAGATGGTTGTGTAGATGGTTCAGAATCAAGCCCGATCTTTAAGTCAAAGGAGGAACTCAAAGCCAGCTATAGGGATAAAAGAAAACAATCTCTAGAAGAAACAAGAAATTTTCTCCCGCGAGTAAGAAATTTGTACAGTTGAAAGACTTCTCTGATCTTTGCTAGAGATGCCGAGAAAAATACCTTTAAGATGGCTATGGTGAGAAACAAAAGGATTTCAGAGATGGAGGTCCATCTGGATAAGATCAGTATCCCAGATAAGATTCAACTTCACAAACAAACCAGTGATATCATTTATTCAGACTTGTTACAAGCCATGGTAAAGATAAATAATTACAAGTTTTGACAGATAAGTTAGAGATCCAATTGAAGCATGAGAGGTTCAAAAATAAGGTGAATTCCATCCATATTAGGAAGTTGGAAACATATATTGTCAGTTCATACAACACCCAGGCAGTCAGAAGAATGCTAGAGGAAAAAGATAATGCGCTCCAAGTGTTAAAGAAAAAATTGAAAATTCCCCGTTCTGACCATGTTATATCTTCTGAGTTATTGGCTCTCCAAGAAGAAAAAGATAAAATCCATCAAGAGATGATGGAGTATAAGGGAAGAGCTGTTAAGCTACAGGAACAAAAGGACAGGTGGGAGGCTAAACGAGATGAACTGTTATCTCAAATTTCCTTAATGAAAAAGGATCAAATTGATGAGAAGGAGATTATGGAAGAGTTAATGAGTCAGACTCCCACCGGTGAAGACATGTCCATTGTGAATATCGATAAGCAATTAGATGATTTCTCTGCGGATGATTTGTTGGTGCCGATGTCCCAAGTAAGCTTAAAAGATGAAGCAATTAAAGAACTAAAGGCAGAGAATGAAAAAATAAAGTCCGAGTTAGCCAAAATGAGTGAAAGTAAAAATAAAATACTACAGGACAGGAACCAGTTGCAAAAGAAGCTCAATGAATTGAAGGAGAAAAACATAGGTAAGGGTCCCTTGCATGGAGAGAAACACATTATTTGGGACACCCTATCTATAGAAGTTACCAAGTTCAGGTATTATCTAAATTTCATTGATGATCAGAATATTTGGATCGATTTGGACCACCAAAGATTAAAGTTAGTAAATGAATGTATGGAAAGAAAGCCCCTCGCCACAACTTAGAATGCGCTAAACTTTTTAAATTCATTATCATATTAGAAACTTCATGATATGGGGATAAAAGACAGGATATCTGTAGCTAGGGTTTTCACCCTAGCTTGTGCGAATGAGCACCTACTAAGGAATCTGGAATCCTTAGTAGCAGTTCAATGATGTGTATGAATTAAAAGCTATTACTGAAATAGAAATTAAATCTAAACGTTCATGAAGCAAGACAGTAGAAAGTAAATAACATGAAGCAAAAACAGTAAAGAAATGAATAATGGTTTTTATTGATGTTACCTCCAGTGAGGAGGTTGATGGAGTCCGTTGCGCTGGTCCGATGTCGGTGGCTTCGAGCTCCAAGCTGCTTCTTTTCCTTTTTTCAGTGGTGGAAATGGGCCAAAAGAGTTCTCAATGGTGAAAGTAGCTTGATGGTAATCTAGGGTTTCGAGAATAATTTCGGCAGAGGCAGGATGCTTATGACTGTGGATGTTAAATGAGGGGTCTCCACCACTTATTTATAGTTTTTTAGTGGTGGAGTGCTGGCCCATGGTTTTGGAAACCATATGGTTTAGGGAAGCTTGTTTAGGGTTTTTCCTCCTTTTCCTCATTATTTTATATTTTTTCTTCCCTTTTGGGGATCTTGCTATTTTGAGAGGAATTTTGGACTTTTTTGGAGGAAAAAGGGGCTTTTTGGCCTTTTGGAGGCATTTTAGGCCTTTTGGAGGCTTTCTAGATGGTTTTATGGCCTTTTAGAGGCATTTTAGGCCTTTTGGAGGCTTTTTAGTGGGATTTTCAGGAAAATATGGTAAGAAAATGGACAAATGAGCCATGTAGTGGGGTAGATGAGGTAGTTAACCATTTTTGGGTGTTAATAGATTGCCCCCTGATGTGCGAGGGCAGGAGCTCATCGTATGGCCGATGGACATCAAGAGTCATATTTGGTTTGTGTTGGGGTGTGGAGAAGAGAAGGAAGCAACTGAAGTCCAGGACACCGATCTCGAACCACCTGCAAGGACTGAAAAGTACATAACCTCAATAATGGATGAGGGATCATCTGATAATATGGACGAGGCGGGCATTCCCATGCTCGTATCAGAATATAACATAACAGTATAAATGGTCCTCAAAGACTGGATGAGGAAAAGTATCTCAATAGATGGACGAGGCGGGCATTCCCATGCTTGTATCAAGATACATAACAATCATGTGTGAGGCCCAAAATGAAAGACCTGGAGTAAACAATCACTGTGCATATCATGAGAGTCCAGAGGGGACACAAATCTGGAACATACTGCTGAGCTGACCATGTCTGAGCTGAAAAAACTGCTATACTGGAATGGCAGCAGTGCTACTTAATGTGGTTCTGAAGGAACTGATGCGCTGCTGGATCAGAGTGACAACGGTCATACGTGCAATGGTACACTGAGCTGGAACTGAACTGGGTACTCAAAGAAGCATAGAACTGAATGGCTTCCGAATACAATCGCCAACGCAGCCCGGACATCCACGGGAACATATAACTGGTCATTCCAAAGTGACTCACCAATGTGCTAGAGTCGGGGGAGATCCGGGGTCTTCGACACAGAATGGAAAGGGTATATATCCTGCGCGATTCTCAACAATGTGAATAAGGTGCTGAAGTCGAACATGTGAGAAACAACCAGTCGGAGAGGCAATAATGATTCCTCCCAAACTGGTCCATAGGCACTCACCACAGATGGTGATGGGTCCAAGGCGCAGGAGCCTCTAGGTCTATCCTCTGGAATAGAGGAGTTGGCGTCGACAGAGGGAGACATGCCACTATCAAGGCAATGATGTTTCCTTGACAGGAGTGCGAGGTGCAAAACCGAACTGTGATAGTACTGATGGTAAGAGTGATAAACTGGTGGGACTAACTGGGCAAGTAGAGTGGGTGGACTCAAACTTCCTTTGTTCAGAGTATGATGGCGGGGATGATCGGGCAGCACGTGAAACTGATTGGTGGTAAAGGGATCATAGCTGTAAGGGATCTGGGCAGTTCACTGGGCTGAGGGATACTCAAGCTGAGGTAACATGGGAGGAGACTGCAGAGTACTCTGAATAAAGGCGACCTGATTGGAGGTGCTGCCGAGAGGATTGATCATAGTGACAAGAGGTGGGGGGGGACTTCTTCATGGGTTATGGAACGAGAAGAAGTGTGGATATATAAAATGCTACTGTCGTGTGGATTTTCCGAGCCCATGACAGTACATGCTCGTGGTTGCTTTCATGTTTACTGAGTCTGAAAGAAAATAAGAAGGCTCTGTAGTGACGAAATGGTACTGTCATGTGGATTTTGCGAGCCCATGACAGTTCATGCTCGTGGTTGCTTTCATATTTACGGAGTCTGAAAGCAAATAAGAAGACTCTGTATTGATGAAATGGTACTGTCATGTGGATTTTGCGAGCCCATGACAGTTCATGCTCGTGGTTGCTTTCATATTTACGGAGTCTGAAAGCGAATAAGAAGACTCTGAAGTTGGAATGGCACTGTCATGTGGATTTTGCGATCCCATGACAGTTCATGCTCGTGGTTGCTTTCAATTTTAAGGAATCTGAAAGCAAATAAGAAGACTCTGTATTGATGAAATGGTACTGTCATGTGGATTTTGCGAGCCCATGACAGTTCATGCTCGCGGTTGCTTTCAATTTTAAGGAGTCTGAAAGCAAATAAGAAGACTCTGTATTTGGAATGGTCAAGGCAAGGAGGAAGTGTTCAAGTAGGGGACATTTATGATGATCAGAGCTGAGGGCGGGGGGGGGAACACTGGTGGATCTCCTTACCGGGTGCATGGATGGTGGAAAAATAACGAGACCTTTGCAGTATGACAGGAGTGAATGGCTCATGTAAAAAGTGTGGAACGATCAGACTGCGGCCGATGTGGCACGCTAACCAAGGTAGCAAAATGTCAGGACACAATGTTATGATTGCACCTAGGTGAGAGAGAGAAAATATCTCAAGCATCATCATGAGCTCGGAACGGTGATTCCGGTGATATAAAAGTACTAAAAATGGAGGGCGGCTAAAGTGGCACGTATACCGAGACGACTATGAGTGTCTAAAAAATGGGCAAAAAATAATTTCGAAAAAATAATGCAATGAAGCGACCATTGTGAAGGTCTCGTCGTGCTAGTTCCAATGGTGGAAACAGTTCGGAAAACAGACTTCGTATGGGCTCGAAATGGCCAAACAAGGAAAGGGTCAACGGGCTATAAATAGTAAGTGGGCCCAATATGACATGTCATTTGTACTATTCCTATTTCGCACACGATCGGAGTGTACCAGAGCTTACGTGGGATTTCTGGACGATCTGACCGGCGGTTTTGAGATTCGGGAGAGCCAGTTATTCCTTTGAACTTATGCCTGTTTTCTTTTTGGGTCGGGGGAAGGGTTGCGGGTCCCAGGGGGGTGTTTGTATAGTCCACAAGGGTGGACCACGACTGTCGGTCTTGGCAGCCGCGGTTTGGACCGTGACTATCCGACTAGACAGCCGCGGTCTGGACCGTGGCTGTCGGGTTTTGACAGCCGCGGTCTGGACCGCGACTGTCTGGCTTGATAGCCGCGGTTTGGACCGTGACTGTTGGTTTGGACAGCCGCGGTCTAGACCGCGACTGTGGGATTCACACCCGCGGTCTGGACCGCGACTGTCGGCTTCACAGCCGCGGTCTGGACCGCGACTGTCAGCTTCACAGCCGTGGTCTGGACCGTGACTGTCGGCGTCACAGCCGCGGTCTGGACCGCGACTGTGGGCTTGACAGCCGCGGTTTGGACCGCGACTGTCGGCTTGACAGCCGCGGTCTGGGCCGCGACTGTCGGCTTGACAGCCGCGGTCTGGACCGCGACTGTCTTTTTTGTCTGGAGTTGTTTGGGAAGGGTGAGAATGTTTATTTTGAACAAGAATCTAATGAGGCTTTGTTGTGTGACTGACAGGATGCCACGAACTGTATGGAGAGAGAGAGAGATGCCAGAGGGGCTGGTGGACATTATCCGAGAGGACCGTCGTGTGCGTTCGATCCTTGGGATATTCGGCCTACTGAAGTTTGCTGAGATTCCGATGATTCGGTCAGCAGGGTTGCTGCTGAACCGCTTAGTGAGTTTCTGGGAGACAGATTCACTGGCGTTCCGAGTACAGGGGGAGAGGGTGGACCTCACCCTTGCTGATGTCTATTTTCTGACGGGGTTGCCCTGCCTGGGGAGGGTGGCAGATACCCAGCCGCGGGGGTCCGCGGATCTTGATATTGTTGATATGGCAGTGCGGTTCTGTGGGGCAGAGGCACGGGTGCATCGGAATGCACTCCTAGTTGGCGACTTATGGGAGCCAGTGGTTCGAGCGACGGCCGCATGTATAGTGCGGATCCTGGGCTCTCAGTCACCTGAGAAGGTGTCTGGGGGGCAGATGCAGCTTGTGGAGCGTACACTGGAGGGGACTTATTTTGCATGGGGTCAGATGTTCCTGACCTGCATTCAGCGACAGCTGACCGCAGCGAAGGAAGCTGGCAAGGGATTCTGCTTTGGGTCGTTCTTGTGCGCCTTCTTTATGCAGAGGGTCCCCACACTCCGGCCGCGGGTTCCGGTTAGGGCAGGAGGCGTGAGGGAACCTCGTATGATTCGGTGGGGGGAGATGATGCGCCGCCGTGGGGGTGGTGATGTGGGCCGGTTTTTTACGGATGAGTTGTACATGCAGTGGCTCCAGTTGCCACTGATGCTGGAGGACTTTCCTTACAGGGACATGGATTACACAGGGGATCCAGATGCGCCTCGTCCACCAGGACAGGCATGGGGTCCAGATGGTATGTATCATTTGGATTGTTTTGTCCAGTTTTTGTGTTATGTATGATGTATGTTTGATATAGAGTTACTGACAAGTGGTCGATTTGCAGATGTGGGACCGCAGCCACCGCCAGGGCATGTGGCGCGATGAGGGATAGTGGCAGTTCTAGCTTTGCCCGAGCGGGGTCCGGTGCATCGACGAGACACGGATGGGGCGCTAGAGTCTGTACGGATGCTGCTAGAGCGGCTGTTGACGGGAGTGAGAGATGCGGGGTGGGAGGACCTTCCGCGAGATGTGCGTCGGGATTGTAGGTAGGCGCCTCAAGATTTCAGAGGGATAGCGTTCCGGGTGGCTCTCTTAGCGGAGAGGGCACGAGCACGGGCACCGAGGCTCAGGCGAGGTGAGGACTCGTCGGAGGAGGAGCGGGAGGAGGAGTCAGAGGATGCTGACACGGATAGTGACGCAGGGTATGACTCCCTTTAGGGAGTACATGGGACTCCCTTCGATATTTTTGTAGCTTCGGCCTGTATTTGATGAGTTTTGAGGGATGGGCATGCCTATTTTTTGTATAGCTGAGTACTGGGGTACTCAGAACATGTATAGTTCTGAACATGTATTTTTTGACTTGTATATATATATATGCACGTGGATGCACATTTTTTGGGTGATATTGTCTCATTTGTACGCACGTGGATGCGCTTTATGATATGTTTGATACTACACGTGGATGCAAGTAGGCTAGGCTGTTGGGCACGTGGATGCCCCTTTGTTGACATGATATGATGTATTTATGACTAGGCACATGGATGCCCCTATGGATGCAAATGTCATTTTTATGGTTTTATGTTTTAGGTACGCAAATGTTGATGTAATGCAGTCTCTTTGGTTTTTGTATATTTGGATGATATGCTATGGGGTAATGATGCATGATGGAGATGTTACATAGTGTGATTGATATGCCAGTCTAGATACTGTTCGCCATTTGGTCTGCGACACTATTGTAAGCTCTTGGGACATGTGTGAATGTGATGGATTCAAACTGTCGGCTAAGTTGTTTTGTACGTAGGAATTTGCGAAATAGGCAGGGATCACGCACCTGGTAGCAATTGTTGAGCTGGGAGACAAGTAGCTGGGAGTCCAAGAACACATGAAGGTGACGTATGCCCATCTAGAGGGCAGCAGTTAGGAGACCGGTCACAGCATCATACTCCGCCTGGTTATTGGTAGCAGCGCCGATACATGTTCCGTCAAGGTGGATGCGTTCATTGGAAGGGGAGTATAATACCCATGCTGCGGAAGCTAGGTTGGGAGACCAGCGGCTGGCACCATCAGTGAAGCCAATGTAACAAGGTGGAAGAGGATCCATCTGTGGTCATGCAAAGATGCGATAAAGGTGAGATTGTGGTAAAAAATAGTGAAAAACAAAAAGAAAGCAAACTGTGCAAATGCGGACCAATGAGGTCGCAGTTTCGGTTATGGGTAGAAACGTTTCAGATACAACCCATTCCGGGGGTTGGAGAAGGGTCGTCCTTCAAAGTCTGCTAAAATGTATGCCCCCTGGCCGAGGCAAGTTTGCACAATGTAAGGGCCTTGCCACATGGACTCGAATTTTCCTTTACCTTTTTTGTCGTTGGCTTGGTCATAGACGAGGACGAGGTCCCCTTCGTGGAAAGTTCGAGGGTGAACATGTTTGTCATAATGGGCTTTGGAGCGTGTTTTGGCAGCTTCGATATTCTGGAGAGTGGCGCGACGATCTTCATCGGCTTATTCGAGGGATAGCAGACGTTGTTCAAGGGGGGAGGTATCCGGGAGAAGCTCAACGGCGATGTGTAAGGCAGGTATCTGACACTCAATGGGGAGGACAGACTCTACACCGTGAACTAAATGAAATGGGGTAAAACCAGTCGCTGTCTTGGTGGATGTACGGTAAGCCCATAAAGCAGGAAATAGTATATGGTGCCAATTGGACTTATGCCAATCAACTGTGCGTTGGAGTATGGTTTTCAGGATTTTGTTAACTGCTTCTACTTGACCATTCCCATGGGGGTAATAAGCCGAGGAAAATTGGTGTTCGAACTTGAGGAGGGTGGATAACTCGCGCCACACACAATCTTCAAAATGTGATCCATGGTCGGATACCAATTGTTTAGGGACTCCGAATCTAGTGATGACATGGTTGAAGAAGAAACGGGCAGCAGTGTCAGCCTTACAATTGAAGGTGGGCATGGCTTTCGCCCATTTGGTGAAATAATCGACGGCGACAATGATGAACTTATGGCCGTTTGCGGATGTGGGTCTACACTCCATGAAGTCGATGGCCCACTTACAAAAGGGGCCAACAGTGACTACTGGGTGTAGCGGAGCAGGTGGCATCCGAGCTTTGGGGGCGAAAAGTTGGCAGTTATGGCAATGCTTGACCGCATTGATGCAGTCGGTGAAGAGTGTGGGCCAGAAATATTTGGCGCAGATGATCTTTTGGGAAGTGGCCATCCCGGAGAAATGGCCACCGCAGGCACCGCTATGACAATCATTAAGGACTTGTTCAGCTTCCTCATGTGTAAGGCAACGACGAAGAACTATATCGATTCCTCGTCGGTAAAGGACATCTCCAATGAGGAGGTAGCGAGAGGCATGGTGACGGATACGACGACGTTTGTTCTGAGTGACTATGGGTTGAAACTTCTGCGTGCGCAGGTATAACAAGATATCGCCATACCATGGGTCATCGGACGAGATGGTAAATAAGTGATTATCGGGTAACTCTTCGGAGATAGGTGGGGCTGGGAGAAAGGAAGGGAGATCCGTCATGAGCTGGGCAAGCGCAAGGGCTTTGGTGCTCTTGGGTGTTTGGAAAGTAAGGTCATATTCTTGGAGGATAATGACCCATTTGGCCGCACGACCTTGCAGGAGCCGCCAGTTTAAGAGATAGACCATGGGGTTAGAGTCGGCGACGACTGTGGTATGACTAAGTAAAATGTAGTGTCGCAACCTTTGGACGGAAAAGACCACTGCTAGGGCTAGTCTCTCCTCATGTGGATAATGTAGGGGTGGGACGGACAAGGTCTGGCTAACGTAGTAAATGACATGTTCTTGTCGTGAGGCGTCTTCTTGGACCAAGACTACTGACACAGCATATTTGGATGCCGAGATGTAGAGGATGAAATCTTGAGAGAAATCCGGAGGGGAAATCAAGGGGGCTTGTGTGAGAGATTTCTTGAGGGCATTAAATCCAGCTTCTGCTTGCTCGTCCGAGACAAAGGGTACTCGGGTACGGAGTAGGCGCAAGAAACCATGAACGGTTGTGGCGTAATCGGGAATGAAGCGTCGAAGGAA